>CAUOFW020001325.1:180066-197401 GCA_963454935.2 Ilex paraguariensis
AGGAGCCCAACCTCATTTTGAATCTACCAAACCCAAGACAGTCCAAGACCGGTTAGATTTTTTTGCTTAGCACGTCATCAAGAGGAAAGTATGAGAAGCTTATCTGCACCACCGAAGGAAACAGTCCAAGCTTTGACCACGTTTCATGAAGAGCTCCCCAACCTCCTCCTTCCGTTGAGGATAGGTCATGATCTCCACCAGAATGATCTCTTAGCTGCGATAAAGTAGCCTTCAGGATAAGTCATGATCTCCACCAGAATGATCTCTTAGCTGCTATAAAGTAGCTCAAATCTGTGAGAAGCCATAGAAGAGATGAAGGTCACGCCCCACCAACACTTACAGAGGACAGATCGACGACTGGAGACCACTCCTTCTTTGATTCTCCATTCTCTCAAAACTTGTATTTCTATTCTCCATACCTCTGAATTAATAAAATACCCGGCAATTGAAGCCATTGAAGAGTGGACGTAGGTCGAATTGACCGAACCACTATAAATCGTGTCTTCTTTAATTTTTTCATTGATTTCACTGTATTTATTACCTATACTTGACAGGTGGTGTGCAAAACTATTTTTGTGCACCATCAATTTTGATAGTATCACATCTTTTGGTTCCTATTTTTGATCCCCTTTTTTAACAGTCTAACATTACTCAGTTATGCAACATATTATATAATCTATCAAATGGGTAATTTGGTAATAAAAAGTGTAATTTATTTTGTTTTTGATCCATCAAAATGTAATTCGATGAGACACTAATTTATTATTCAGGAACTCAAATGATAAATGAGTTAAGATATTTCCTTCAAAAAAAGGATCTTTTATTACGCGGGATGAACATGTTTATCATCTGAATCTATTACGATTAAATCTAAATCCATTAATTTTGTAACAATTCGTGTTGAGTAATTGAATTGTGTTGAATTTTACAAGACCTACCCTTCAAAGTAGGGGTATCAAATATCAATCTAACTCATCGCCACGATACGAATTCAACACGGTATAATTTTAAAATTAACACGATTGATAAATACGCATAACAAAAAGAATTGGATTAATATTTAATACAAATACAACACCANCGCCACGATACGAATTCAACACGATATAATTTTAAAATTAACACGATTGATAAATACGCATAACAAAAAGAATTAGATTAATATTTAATACAAACACAACACGAATTATAATAATACGGCATAAAAATAGTGACATAAACACGAATTGACATGAAAATACTTCAAAGGTTAAGTCAGATTTTGTTATCTCGTAACCATAAAAAATGCGCTATCTCACATGTGCTTCTGCGTGCCACGAGAAGGAATACCGGTTTGCTTACCTTGTTAACGAAGGGTTTTGTCAATCCTTTCATAGAGAGGCAAACTGAGCTAATGGTAGGAAGAATCGTTGGTTGATAATGTGTCAATTGACTTTTGATTTGAGGGAATTGATATGTATTTTTAGTCACATTTAAGTAATTGACCATCCACAAGTAACTTACATCAGTTATAATTGGTAACCATTTCAATAAGAGCATCAAGTTTGAGGCGTTAGTCCCTAAAAATAACTTGTCTTTGATTACATCTAACTTTCTCATCATTCAGATCATGATGCTTACCATGTCTCTACGTCAAGGGTGGATCTTAGTGACCAACAGGTTGCAGGCAACGAGTCTACAAAAGTGATCAATAAAAACAAATCAGGAGGGGAAAGGAAATAGAATCAAAAGAACCAATCTTGTTGTCCATTTTGTGACTAATTTTTAACCATAAGATTGTTTTTCATTAATTTTAAAATGATCTAAATCGTAAAAAATAAAAATAATTTTTATGTCTTTGAAAAATTTAAAATTCTTTATGCTTTATTATATAGATAAAATTGGAAATCCCTATATGTTGGCAATTATGGTAGAAGGGAAATGTTATTTAACTTAAAATGTAGACTTGATCAATCACAATCATTGAATATATAATGAGTCTTAATAAATAGTGGGACCTACAGTCTTAATTAATTATTCACTCTAATATTTTTCCTCCTAACCAATCACACTATATAATATATTTATATTTATTATATCATATTTGATACATAAAGTCTATTGTATATGTATAAAAAATTGATTAATTATCATCATTGTAAAAAAATGAAGTTAATTATCATTTTTATAATTGAAAAATATTAGTTATTCACTAATAATCCATTAAATTTATTCAATAAACGATGTTCTAAAGATTATCACTAAAATATTAGTATAGTAAGAGGTAAACATATTAAAAAAAAAAAAATCGATTGACCCATAATAAATGTTATAATCAATATTCGAAAAAAAAATAAAAGACAGTTTTCGTAGAAAAAATAAAATCAGATGAAGATCAGTTAAAAGAACTTCAATTGCAAAAATTCATAATAAAATGAAGGTTATCTGAAAAATGCCTTATTATAATAAAAAAAAATTAAATAATTGATATAAGAAAATTATAGAGTGAGCACAAGTAAAATATGTNAGGTTATCTGAAAAATGCCTTATTATAATAAAAAAAAATTAAATAATTGATATAAGAAAATTATAGACTGAGCACAAGTAAAATATGTGTATAATTTTTAGAATATATAAATATAAATATACATATCATATCATTTTTTTTTTAAATTTGAGGGTGGGCCCGTACCCACCCTTGCCCTTATGTAACTCTACTTATGTATGTCATCCTATATATAAATCTATCTATCTATATCTATATCCATATGATCAATTTTTATTCTTTTTATACGTCTATCCTATCTCTCACACATTTTAAACACACTTTTATCTCTCATATAACTCTATATTTTTATCTATCTCTCACACACACACATGCACTCTCTCTCTATATTCTAAACACATAATAATAAAGTAACGGGAGTTGGAGAGTTTGACATATATATATATATATATATATATATATATATATATATATATATATATATATATCTAATAATAACAAAATATATTTAATACTCATTAAAACTCTAACCCCTCTCTCTCTATATCATACTTTTATCTCTCATATAATTCTCTCTTTATATACCCGTCAACACATACATGCTAATATCGACTCCTATCTAAAAAAAAGAAAGATATTTTTTAGGTATGATAATTATATATATATAAATTGTGTATATGCTGTTATTTTTTAAAAGTCACGTTTTTAGAGAAGTTTTGTCAAAATTTTTTAGAAATAGTGTTTTCAAATTAATTTTGAATTGTGTAACTAAAGAAAATAATAAAAATAAAATACTATTTAAAAATATTAATATTGCTTGATTGGTGCTCGAAATTTTTTGAATTACTTAAAATCTTTAGGCACGAATTATTACTATTATATATATATCATAAAGATAAATCTCATTCATTCTTCTATTCACTAATTAATAGATACATGTAATATCATAAAACTCACCCAACTAATTTTACTTTATCTTTTTTTTTTTGATCTATTTGTTATATAATGAAATTTCTTTCTTCATGTATAACCATTTGTGAAGTTTTATTATTTTAGTTTTAATTTTTTTTAAATCATAGCAATTAATTGTTATAAACAGTTGTGCTAACTATTTTTAACACTTTTCTTTAGTACAAAAATATTTATCACATTTAAAAATATTTTTATTACACTTGTGAATATTTTTATCAATGTTGTGATAATTATTTTTACCATTTTTTGGATCAAATATTAATGATAAAAGGCCCCACATATATAATAAAAATAATCACAATGATAAATAGATGTATGATATTAATTTTTTTTTTGTGATACGGTAGCAACTCCTTAGAGTTTATTGCTTTTTGTCAGAATGGCATCAAGTAACGTACTATTTTAGAGCATTACCATAAAAAAAAAAAAATTCAACTATCTACAATTGGAGATAAAAAAAAAAGAAGCTATCTACAATTGGGAAAAAACCTAGGACAACAAACATGCTATTTATTTACGGATGGTGGAATCTAACTTTGTACTTTGAAAGATTTAATATTTTTTATTTTACACCATAAAAAATTAAAAATTTTATATTATACCTTCAATATATTAAAAATATTGTAAATACAATCTTTTTGTTAGTATTCGTTTTTCATTCCGCCAAAACACTGACAAAATGAGAAATGAAAACCAACGAAAAAATTAAATTAAAAAATTTTAATATATTAAGGTATAATGTGAAAATTTTAATTTTTGAGGGTGTAAAATGAGAATTCATGAATCTTTCTGGGTGCAGAGTGCAATTCGAAGTGCTGCAGCTGTCCACTCCTAGGAACTCAGGTTTTTAGGGGCCTTAATCTGATTGCATAGTCGCTCAAGCCGCAACCAGAACAAGCTTTCTAGTGAAATCGTGTGCTCTATTCTCTTCGTCACTTCTATTGCTTCTGCTTTATGTTTTGAGAAATTTGAGGTTACCAGCTGGGGAGGATTTGTTAACCACCATGAATTCAGGATTTTACGGGTCTGAAATTGCTCGAGAGCCACTCAAGCTGCGACCACAACAAGCTTCCTAGGGAAAATCTTGGCCTATTCTCTTCTTTACCGCTATTGCTTCTACTTGTGCTTGATGAATTTGGAGGTGATGAAACAGAGGATTCGTTAACCACCAGTATAGTGCCACCAATTTCTCGTCTCACAGCCTCCACTGTTTGTGGGTTCAAATTGTGCCCTGAAGCGTCTTTGACGTAGAATGTGCCGACTGCTCTCTCACCACTTGTTCCAATCTCAGTCCTCGTTATGGATAGCCCGTTCTCTCGGAAAACCCGTGTGACGTCTGAAAGTAGTCCTAACCTGTTTTGAGTGCAGACATCCAGCCTCAGACCCTGCTCAAGTGCACGGTTGTGAGTCTAATACCATTTTCATAATCAGTGGGATATAATACCCATATAGACCATGATGTTATAAGCAATAGTTTGTAGGGTAAGTGTATTGTGGAGCATACATGAGAAACTCTTCTCTCTGTGGCTGCAATCAGGCACTCGGTGACTCTACACCTCTCACTCTCCGAATTCAAGGTGCACCCATCTTTGTGCCGTATATAATATTCCTGGGATTTTCACAGAACAGAACAAAACATTAAAACCAGAATCAAGAAAATGTAATAGCAATGGTTCAAATTACACCTTTCGTGAAGAGAATAAGCAATAATATAGTGCTGCAGTAAACTTGCAAGGGCAAAACAACGGGCACTCCAGCTGGGAGTGTGATCATGCACTCAAGGCTGCTCACAACCGGGCTCAATGAAGTGTAAATGGATTTGAAATCTGCTAGATATTATTTTTCTGACGTCGTTTGTAAGTGTTATTTGATTTTCTTTGGAATTTTTAAGGATTTATATTTGATCTAGGCATGGATGAAGCAGGAAATGATGGACTATGATCGAACAGTCGGCAAAAATTTGCAGGCACTTGTGAACTGGGAAATGTAATCATGCGTGCCATACTCTGGGAAGTGTATAAATATATTGAGAGATCAGCATCAAATTAGAGTTCCTGTGTAAACTAAACAAACGTCAATTGACTCTGAAATGATGGTGGAAAGGCAAGACATTGTTACCTGAACAGCTGCAGAGCCCTTAGAGCTAATGGCCGCATGAAACACCACGTACTGCATGTCCGTCAGAGTACACACAGTATCAAAAAGTAATTTCGGCCGATCTTTACTTCTCACGGTAACTATGGAGTACCCCTTCTCTTCGCAGTTCTCTATTGTCACTTGCGTAGTATCACACCCCCTCCTCTGCCTATCATGCCACCTTCCGTTCTTGTGCACTTTGTGATCACCATTGTTGCCATTACAGCAATGGCATCCCTCATAATCTTTATCCGTCACCATCAGTTGGTGCAGCCGCCTCTCTGTGTGGGTCTGGCCAGCAGCCGGGTTGGCTAACCTCACGCTTCTCCGCTCTCCGTTGCAGTGGTGTGCCTCCACCACATTCTCCAGCTGCGCCTGCACATGGGCCACCCGACATGGGTCGGTGATGGGCCCACCTCTTGATTCATCTTCCACATAGATGATGCATGCCACTCGGGCGTTGTGGGTCCATGCCACAGCAGCAGACACGTGGCATCCCATCTCAGCCAGCACTGCTGATATCTCGGACATCAGACCTGGGTGGTCCCTTCCTGTCATCTCAAGGGCTGTGTGCTCTAGTAAGACGTGCCGTGGTCGCACCTCTCTTCCAATACATGGTTGGACTTGGACCTCCATTGAAGCCCTCCTATTTGCACACATTGCCTGTTAAAAAAATCATCACTTGCTTTTATCAATAGACAAAATAATTAAACATAAGCACACACGTGTGTGTATGAATATAAAGAAAAAGGGGCCATTCCAACCTGCTTGATGTAATTTATGAGGCTTTCTTCAGTAATTTTGTTGCCGAGCTGGTCCGTCACGTGGAACACTGGTCACCATGAAATCAGAATCAACTCACATGAATATAGCCATAGCAATAGTCGTGGGTTAATTGTTTATTATATGCTGTATTATTGATTGTAACAACAAAGTGGGATGAATATATAATTGGAATTTACAGTATTATTGTTAGGTACAGCAAGAATGTTGGAGAGAGAGAGAGAGAGAGAGAGCACTAACCATCCATGAACCAACCACCATCAGAAGAAATGTATGATTTGGAAATGACGAGGTCAAGATCCGTCAGGACTTGGACCATCTCCAGCAATATGCCATGCTTGTTTGCGCTATCAACCTTTAGCCAGAAGTGCACAAATTTTTAATACATTGAATATGATATATACACATGTAAAGTATTCTTTCACAGTCACAAGTTATTCTCCTGCCTTTGAGTTGCATTAAGGCCGAACCTTGGAACTACTAGGTTTGTTTTGACTAAATTGCCCCCAACTCTGCCAATTGATGAGAAGGATTGTGCACAACTTCTTCTTGCTGCCAGGGCAAGAGGAAGTTTCTTCTTCTTCTATTTCTTTTTTTTTTTTCAGTTTAATTTGCTAAGAAAGGTACTTTCATGAACTTGTTAATAAAAAGTAGACAGTAGACTACACTTCAGGCAGTTTGGGTGGCAGAACTTTGATTATTAATCATAAAAGACTTCCTAATTAAGTTGATACGTGTAGTTTGTGAATAATTACATGCATCTCAAATTTACATAATAAGCACGAGACTGATATGACTCTCAGTTATGTTTTTTCTGGAAAAAAGAAAAGACTGAAGGTGTCGTCTGGCTATACATTACCATGCACAACTGCCAGCCATCAGCAATAATCATAATGAAAGCTTTCGGCCTTGTGTCCGGAAACTTTCTCTAAACTATTTTGTAATGACTGATGAAGGAACTTAAGATTGATTCGTTTAAGGAAGTTTTTATATGAATGTTAATATATGTGGGCATATAACTAACTAGTATTGCGCCATCGGTCATCACTATTCTGTGACAGTGTTGTAGATAGTATCTTCCTCAGTTGTTGTCACATTCTGTGCTGGAATCTAATGCCTAGGGACCCACTCTCTAGTACCAAACACACAAAATAGAAAAATAATTCATGAACCGTTGGTATTATCCACTTCCACTAGGAAAGAATTTAGTTTTGGTTTTGGTTGAAATATACAGTCAATGTCATTTTTGCCTCCAATTCAGATTTGTGTTTGTTTTGGCCTTTTAAAGTTTTTCAGTTTGCTTTTAAACAGTCTACTCATTACCTTTCATCCAACAAATTAACGGGCAAGGGTTATGTGTATTATCACTTATTAATTATTTCGATGAAAATTAGCAAAAGACTTTAAAAACAGACTAGAAACTTTAATGACTAAAATGAAAAAAAAAAACTGAAATGAAGAGACCAAACTGAGACTAAGGCACACTTCTAGGCTCATTTTGTTTACTAACCTTTACAAGCGTGCAGTCTTCGCATGTGATGTTATCAATAGAGACCCTGCAAGGTCAAAAATGAGAAGCCTATGAACCAAACAGAATGAGAGAAAATACAATTGTTCCATTAGTGGTAATTAGGAAGACTGTTCCAGGAATAGTAAGAAATTGATTAAATTGAAGGTTACATTAAGCACCTGGGAGGGTGTAGTCTTTCAATGACTGATTCGAAGACGGGATCGAAACATGGCCTATAGCTGTAAGTAATTTCCATCTTTTGAGCTGAGATTTTGAAGTTTTGCCTTGTCTGAAAACAATAAAAGTCCCATAAAAATCATATATATGTCTAAATGCGTTGCTTCATATGCACACATTTTATAACAACAAAGTATAGGACTTATAAAAAGAGTAAAACATAACAATCATACTATTTGTACCGTAACCGTTAGATTGATTGCAAACCAACTTTAATTTAAAATTTCTTTAAAACGAAACAAATAGAAAAGTATCCAACTCTATGGTTGTAGAACTCTATTTGTACTGTGATTAGGTTTCTTGAATACCAAGATAACCAATTTGAATCCAAAGAAAATATTCAAGAAACCAATTAGAATCCAATGAAAACTAGTACAAGCAAACTAGAAAATTCTGAAAAAAGCTCATGCAGTGTAGGCACAAATATATAAACATATTTCCTCTTGTAACACAAGAAGAGGAACTACATGAGGGAGAGAGAGAGAGAGAGGTTTCGACTGACATTTGAATCTGCCGAAAACTAGTTCAAATCGAATCGAATGGAATCGAATTACTCATATGATCTTGGATTACAATATATACGAAATCAGAGGAATTACTCATATGATCTAGGATAATAATATGTATGAAAGCAGAGGAATTAAACCAAAAGAAATCATTTATTCAATTGTGTATAAGAAAATCGAACGAAATTCTGACTAAAAGCTGAAAGTTGAAAAGAAACCAGAAATTTATGAACAGGCTTGCTTGAATTTTGGAGGCCTTTCGGTATCCATATCTGTTCAATATTCTGAATGTCATAATTTTCATCGATTGCTCATGATTTGTTATGCGAGAATACAAGAATGGTTTCAACATAAGAAGATGAAAATTTTATGTTGGACAAGATGAATCTCTCTCTCTCGCTCTCTCTCTTCAACATAAGAAGAAGGTAAATTACCTGCGTGAGAGCTCTTCTTGATTGACCAGATCATATAGCTGAGGACGGAGGGGGAAGATGACAAACGCGCAGAGACACTACTTAGTTCTAATGATTCGCAATTTATTAGGGGAGAGAGAGAGAATGGAGAAGCCCGCGAAGTGTGTATATATATATATATATATATGGACAAAATCTGAGAATTATATAACGTATGTGACAGCTGCTATGCGTGTGTTTGCGTTTGTGTGTGTGTGTGTGTGTTTTTAATACTTTTATAACAAGCAGGTCTCCTACTACATCTAAATACGCTTGGAACCCAGCCAGTGTTGGCATTGGTTTCAACTTGAAAGCCCCAATCCCGCAGGTCTTTTCCAATGAATTATCATCTTAACTTAATTATAAAATTTCAAAACTTACTTCTTTTTTTTTTTGTTGATATTTTCTGTTCTCCAAACTCTATTGTTATTGAAATTTTATCCTTTTTTTTTTCCAAAGTCAATTTAAATTGCATTTTTTATGCAATTGTAATTTAATCAGAATTATGGGTATAAATACAAAATTACCATAAAATAAAAAAAAGGTCCCTTCTTTTCATCTCAAGGAAATATTAGATGTAACAATAATAATTTATTATTAACACATTATGTGATGTTGTTATTTAATAATAAATTTATAAATAAATATGATAAACTTTATTTAAATGATTAATAAATGATATGACAAGATAATTATTATAATATATATTTTTTTAGATAAGAGTTATTACAATATATAAGATTTATTTATTTATTATATTATTTTTATATAATGATATGAGATAATAATGATGATATTGTGACACTATTACACTCTATTTAATCCTTTTTCTTTCTCTCTCCTCCCGAGGGGTCAAAGCATGGCGGGTTCGGTGCGCTCACGGTTACAGTTTGCTTCAGAGTCGGCCTAAGCAGTGAATCTTTNTTTTTTTTCCAAAGTCAATTTAAATTGCATTTTTTATGCAATTGTAATTTAATCAGAATTATGGGTATAAATACAAAATTACCATAAAATAAAAAAAAAGTTCCTTCTTCTCATCTCAAGGAAATATTAGATGTAACAATAATAATTTATTATTAACACATGATGTGATGTTGTTATTTAATAATAAATTTATAAATAAATATGATGAACCTTATTTAAATGATTAATAAATGATATGACAAGATAATTATTATAATATATATTTTTTTAGATAAGAGTTATTATAATATATGAGATTTATTTATTTATTATATTATTTTTAAATAATGATATGAGGTAATAATGATGATATTGTGTGACTGTTACACTCTATTTATTCCTTTTTCTTTCTCTCTCCTCCCGAAGGGTCAAAGCATAGCGGGTTCGGTGCGCTCACGGTTACAGTTTGCTTCAGAGTCGGCCTAAGCAGTGAATCTTTTGGCACGGAATCTGCCACGTGTACTTGATTTTGACGTGGCAGGTTGCGCTTGTTTCCACCGGCCGCTGTGAATACGTGGCTGAGAATTAATTTCGGAGTGCACAGCACGTGCTCTCCGTTTTGAATCGCAGGCGTTTGTCTATGACTTTTACTCAGTCAAACTTGGGACTTACCTTTCCTGATGACGAGGATAGGACTGTGACACTAGACCCATAGGAGAAAATATTCAATGTAATGGGACAAAAGAATTGATAATATGATATTATCAATTAATAATAAAATTTTAATAATAATTCTATGTTGACAAAAAAATTCTATCACTCTAAATAATGGGACATAATTTTTATTATATAATAAATAGATTTTATTAATATTTAATAATAAAAATTATGCCATATCACTTAGAATTGAAAACGGGGTTAGTCTTAGTGTAAAGCAATTAAACCCTAAATTAAATAGTTTGGGCTATTTCTCTATTCCATGATGTCAAAAAAATCATTAAAAAATTTAAAATAAATAAATAAATAAAAAGTAATGGTAAAAGTGAATTTTTCAACATTTTTTTTCCAACTGCTCATTCTCTCTCTCTATAGCTAATAATGAAAAATTGATATATTTTGGTTTTTATTTTTTATGTTATTTTGATCGTCAACTTTTATTTATTTATTTGTTATTTTTATTCACCACAAAATCTATAAAGTCTATAATTCTCTATTAACATTACCATTTTAAGCTTGGACAGTGAATATTTCAAAAAATGAGAAAAATAAATTTTAAATAAAATATAATTTTTTTTAAAAAAAATATGCTGGTTTTATAATTGTTGTTTTAGGCCCCAAATTGTCACTAGTCACCCTCAATTGAAAACTAAGTAAGAAATTTGGTAACCATAACATTACTGAAATTTTAAATGAATAAAATAAATTTCACTTGAGTAATTATTAACTTACATGAAATAAGAGTTAATAGTTATTAGTTTACATAAACATGTAATTATCAGCTTGTATATGATCTATTTTTCTATTTGTTTACATATTATTGGCGAGGTACTACTGTTATAATTAGTATAATTAATATTTTTTCTAGGCGTAGCTTTGGGCCATTAAGTACCATTGAGCTAAAGTTTAGGCCTTGTTTAAAATTTTGACCGGGGGAATGCCTTTTTACTCATTCATTATCCTCTATTACATTCTTTTCATCCCTATCAGACTACATTTTTATAAAATTTTGAGTATTGGTTGTGTAATATTTATATTTAAAATAATAATTTTTTTAAATTAACCAATTTAAAATTAAANATTTTTATAAAATTTTGAGTATTGGTTGTGTAATATTTATATTTAAAATAATAATTTTTTTAAATTAACCAATTTAAAATTAAAGTGAAGAGAAAAAAAATAAGAAAGTTGTAGGAGAGAAAGGAAAGCATGGATTAAAAGTAATGAAATTGTTTAACATTGAGAAGTGTGTTGGTTGAGTTGTCTGATAGTAAATTAAAATTTTATTTTTGTAATTAATTTTGTACCATTAAATTAAAATAAATAAAACTTAGATTAATCTTAATTGTTTTTATATTTTTTATGCATAGATAATTCAATTTTTTCCCTGTAATATTTTATAGATATATTTGGATTTCTTTCAATAGGAGATTATATCAAGTGTTGGACGGGGTATAAGTACAATTTTTGCTAACAAAAAATGATATACACAAATGGAAAGATCTTCAAAGGTATTGTGCCATTCTGTCTCTTTTTCTCAATACTCATATATTTCTATTTTTGATTCATTTTCATTGTTCCTTATATTTTCTCTTGACNTAGAAAAATAATTCATGAACCGTTGGTATTATCCACTTCCACTAGGAAAGAATTTTGTTTTGGTTTTGGTTGAAATATACAGTCAATGTCATTTTTGCCTCCAATTCAGATTTGTGTTTGTTTTGGCCATTTAAAGTTTTTCAGTTTGCTTTTAAACAGTCTACTCATTACCTTTCATCCAACAAATTAACGGGCAAGGGTTACGTGTATTATCACTTATTAATTATTTCGATGAAAATTAGCAAAAGACTTTAAAAACAGACTAGAAACTTTAATGACTAAAATGAAAAAAAAAAACTGAAATGAAGAGACCAAACTGAGACTAAGGCACACTTCTAGGCTCATTTGGTTTACTAACCTTTACAAGCGTGCAGTCTTCGCATGTGATGTTATCAATAGAGACCCTGCAAGGCCAAAAATGAGAAGCCTATGAACCAAACAGAATGAGAGAAAATACAATTGTTCCATTAGTGGTAATTAGGAAGACTGTTCCAGGAATAGTAAGAAATTGATTAAATTGAAGGTTACATTAAGCACCTGGGAGGGTGTAGTCTTTCAATGACTGATTCGAAGACGGGATCGAAACATGGCCTATAGCTGTAAGTAATTTCCATCTTTTGAGCTGAGATTTTGAAGTTTTGCCTTGACTGAAAACAATAAAAGTCCCATAAAAATCATATATATGTCTATATGCGTTGCTTCATATGCACACATTTTATAACAACAAAGTATGGGACTTATAAAAAGAGTAAAACATAACAATCATACTATTTGTACCGTAACCGTTAGATTGATTGCAAACCAACTTTAATTTAAAATTTCTTTAAAACGAAACAAATAGAAAAGTATCCAACTCTATGGTTGTAGAACTCTATTTGTACTGTGATTAGGTTTCTTGAATACCAAGATAACCAATTTGAATCCAAAGAAAATATTCAAGAAACCAATTAGAATCCAATGAAAACTAGTACAAGCAAACTAGAAAAATCTGAAAAAAGCTCATGCAGTGTAGGCACAAATATATAAACATATTTCCTCTGGTAACACAATAAGAGGAACTACATGAGGGAGAGAGAGAGAGAGAGAGAGAGGGAGAGGTTTCGACTGACATTTGAATCTGCCGAAAACTAGTTCAAATCGAATCGAATGGAATCGAATTACTCATATGATCTTGGATTACAATATATACGAAATCAGAGGAATTTCTCATATGATCTAGGATAATAATATGTATGAAAGCAGAGGAATTAAACCAAAAGAAATCATTTATTCAATTGTGTATAAGAAAATCGAACGAAATTCTGACTAAAAGCTGAAAGTTGAAAAGAAACCAGAAATTTATGAACAGGCTTGCTTGAATTTTGGAGGCCTTTCGGTATCCATATCTCTTCAATATTCTGAATGTCATAATTTTCATCGATTGCTCATGATTTGTTATGCGAGAATACAAGAATGGTTTCAACATAAGAAGATGAAAATTTTATGTTGGACAAGATGAATCTCTCTCTCTCTCTCTCTTCAACATAAGAAGAAGGTAAATTACCTGCGTGAGAGCTCTTCTTGATTGACCAGATCATATAGCTGAGGACGGAGGGGGAAGATGACAAACGCGCAGAGACACTACTTAGTTCTAATGATTCGCAATTTATTAGGGGAGAGAGAGAGAATGGAGAAGCCCGCGAAGTGTATATATATATATATATATATGTAGACAAAATCTGAGAATTATATAACGTATGTGACAGCTGCTATGCGTGTGTTTGCGTTTGTGTGTGTGTGTTTGTGTTTTTAATACTTTTATAACAAGCAGGTCTCCTACTACATCTAAATACGCTTGGAACCCAGCCAGTGTTGGCATTGGTTTCAACTTGAAAGCCCCAATCCCGCAGGTCTTTTCCAATGAATTATCATCTTAACTTAATTATAAAATTTCAAAACTTACTTCTTTTTTTTTTTGTTGATATTTTCTGTTCTCCAAACTCTATTGTTATTGAAATTTTATCCTTTTTTTTCCAAAGTCAATTTAAATTGCATTTTTTATGCAATTGTAATTTAATCAGAATTATGGGTATAAATACAAAATTACCATAAAATAAAAAAAAGGTCCCTTCTTTTCATCTCAAGGAAATATTAGATGTAACAATAATAATTTATTATTAACACATTATGTGATGTTGTTATTTAATAATAAATTTATAAATAAATATGATAAACTTTATTTAAATGATTAATAAATGATATGACAAGATAATTATTATAATATATATTTTTTTAGATAAGAGTTATTACAATATATAAGATTTATTTATTTATTATATTATTTTTATATAATGATATGAGATAATAATGATGATATTGTGACACTATTACACTCTATTTAATCCTTTTTCTTTCTCTCTCCTCCCGAGGGGTCAAAGCATGGCGGGTTCGGTGCGCTCACGGTTACAGTTTGCTTCAGAGTCGGCCTAAGCAGTGAATCTTTTGGCACGGAATCTGCCACGTGTACTTGATTTTGACGTGGCAGGTTGCGCTTGTTTCCACCGGCCACTGTGAATACGTGGCTGAGAATTAATTTCGGAGTGCACAGCACGTGCTCTCCGTTTTGAATCGCAGGCGTTTGTCTATGACTTTTACTCAGTCAAACTTGGGACTTACCTTTCCTGATGACGAGGATAGGACTGTGACACTAGACCCATAGGAGAAAATATTCAATGTAATGGGACAAAAGAATTGATAATATGATATTATCAATTAATAATAAAATTTTAATAATAATTCTATGTTGACAAAAAAATTCTATCACTCTAAATAATGGGACATAATTTTTATTATATAATAAATAGATTTTATTAATATTTAATAATAAAAATTATGCCATATCACTTAGAATTGAAAACGGGGTTAGTCTTAGTGTAAAGCAATTAAACCCTAAATTAAATAGTTTAGGCTATTTCTCTATTCCATGATGTCAAAAAAATCATTAAAAAATTTAAAATAAATAAAAAAAAAGTAATGGTAAAAGTGAATTTTTCAACATTTTTTTTCCAACTGCTCATTCTCTCTCTCTCTATAGCTAATAATGAAAAACTGATCTATTTTTGTTTTTATTTTTTATCTTATTTTGATCGTCTGCCTTTGTTTATTTATTTGTTATTTTTATTCACCACAAAATCTATGAAGTCTATAATTCTCTATTAACATTACCATTTTAAGCTTGGAGAATATTTCAAAAAATGAGAAAAATAAATTTTAAATAAAATATAATTTCTTTTAAAAAAAATATGCCGGTTTTATAATTGTTGTTTTAGGCCCCAAATTGTCACTAGTCACCCTCAATTGAAAACTAAGTAAGAAACTTGGTAACCATAATATTACTGAAATTTTAAATGAATAAAATAAATTTTACTTGAGTAATTATTAACTTACATGAAATAAGAGTTAATAGTTATTAGTTTACATAAACATGTAATTATCAGCTTGTATATGATCTATTTTTTTATTTGTTTACATATTATTGGTGAGGTATTACTGTTATAATTAGTATAATTAATATTTTTCCTAGGCGTAGCTTTGGGCCATTAAGTACCATTGAGCTAAAGTTTAGGCCTTGTTTAGAATTTTGACCGGGGGAATGCCTTTTTACTCATTCATTATCCTCTATTACATTCTTTTCATCCCCATCAGACTATATTTTTATAAAATTTTGAGTATTGGTTGTGTAATATTTATATTTAAAATAATAATTTTTTTAAATTAACCAATTTAAAATTAAAGTGAAGAGAAAAAAAATAAGAAAGTTGTAGGAGAGAAAGGAAAGCATGGATTAAAAGTAATGAAATTGTTTAACATTGAGAAGTGTGTTGGTTGAGTTGTCTGATAGTAAATTAAAATTTTATTTTTGTAATTAATTTTGTACCATTAAATTAAAATAAATAAAACTTAGATTAATCTTAATTGTTTTTATATTTTTTATGCATAGATAATTCAATTTTTTCCCTGTAATATTTTATAGATATATTTGGATTTCTTTCAATAGGAGATTATATCAAGTGTTGGACGGGGTATAAGTACAATTTTTGCTAACAAAAAATGATATACACAAATGGAAAGATCTTCAAAGGTATTGTGCCATTCTGTCTCTTTTTCTCAATACTCATATATTTCTATTTTTGATTCATTTTCATTGTTCCTTATATTTTCTCTTGAAAATTTGGTTAATGATAACAAATTTTCCCCATTTACTAGAATTTGTTTTTCCTATGATCTATTTTAATATTAAGTTATTGTGCTAGTGCCATTATGTCTCTTTTTCTTGTTTCAAGTGCATGCCCCTTAGGGTACATTTGGTTAGAAAGAAAAAAAAAATAATAGAAAGTGAAATAAAAGAAAATGAAATGATAAAAAATATATTTTTATGAGTGTATTTGGTTAGAATGAAAAATTTATGAAAAATTTTTAAAAATATTTCATGCTTTTGTTTGAAAGAAAATAAAGTTATAAGAAATTTTTTAGGGCAAAATTCAGTTTACCCCCTTGTGGTTTGGTAGTTTTGCACATCACTTCCTTGTGATTCAAAAATCAGCACATAACCCTTTTGTGTTTTTGGACCAAAATGCACAGCTAACACTGTTAACGGTAGTGGCAAAAAGACCACCTTGCCCTCCTTAAAATCTAAATAAACTTTGCCACCACATCTTCTCCAACCCACTGCATCTTCTTCAACCCCACTGTTTGATAGTAATTTGTATTTAAAAAATTATAAAAACAAAAAAAAAAAAATGTTTGGTTTTTTTATCCAAAATCAACCACTCAACACCACTTAATTCCACCACCAGCAACCACCTAACCCCACCATAAACCTACCCCCAAACCCTTTGCAATCCACTACCCACCACCACCAACCACCCATACTGAAAATCCCCACCAACAACAACCCAACACCACCGAAATCCCCACCCCCAAACCCCACGGAAAACCAACCCCAACACATCACCAGCAATCACCTGACCCCACCACAAACCCACCCCCAAACCCC
>CAUOFW020001325.1:211060-246826 GCA_963454935.2 Ilex paraguariensis
ATATATCAGTATGTCATTATTAACTACATCTGTAAATCTTGCATTAACAATTTTATAATTTAAAGTTAAAGTTATCATTAATAGTTCATGTTTCACCGTAGTATAATTTAAAGTTAACAACAATAGTTATGGTAATTCTATTTAGTTATGAAAATATTGTTCATTGTTGTTTGAATTTTTTGTTTGTTATATATAATGTTGTTGGATTATTTAAAATGTTGAATTATGTTGGCTTGAATTTGGACTTGGGCTTGGGCGGGTACGGGGAAAGTGGGGACGGGAATAAAGATAAAAATTATACCCGCTAACGAAAGTGAACCGGGGATGGACGAAATTTTTTTAAGTAAGTACAGAGATAAAAACTATACCCTCCGCTCCCGCTTCGGTGCATTGACATCTCTGTTTGGCATATAACCCCTAGGTAGATATTATGGTTGCTGAAACGAGTTTTACTTGACAATGAGATTTTTCCTGTTAGCTTGTCGTATAAGAGGAGGTCTCTAGACTAGTCAAGAAAGAGACATTAAAATATATATATTTTTTCTTTTCTAATTAGCACATTAAAATCTGCCCCTATTCCATTTATTCTATAAAAAAATATGTCCTTAATAAATAAAAAGACAGTAAAATTAGATTACATTCTAATTTCTTTTAAGCATTCATTCTTAATAGGAAAAAAAAAATAGAAAAAAACATTCATTCTTCTCTCACCATAAACCCTAGCTTTTTAAATAAAATAGAAGCAGACGTTGCCCCCATATGTCCAAAGCTCATTTTTCAATTTGTCACACAAGAAAAAAATCACTGATCAGANATTCCCCCTCAAACTCATGGGGGAAAGACCTACCATGAGTTTGCTCTGAAGTACAGTAAATAAAAATGTCTAGAGACATAAGCTACTGCAAGATCTTTCCCTGTGACTCTTTCACAAACAAAGTGATAATCTATGCCAATATGCTTGGCACGAGCATGAAAAACATTGATTTGAAGTAAGAGCTGAACATGATATGTGTTTGAATTTTGGCAACTTATTCGGATTAGATTATGAGGGATAAATTCCTCATGAATACTCTAGTCCTGACGTGGATGACCTGTATTTGACCGGATGGGAGAAGAGATAAGTTAAAATGCACATAAACTAACCCGAACACTCCTGACCGTTGAATCAAAAAATAAAAATAATATTTCAAAATTGGAGTTGTGAAAATAGCCAATTAACATTATCAAACCTTTTTTTTGTACTTTTCTGACATGAAAAGATGAGAAGTATTTATCAAAAATTTCAAAGAAGAGTAATTTACAGGTTAAAAATCGAAATTCAAACTTTAAAACTCCTTGTAGATCCCAACATGGTTGAATCTTAAGCAACCAAGAAAGTGAATATTGATTTCTTTGATATTAAGTATAGGAGGTCCAAGAATACAATGAATTTCCACGTAGCCTAAAACCATGAGTCTAATTAAGCCACCACGCCGTTGCATCACTACATGTATAAGTTGACCTGTACCAAATGTATTCTATTGCCGGATTCAGATGGATTTGGACAATCATCCAAGGGTTGCTTTACATCTAGAACTTCTAACGCTGACAATGAAAAGAGAACTTAAAGAAAAGCCTTCGTTTGATTTTTGATAGTTTGAATGTGTCTTTGGTCCTATCGGTCCAAGTTGACATACTTTGTATTCACGTTAGCTCATTAGCTTTTCAACTTTGTACAATATACAATGTTACTATTTTTGGTTCAGACACCACATTTTGGAGTAGCATGTGGATAAAATTGTATTTATTTGTATCATTTCTAAATCTGACTACAAATAGATGGCAGGTGATGAGACTCAGACGTCATCATTACTTTATTTTGTTAGAATTTTTCAGAAAAATACGGGTTTGTCAGTTGTGACGGAGCTCCTACATGGCCTGTGGTGGCCATGGCCCTTAGATTTGGGATTAGGGATTGCAGTGAACAAGAAAAAAATGGATATTTGTTTAAATTCGTTTTGTTTAGATCGGGGATAGACTATACGTATTGAATGGTTGACATATATGAGAATACCCGTATAAATTCGTGCGAGAATAAAGGCGGGGATGGACTTACCCCTATCCCTGTCCTGTTTCCGTCCCCGTCCCCGTTACCCATTATATATATATATACATATATCAGTATGTCATTATTAGTTACATCTATAAATTTTGCATTAATAATTTTATAATTTAAAGTTAAAGTTAGCATTAATAGTTCATGTTTCATCGTAGTATAATTTAAAGTTAACATTAATAGTTATGGTAATTCTATTTAGTTATGAAAATATTGTTCATTGTTGTTTGAATTTTTTGTTTGTTATATATAATGTTGTTGGATTATGTTGGCTTGAATTTGGACTTGGGCTTAGGCTTGGGCTTGGGCAGGTACGGAGAAAGTGGGAACGGGAATAAAAATAAAAATTATACCCGCTAACAAAAGTGGACCGGGGATGGACGAAAATTTTTTAAGCGGGTACAGAGATAAAAACTATACCTTCCGCTCCCGCTTCGGTCCATTGAAATCTCTGTTTGGCATAACCCCTAGGTAGATATTATGGTTGCTGAAACGAGTTTTACTTGACAATGAGATTTTTCCTGTTAGCTTGTCGTATAAGAGGAGGTCTCTAGACTAGTCAAGAAAGAGACATTAAAATATATATATTTTTTCTTTTCTAATTAGCACATTAAAATCTGCCCCTATTCCATTTATTCTATAAAAAAATATGTCCTTAATAAATAAAAAGACAGTAAAATTAGATTACATTCTAATTTCTTTTAAGCATTCATTCTTAATAGGAAAAAAAAAATAGAAAAAAACATTCATTCTTCTCTCACCATAAACCCTAGCTTTTTAAATAAAATAGAAGCAGACGTTGCCCCCATATGTCCAAAGCTCATTTTTCAATTTGTCACACAAGAAAAAAATCACTGATCAGACCCAAACAAAATCATTCCTCCGGTGATTAACTAGTAAGTACTATATATATTAATACTTGCTATTGAAAAGAAATTCAAATTTTGATTATCTTTTTAATTTGAAAAAATTGTGTTGGTTTATTCAATATATTTAACAATAGATTATTATGGATTCAATTATAGATGAATTTCGTGATATAAAAGAACGTTGAACACCATTTGGATTGATATGTATTAAAAACTATTTCTTTTGTTTATCTTATTTTTGCATCTATAGTTTTGTTCCCATTGGATAAAGTATTTTGTTACATTGGAAATTCGATTTTTGTTTGTGTGAGTTTCTTTGATAAAATTTGTTCCTCCAAATACAAAATTTTGGCTCCATCCTGTTTGCTAGGCCTTTTCAGGGCCCGCAGGCTTAAATTGTCAGGTTTTGGCAGTCATCTTATTATGCTCTACTGCTTCATTGTCAAACCTATGATTGTTTTCGCCAGTGACCAAAGGCCTTCTATCAAAAGTACTCTCATTATTGACTNATTGTCAGGTTTTGGCAGTCATCTTATTATGCTCTACTGCTTCATTGTCAAACCTACGATTGTTTTCGCCAGTGACCAAAGGCCTTCTATCAAAAGTACTCTCATTATTGACTGAGGTTTAAAGTTGCTCTTGATACAATAGTACTGGATTGAAGTATCCATTGCAGCAGTTTTATTAGAATACCATTAAGAAAGCTTCACATGGCTTCCGTTTTGAGATCTCACGCATGTTGGATGCGAAAGCCTTGGTAGAGCGATTACTTGGTGATCGGGTAATGAAGTGATGCAGATTCAACAACATCGTCACAGCTAATTTTTTTTTGTTTTCGTTCATTGAAATTATAGGCAAAGAGATTTATACCATCTCTATGGGAGTAAATCCTGAAGAAGGGCAGCACTTCTTTACGTGATTGTATATTATGTATACAGTGTCTCNGCTTCCGTTTTGAGATCTCACGCATGTTGGATGCGAAAGCCTTGGTAGAGCGATTAGCTAGCACTCCAGTTGCATCGACGGGTAGCTAGCACTGTATTCCGGTTCATTAAGTGAGAAGGAAAAAGAACGTAAAGTTGTCGGAGGGGTGATATAGGGAACAAGGATGCATAAATGCCATCAAACTGAATGCTGATATAGATTTCTAGGACAATGCTACGTGAACTTTATTTAGTTACTTAATTTGATGACTTTATTATTTTTTGTCAATAGATTGATAGTTGACTCTACTATTAATTGGAATCCATTATCAATTTAATGACTATAATTCATCATGTTACTTGATAAAATCACTAAACTACAACCCTAAGGGATTAGCCTAGTGGTTCAAGGGTCACTTGGTATCAGTCAAGGGTTCAANAAACTGAATGCTGATATAGATTTCTAGGACAATGCTACGTGAACTTTATTTAGTTATTTAATTTGATAACTTTATTATTTTTTGTCAATAGATTGATAGTTGACCCTACTATTAATTGGAATCCATTATCAATTTAATGACTATAATTCATCATTTTACTTGATAAAATCACTAAACTACAACCCTAAGGGATTAGCCTAGTGATTCAAGGGTCACTTGGTAAGTACTTTAACTTGGTATCAGTCAAGGGTTCAAAACTTATTAGGTGCAAACACTCCTTGGGGTTACTGGTCCTAGATTTACCCCACTATGCGTGGAGAGTCAGCGTTGCGTGTGAGTTCAGCATTAATCCGGCCCGAAATGTTGGGATAGCTGAAAAAAAAAAAATCACTAAACTACAAGAAGCATTTCCTATATTTCTAACCAAGATCAGAGGACTATGTGGTGCATATAGAGACCACAGATCTTAATGGCATCACAAATGGTGCTGAACCACCTAGACAGTACAAAGTGACTTGCCAATGTGGCCAAAATTTAGAACATGAAAGATCTTTTTACTTGATTTCATGCCTAACTGTCATTACTGCAATACAAAGTANCTGAACCACCTAGACAGTACAAAGTGACTTGCCAATGTGGCCAAAATTTAGAACATAAAAGATCTTTTTACTTGATTTCATGCCTAACTGTCATTACTGCAATACAAAGTAATAATGCAACCCAACCGTCAACTACCCTCGTCAACCTCAACCTGTGACTTATGGGTGGTTGGTTTCTTAACTTCCCCACCTGAGAGTAAAAAGGTCGTTGTTTCATTAATTTCTTAAAAGCATAACCAGATGAAGCAAGAGTCTGCTGCTATAACCTCATTGAAAGTTATGCCGTGGGTGGATGAATTATTATTCTACCCATGTTTATGCTGTGAAAGTATAATGGGAAAATTACTGTCTTAGATTAGTATTGAAATTCAATATATAGAAGTGTTTGGTGAGGGAGGTATACCGTCTTGCATTACCTAATAGCAACTAAAGTGGGGGACTTATAGAATATTCTCGAAATATTTATACCGGTAATTATATGGTNGGGAAAATTACTGTCTTAGATTAGTATTGAAATTCAATATATAGAAGTGTTTGGTGGGGGAGGTATACCGTCTTGCATTAACTAATAGCAACTAAAGTGGGGGACTTATAGAATATTCTCAAAATATTTATACCGGTAATTACATGTTNATTCAATATATAGAAGTGTTTGGTGAGGGAGGTATACCGTCTTGCATTACCTAATAGCAACTAAAGTGGGGGACTTATAGAATATTCTCGAAATATTTATACCGGTAATTATATGGTAAATGTGAGACGGAAGA
This sequence comes from Ilex paraguariensis, assembly GCA_963454935.2. Taxonomy (NCBI): domain Eukaryota; kingdom Viridiplantae; phylum Streptophyta; class Magnoliopsida; order Aquifoliales; family Aquifoliaceae; genus Ilex; species Ilex paraguariensis. The sequence continues at coordinate 216,754 of CAUOFW020001325.1, forward strand.
TTGCGTATGTTCGGTAGAAGGGCAATGTTTTTGTAACTTAATTTGTAGGCCTAATTTACTATAGTCATTAGATTGACCGTGAATCCATCATACATTAAAATTTCGTGTTTATCCAACAATTATAATAAAATCACATCGTTAAATTTACATATTAGATCAAAATTTTATATCACAATAGCATTTATATTGGGGGAATTAGGGTGGTGCACTAAAGAGACTTGCATATTGATAGTTGGCGGAAAAATAATAANATAGTCATTAGATTGACCGTGAATCCATCATACATTAAAATTTCGTGTTTATCCAACGATTATAATAAAATCATATCGTTAAATTTGCAGATTAGATCAAATTTTATATCACAATAGCATTTATATTGGGGGAATTAGGGTGGTGCACTAAAGAGACTTGCATATTGATAGTTGGCTGAAAAATAATAAAAAAAAAAATTAGGAAAAGCCATACAAGAGATTCCAATAGCCATCTTCTTCATGTAATTTTAGAATAAAGTGGGTCAATGAGGAGAAAAGGAGATGTTAGAAGAAAGTTGGTCATTGAGACGAAATAGAAGACTTTGGCATCAACAGAATTGCTCTTTGCACCGGTTTACTTTAAGCGTTACTTTTATTCCTTTAGATCAGTTGGCTATATTCTCTATTAGACTATAATTCAATTTTGTTCAATGTTGTAAATCACTTACCTCTTAATTCAAGTGAGACTCATTATTTAAGAGTAGGTTCCTCATTTATTAATTAGACGATAAATGATTTATCATTAAGTAAAAGATTGAATGAAAGTGTAATAGAGAGGAGTAGGATCTAGATTCATCTCAAGTGGGAAAGAAGAAGGAAACGAGGCCAAATAAGCTCCATAAATGGTTTTACCCCTGAAAATTTGAAGTAATTTTCAAATAACTCATTATAAAATTTATATCATATATGCAGTAGATTTTTTACAAGAACAACTAGAAACTCAAGAAAGAAGACTATAATCCAGTGATCTGAAACTTATAAACAACAAACTGCCATAATGAACATATTCTTCTATCACTGATGCCAAGGTATTATGGATGCTACAACTAAGAAGCTAATGGACAAAAGTTCTATGGCTTCTCTTTCTGGGTATAAATATAGTCAAGATGAGCAGCCAAGGTTCTTCTCATCAAACATTCTTCATCCCCACCTCCTTCGCAGTTCTCATCCATCACGTCAACTTGCTGAGCATCAACACCCTGAAAAAGATAAAACACATATCAACATCCCACAAAAATTAAAAAAAAGAAACATGAAAATAATCATGAAAGTAACCAACTTCTGATACAGAAACTTCAGGATAGAACGATTTAGCCTACCTCGTGTTGGGTTTTCACCAAGTTGGTCTTTGGATATGCTGGCTGAGGGCGGGCGGAGGATAGAGTTACGCAGAGGAGGAGGGCAATCATAAACAGGGCTGTAAGTTTAGTCATTTTTGCTCTCTTGACAGCAGCTTCTTGAGATGTGGAGATGGAGAGAAGAGAATGTGATGATGTGAATTTATATAGAGGAGATAAGACAAAGCCAACGCCAAATGAACGTGTGAACTTGGAAGAGCAAATGGGAGACTTTATTATAGCAGCTTAACTTAGACCGGTACGGGTACCAGTACCTGACAAAGAATTTGTAAACAAAAAAACAACGCAGCAAGTTACATCTATAACGAAAATAAATTGGAAAAAAGAACAAGCAGACCATAGGAGTTAAATAAGCAATAAGGAAAAGGGTTTGAAATTTCTCAAGATCAGATTCTGATAATATAAAGTGACTTAGCTGACTTTAACTTTAGGAAAAGGGTCGAATGTGGGTTGGTGAAAAGGGAGAGCGTGGACAACCGAATTTATCTCTAATCCCCTGAAAGCAAACATCATTTTCGGCTTTGAGATATGTTGTTTTATTACCCGCTCTTAATGCGTTCGATAACGTTTTTATTTTTTATGTAATAAAAATTAAAAATATAAACATATTTGGTAGTTATTAATATTTTAAAAAATTATAAAAAAAATATATGTTTAGTATTATAGTGTTTTCATAGTTTATAGTGATTGTTTTAGTTAATTTTATAAACCCAAACATGTTGCTGCTCAAAATCCACTATCCAACACCACCAAAAACCCACCACCCAACTATTGAAAACCCACAACCCAACCGTTGTAAACCCACCACCTAACACCGTTAAAACCCCTCCACCCAACACCCTGCAAACCCACCACCCAACCACAAAAAAAATAAAAAATTGAGGCGAGAGAGAGAGGCCAACAAGAGAGAGAGAGAGAGAGACGGGGGCAAGAGCGAGACAAGCGCAGAGAGGATAATAGTGACGGGAAAAAGAAGAAAGGGGGTTATACTCAAGCAAAAACACTCATTTTTTTAGTTGCTAGGATTGAAGCTGGGGATCTCATTAATCCCCTGATGAAATCGGCGTGTTTTTATTTTTTGGGTGTTTATGAAAACAATTTTTTTTGTCTTTTCATTTTTGGCCTTGTTTTTAACGCAAAGTTCTCAAGAAAAAAAACAAAAACACATTACAAACACATTTTCAAATTCTTTTTTTGGTAAAAATTGAAAACAAAAACAGAAACACACATGTTATCAAACGCTTCCTTAATTTTCTGTTTTGTTTATGTCATTTTCTTGTTTAATTGTAGCACCCAAATATATTTTGTCTTCAAAAAACTAATTTTTTTTTTAAGTTTCAGATTTTATTATCTCAACCTCTCATTGAATTGGACTAAATTTATTTGGAGTAATACAATTAAGATCTAAAAAATTGATATAATTTACTAACCTAATTATGTGACAATGACATGATACAATAGTATTTTTATGACGGTAACGGTTGGACTTCTACCTTGAGACTTTATTACTTAATACATCATTCTATCAATAAATTATATCAAATCTTTAGGTCCTTATAGCGTTACTCTTTTATTTGTGATCCGACTTATAGGTTTTTCACCAGATACATTTACTCTCACACACTAATAAATGAATAGATTCACCTCTAGATTAAACGGCAATATGGTTAGTCTGCGATGGCCACAACTAAACCCAAGGATTAAAATTTTGTTTTACAATGGCCGAAACTTTTCCGTTTTTAAAAACGTTTCGAGGTATTTTAACATTTTCCATCGATAATTCAAATTATTTCAAAATATTTCTGTATATTTTGACCATGTTTTAGAAATAAATTCTGCAATTTTTGCATTGTTTTTTATTTTTTATTTTTTTAAACTTTTCCTTTTATGAGTAACCGAAACAAAATTTTGATATGATTTAAAGCACAGTCTTACCGAATGGGAGTTTTTGGAATCAAATAGATTCGATATTTTAATCCTCCGAAAAGATTATATTCAAACGGATTGGATAATTTAATCCTCTTCACACATATTCCAGGCAAGATGTTCCTGTGTATTTTTTGCTCGTCTTTGCTTATTATTTGTACTAGTCAAAACAATTTAATGCCCATATTCTAGAATGACCTAGGAGTTTTTGACTAGGGAACCTTTCAGTGTACAACAACCATATCGAGAAATTAAATTTTGATATTTTATATATTATTTTTCATTAATAAAAAAGTACTTATGAATTTTAATATTTTAATATTTTTATGATTAATAATGCAATAAATTTGGACAAAATCTATCACTAACAATATAGTAACCACCTTCCTCTTGTCGATCTTTTGGTAGACCATGATTATGTCAAAGTCACCAAAAGATGTTGAACNAAAAACACATTACAAACACATTTTCAAATTCTTTTTTTGGTAAAAATTGAAAACAAAAACAGAAACACACATGTTATCAAACGCTTCCTTAATTTTCTGTTTTGTTTATGTCATTTTCTTGTTTAATTGTAGCACCCAAATATATTTTGTCTTCAAAAAACTAATTTTTTTTTTAAGGTTAAGATGTTATTATCTCAACCTCTCATTGAATTGGACTAATTTTATTTGGAGTAATACAATTAGGATCCAAAAAATTGATATAATTTACTAACCTAATTATGTGACAATGACATGATACAATAGTATTTTTATGACGGTAACGGTTGGACTTCTACCTTGAGACTTTATTACTTAATACATCATTCTATCAATAAATTATATCAAATCTTTAGGTCCTTATAGCGTTACTCTTTTATTTGTGATCCGACTTATAGGTTTTTCACCAGATACATTTACTCTCACACACTAATAAATGAATAGATTCACCTCTAGATTAAACGGCAATATGGTTAGTCTGCGATGGCCACAACTAAACCCAAGGATTAAAATTTTGTTTTACAATGGCCGAAACTTTTCCGTTTTTAAAAACGTTTCGAGGTATTTTAACATTTTCCATCGATAATTCAAATTATTTCAAAATATTTCTGTATATTTTGACCATGTTTTAGAAATAAATTCTGCAATTTTTGCATTGTTTTTTCTTTTTTATTTTTTTAAACTTTTCCTTTTATGAGTAACCGAAACGAAATTTTGATATGATTTAAAGCATAGTCTTACCGAATGGGAGTTTTTGGAATCAAATAGATTCGATATTTTAATCCTCCGAAAAGATTATATTCAAACGGATTGGATAATTAAATCCTCTTCACACATATTCCAGGCAAGATGTTCCTGTGTATTTTTTGCTCGTCTTTGCTTATTATTTGTACTAGTCAAAACAATTTAATGCCCATATTCTAGAATGACCTAGGAGTTTTTGACTAGGGAACCTTTCAGTGTACAACAACCATATCGAGAAATTAAATTTTGATATTTTATATATTATTTTTCATTAATAAAAAAGTACTTATGAATTTTAATATTTTAATATTTTTATGATTAATAATGCAATAAATTTGGACAAAATCTATCACTAACAATATAGTAACCACCTTCCTCTTGTCGATCTTTTGGTAGACCATGATTATGTCAAAGTCACCAAAAGATGTTGAACCAAAACCAAAAAAAAAAAAAAAAAAAGGGGAAGAAGAAGACTTTCGGCTGGCAAATTGGTTTTTTTTGGAGGTTCGTGCCATGGCAAATGAGTTAATGTCGTACTAGTCAACTCTAAATTCAAATTATTTAATTAATTGTGTCGTGCGTATGCATGCCAGCTCCACTTCCTGGCCAACAGATAGGCATGAAGACTAGAATCATTTTTTACTTTTTGATTAAGATTATTTGTAATCTAATCTTCTTGTTGTAGATCAACAACTAAACAAATCTTGTATCAATATAAATACAGTGAATATATGACGTTTTGAGTGATTGAACACAAACTTTCATGCACTCTTTCATGGTATCAGAGTCATCTAAGCCAATCGCTTATCACTAATCTTGTATACCTATTTAATGGCTCTTTTAATTGATATTGCTTCCGCAACTGCTTTCAATGATCTCAATATTGGGCAACTCATATCAGTCAAATTGGATGGTGAGAACTACCTTCAATGGCTCTCCAAATTTATTCCTATGTTGAAATCTAATGAGTTTCGTGGATGGTTCTAAATCATGCCCTGATCATTTTCTTTCTCTCGAGAGTGGCAAAACTACTGAAAATGTCAACATTGGGTATCTTCCATGGAACAAGAAAGATCAATTTGTTCTTTCTTGAATCAATGCAACACTAACTCCCAAAGTTCTTTTCAGTCTCTATTGACTTACCACTGCCAAATAAGTTTGGTTATCACTTTCCATGAGATTTGCTTCACAATCAGTTCTAGGATTAATCTTCTACAACATCAATTATGCAGTTTATGTCAAGAGAATGGTACTTGCTTAGAATGTTTGGCACTTGCTAAAAATCTTGTTGATCAACTTGCATATGTACAACCATGTTGAGGGGGGTTGAAATATTCATTTATTTAATTTCATGAACTCTATTAATGTTGTCACTTGAGACGAGCATGTCATTTGAGGATTTTTTAGGGTGAATTTAATCCCCTTCGAGATTCTTCTTGAATCTTATCAATGAACTGTCCCACCTGAAAGTTCCTTTGCTCTATTTACCAAGCAGTCAACTTAGCAATTTCAGCGCAATCAAACCAAGCCGAAGTCTTCCTATAAGACTTCTTCCTCACCATCAGGATATGCTTATTCTCAATCCCTACATCTACAACCACAACCACCTAATGGTGCCTAGGAAAACTGTCAAATGTGTGGGAGATACAGTCATGAGGCATTGGACTGTTACCACAAATTTGGTTTTGTCTATCAGGGCCGTCATCCTCCTCAAACACTTGCTGCGATGGTAGCTCAAGGTAGTATAACACTGATGGACAAAACTAATGGCGTTATTGGTGGCGAACCATGGTATACAGATAGCAGTGCTAATCAACACATTACAACAAATTTTTAACAACTCTCTTTTGCTCAGCCTTACACTAGGGGTGAAAACATTGTCGTTGGTAATGACATAGGCTTTCGAATAGCTAACACTAGGTCAATTATTATTTCCTCTTCTTAATCTTCTTTTTAAATGTCAAGTGTTTTTCATTTCTCCAAAGCTCTGTTGGAATTTAATATACTTTAAACCCACAGACAAACACACACAATCGAAGAACAAATGAAGAATATAAAGTAATAAGAAACAAGAAAGAACAAGACACACAGATTTTACGTGGTTCGACAATTTGCCTACATCCACAGATTTTATTGGGTCGGGTTATTATCCAGATCAACACATAAAGTAGACTCTACAAAGGCCCAACAATTCTCCCACTTGGAGACTAGTTCAAACACCAACATCAACCGCAATCCTCTCAAAAACAAGTCCTTCATCCCTGCAGTTCATTCTCCTGTCCTCAAGCTGAGAGACCCATAAAAGTTGAACAAAACTTCAGCTTCTCCACAATAACAACTTTCGTGAAAATGTTTGCTGGATTATCCCTTGTGTGAATCTTCTCCAAAATGAACTGCCCATCCTCCAACAAAGAGCAAATAAAGTGATACTTTATGTTGATATGCTTGATCCTCGAATGAAAGGCCGCATTTTGGCGTCGCCAGATGTATCGCACTCTGACTATCGCTAAACAGTTTAGAATTGTCTTGCTCTTTACTCAATTTTTTGATGAAGCTCCTCAACCATACCATCTCCTTGTATGCCTCCGTGGCTACAACATACGTTGTCTCTGCTGTTAAAATAGTCACTATTTTCTGTAGCCTCGAGATCCAACTGACTGCTGCATTGCTCAATGTAAAAACATACCATGTAGTGCTCTTCCTGTTATCAATGTCCCCTGCTAAATCAGAATCTACAAACTTTTGCAAACAAACATCAGAACCCCCAAAATTCAAAGTCAAATCAAAAATATCTCTCAAGTAGCATAGAATCCACTTGACTGCTTTCCAATGCTCCTTGCCTGGATTTAACATAAACATGCTGACAACTTCTACTGCATGAGCAATATCTGACCTTGTATTAACCATGACATACATCAAACTGCCTACCACCGAGGCATATGGAACCTTTGCCATATAGTTTTGCTCTTCATCTGTTATTGCATACTTTTCCTTCAAAAGCTTGAAGTGACTTGCCAAAGGTGTACTAACTGGCTTAGGACTCTCCATGTTGAATCTTTTCAGCACCTTTTCAACATTCTCCTCCTGTGACAACTTCAACTTCTTGTTTTCCCTGTCCCTACTGATTTGCATCCCAAGAATTTTCTTCGTAGAACACAAATTCTTCATTGCAAACTCTTTCGACAGTTGTGTCCTGAGATTAACAATCTCATCCATGTTGAACCTGCAATAAGTATATCATCTACATATAACAAAAGTATGAGATATGACGTACCAAGCTTCTTAATATAACAACAATGATCCCTATGACATCTACTAAACCCTGTAGCTGCCATAAAGGTATCAAAATTTTTATACCATTGCCTCGGAGCCTGTTTCAACCCATACAGACTCTTCTCCAGTTTGTACACCTGATTCTCTTTATCTTTCACAACATAACCCTCTGGCTGATACATATAAATGTCCCCCTCCAAATCCCCATGAAGGAAAACAGTTTTAACATTTAACTGTTCTAAATGTAGGTTTTCAACATCCACAATATTAAAGACGCAGCCCTATGAAGGAAAACATTTAGTTTGTTTCTATATAAAACTGACTCATTAAATACCACATCAATACTCCTGCATGTTTTTTAATTCTCAAAATCATACAGCCTATACCCATAGCTATTAGTATCATAGCATATGAACACGCACTTATAAGACTTAGCATCGAGCTTATTTCTATTCTCCAATTCTAGATGCATATAGGCAATGCAACCAAAAACTGGTAAATGAGATAAATTTACCTTCTTGTCTGTCTAAGTCTCCTTTGACAATCCATAATTCAACGGAACTGAAGGCCCCCTATTGATTAAATACACATCGGTATTTAGTGTATTAGCCCAGAATTGCTTAGGTAACCTAGCATGTAACCTCATGTTCTTTGCACGCTCTAGGATCGTCCTGTTCATGCGCTTAGCAACTCCATTCTACCTTGGCTTCTTTGGGACTGTTTTCAACCTTCGAATCCCATTCGCAGCACAATAAGCCTTAAACTCACTCCTACAATATTCGCCACCAATATTTGATTTTAGGCACTTCAATTTCATCCCTGTTTCATTCTTAACTAATATTTTTCAATTCTTGAAAATATCAAACACATCAGATTTATGCTTAAGGAAATAAATCCATAATTTTCTAGTAGCGTCATCAATGAAAATAACAAAATAAGNATGTTCAGCAACAATAGTATTTTCAGATATCTTTAGGTTAAACAATTTTTTCATAATATATACCTTATTCACCGCTAAAGCCTTTCTGTACATCTTTTCTAGGGCTTTGAACAAATATGATGTAGTCTTTTCCTTGGCGATGTTCGACGCAATTGACGGTGCGAGGNTTGGTATGAACAAGCTCCAACTTTTTCATTTTCAAAGTTCTTGCCACCTTTGTGAAGCTGACCTTCTTTTGTTTTCCGAGAACACAATCCTCAAGGAAGTGAAAATCCAGCAACTTACAACCTGACAATTTTCCCTTAAACATCATTACTTTCATCCTTTTTTCGCTCATATGACCCAGCTTACGATGCCACGTAAGTCAATCCATGATGCTGTCACTATGATGCTATTGTAAGTACCCGAAGATACATGTNTTTGCTTGCTCCATATCCGCTGGCTTCGTGCCATCGATAGGTTGATATAGATCCTTTTGACATAAAATATCCTTCATCTGCATCTTCCAATATGCGTAGTTTGTGCCATTGAATTTTTTGTTCTTGACTTTGTCTTCAGCTATTGTGTAAACCATTAACCTCTTAACCCAGAACTCTAATACGAGTTGTTGGGATTTAATAGGTTTTAAACCCACAGACAAACACACACAATCAAAGAATAAACTAAGAACATAAAGCAATAAGAAATAAGAAATAAGAAAGAACAAGACACATAAATCTTACATGGTTCAACAATTTGCCTACATCCACAAAACTACAGGGATTTCACTATTGAGAGAGAAGAATACAGAGGGCAGCAATACAGTTTCAGTCAAATCTTAAACACCAAAGTAACAATTTTTATATGTTCTACGCATTGGGTTACAAAACAGACCCAAACTATCGGCCCAAGCTTTCGCTCCATGGACCATGCCTTAGAAAATTTTCTATTAAAAACCACGTAACATTATTTCAGGTCGGGTCATCATCCGAATCGACACACAAACTAGACTCTACAAAGGCCCAACAAGCTCTCCCTTATCTATTGTCCATTAATCAATTTTGTATTGATAATAACTATATATTTTTTATCTTAACTNCCAACAAGCTCTCCCTTATCAATTGTCCATTAATCAATTTTGTATTGATAATAACTATATATTTTTTATCTTAACTAGTTCCCATTACTTTGTTCATGATATACAGACAAGCAAGATGTTTTAATTAAAAGGCTAGAGTGAAGGTAGACTATGTCATATACACCTACAGAAATCAGCTTCTATCAAACACAATAATATCACAGCTTTCTTAGTGTCAAGGTTTTGGTCTCTATTTGGCATTCAAGATTAGGTCATCCGTCTCATTCTATTGTTTCGAAGGTTATTAGGGAACATTCTCTTTTTTTTTGGTGGATCGTTAAATAAATTAGTGGGTGTTTACTCTATGTTGTATTCATTGATGATTTTCGAGATTTACTTAGATATATCCATTACAATCAAAAGACAATATGTTCTTTTCTTATGTCAAATTCAAGCTCTTAGTTAAAAATCAATTTTCCACTAAAATCAAACAACTTCAATCCAATAATGGTGGATAATACATCTTAATTCCATTTAAATGGTTTTTTATCGGACAATGGATTTATTCAATGCTAAACCTATCCCCATACATCTCAACAAAATGGATTGGCCGAGTATAAACATAGACATAGTGGAACACGACTTATCCCTTTTAGCGCAATCCGTTTGCCTATTGAGTTTGGGTTAGTGCCTTTTTAACATTCACATACCTAATTTGACATTTTTTTATGACACTAGTAAAACATGTTAATCGCGTCAATTTTGTGTTATTCGTGTGTAATATTAATCTGACACATTTATTATTTGTATTAACATGTCGTGTCATTTACGGAGTCATGTTAAAAAAAGCAAAACCTTCCACTAATTTCGTGTTGTATTCTCGTGTCATACTAGAAATTGCAACCTCTAATTGATGCCAAAACAATTGTTTAATCTGAAGACTTCTATGTTCTGAGCTTATTAGTGATTTTTTAAAATTCCCACTTTCTCCTTTCAGAAAGACTACGGTACAACCTTTAGTACTATACAAAAAATTATAATTTTTTAATATTAAATTATAACTTTTTGAGGTGTTTGTTACAAATTGCAAAGGACGTGATCAATCCTAAAATATTACGACCAATAATGAAAATTATAATTTTTAGAAGATAAGTTATAATTTTTAAAAATCAATTTACAACTTGTAAAAGAGAAATTACTATTATTTAAGAAAATTTTTAATCGATCACAAACTTTCGCAAGCCGTTGTAACTTTGTACCTTTAAAATGTATAACTCAGCGCTGCCCTAGGCATAGGCCACTAAGGTGGCTGCTCATGGCCCCCAAAAATTTAACTTTTAAGTACGTTAAACCCACTTTTTTTCCGCCTCTTTTTTAGTTTTAAATAAGACCCAAATTTTAAGAGTCTAATCAATGTCCAGTTAGAGTATCTCCAATAATGCTTTCTATTTTAGAGTGTTTTTTCTAAAATAGAGAGCATCTTTAGTACAAAGTTACAACAGAGAGTGAATTTTTACACATCATTTTAATAGGATTGTCTATTCTTATATTTTTTATTGTTTTATATTTTGCCTTTTTTTGGCAATAAAATTGATTTCCCTCCTACTTTTTGTTCATTATTTTAAATGAGATACGTTTATACCAAGTGTGTTGGAGGAAAAGATAAATATATTCTTTTTCTGTTTCAAAAAAGTAGAGTAGAGAGTGAGTTTGACCTCCAAATATAGAGTTTAAATAAAGAGTCCATAGGAGAACGAATTTTAAGGGTTGACTCTCTACAATAGAGAATTGAGTAGGAATAGAGAGCCTATTGGAGATGCTATAATCTAAAAACACTGTCGTTTGGTTAAGCCAAATAAAAGTCTTAAAGGAATCATAGTATAAATATTAAACCTGTTTCTGCCAACAAAAAAAATTTATATTCATGCCTCACTCTCTTCATGTATCTCCTATATCTCAACGTCTCTCTCTACACATCTCTCTCTCTCTTGATTATTTTATATATGTTTTAGGTCAAACTATTTCTTCAATTAAAAAAAGATTTGAACAATTTAAAACATGTGAAAGTATTTTTGGATTTTTATTTAGTTTTGAAAATCTAAAATCTTTAGATGAAGATAATTTATAGAAACATTGTCTTAAACTTGAAGATATTTTAAAACATGGTGTAGTTACTGATATTGGTGGCTTAGATTTACTTCTAGAATTAAAAATTTTAAAAAAAGGTTTTAAAAATTGAAACCAACACTCCAATTTAAATACTAAACTATATAAAAAGAATAAATTCTTTTTTGAATTCATGCATTGTTTATAGAATTTGGTTAACAATACTAGTAATGATCGCTTAAGTCGAAAATAGCTTTTCAAAATTTAAATTGATAAAATCTTATTTACGGTCAACTATGTCTCCAAGAAAGATTGAATATATCAGTTATATTATCTATTGAAAAAAGATTTATTGACAAAACATGCATATAAGAACTTGATCAATATTTTTGCTTCTAAAAAACAAGAAAAATAATTTTTAAATAAATAAAATTTTAAATTAGAAATATATAAATTAATACACAAAATATTAGTAAGGCCCCACGTAAAAAATTTTGGTTATGACCCCGTTTACGTTGGGTTGCCCCCAATATAACTTTATTATTCAAAAATAATAATTTTCATATAATACTGAAATTTTAATCTAGTACCATAGTATTAGAGATATAATAGGATCTATTAAGATCCCTCAATATCCATGTAGTTGGATAAGATGAGATGATGATATACATGAGTATTAGTGTTATCTTATTATCTTGTGTAATTCTTACCCTATAAATAGGGTTAAGCCTCATGTACTCAAATAGGGGGAGTATTAAAGATATGATATGATAAAAAAAATCTATATAATAACATAGTTAGAAAAGTTTGTCTTGAATTTTTCATGGCTCAGATCGCTTGATGATTATTGATCAAACGATTTTCATGCGAAATTTTTTTAAGACTCTTTCTCCCTATTTTATACAAACAGATACAACTCTCTCTCTATCTCTATTTCTATCTCATACTCTCTCTCTCCTATCTATCACACATTTTAAACACGCACTCTCTCATCTCTCATGTAATTATCTCTTGGACGACAATATATATCTAATAATAATAAAATACATCTAATAACAAGGATTATTTTTAACAAATTATTGGTTCATGATCATATGTAATGAGCCAAGAATTTTCCTTAGAGTAGACACTTTAATTAAACACTCTAATATTTTTCCTCCTAACCAATCACACAATATAATATATTTATATTTACTATATCATATTTGATACATGAAGTCTATTTAACATAAAAAGGTCAAAAAATAATGTATATTGTATATGTATAAAAAAATGGACTAATTATCACAATTGTAAAAAAGTGAAGCTAATTGTCATATTTATAATTTAAAAATATAAGCTATTCACTAACAATTCATTAAATTTATTCAATAAATGACATTTTAAACATTATTATTAAAATATTAGCACAGTAAAACTATTAAACTATAATTTAAGAGATATACATATTAAAAAATAAAAATCGATTGACACATAATAAAGACTATAATCAATACTTAAATAAAAACAAAAGACACTGTGTAGCTCTGCCCATGTATGTCATCCTATATATATCTATATCTATATGATCCTAATTGAATTTTAATTCTTTTTAGATTTTTACATCTCTCTCTCCTATCTCATTTCTCATATAACTCTATCTTTCTATCTATCTCATACTCACACACACACTCCCTCTCTATTCTAAACGCATATAATAATAAAATAATAGAAATTGTAGAGTTTGACCTAGACGACTATATATATCTAATAATAACAAAATATATCTAATACCCATTAAAACTCTAATCTCTCTCTCTCTATTTTTATATCGAGTAAACAATGAATACAACTGTAATACTATGTCACCATTAATGATATGGTATCATCAACCAACAATAAAATCTCAAGTGGGTATGGTGAATGTAATACCTCAAAATTTTGAAATATATATATATATATATATATAACTCAGTTTAGGTCAATTTGTGATATTATTTTGAAAAGGGATGTTAGTGTAATTAATGAATGAGGAATTGTAGGGTTATCGTACGATTTCTTTTATTTTGTATTTACATATATGTAGCCAGTCAAAATATGGCAAAATAAAAAAAAAATGGGATAAAAGTGTGATTAAAATGAGTTTTCTTGTTGTCCTAGAAGTCTAATGACATATAGATATTTATATTCTATTCCCAACATATACACATACGTTAGAATAAGAAAAATGCGAGGAGAGGCTAAGGTTTTGAGTACAGAAAAAAAAAGAAGAGAAAGAAAGAAAGGCAATGAGGGTTATATATATATATATATAGAGAGAGAGAGAGAGAGAAGAGAGAGAGAGAGAGAAGAGGAGGAAAAAGAAAGAAAGATACTTGAATCCATCCAAGGTATGGATTGATTATTTTTCTTATGAGTTTTATATTTTTATTCAATTAAAGGGTGTAGGATTTATTATGTTGGTGTGTATATATATATATATATATAGGTTTCATGGTACCTTATTGATTATTGAAGTTATTAGGTTGATCTTTAAGTTTATAGTTGTTTGGAATTGATTGAGTTTAATCGATGTGTTGGGAAGAAAAAGATAAAAAAAAGGGAAAGGAAGCTACTAGTTTTAGAGTTTCCGTAGGAAAAAGATTGCGAAAAAGTGTAAAATTATGGAAATCTCCCTTTTGGTTTGAAAGAACTTTACTTTGACCCTTATATTCTTTGAAATTTAATTTTAAGTACCTTTTTACTTGATAAGTTGTAAGAACAGAATTCTGAAAAATTTATGGCAAGCCCGAAAACAAAAAATTCGTTGTTCAAGGAAATTACACTTTGGCTCCAAAAATTTTAAAAATTATGATTTGACCCTAAAATTTTAGAAAATTTATTCTAAACAGTCCAGAATACTTCCATACCCTATTAAATCGTATTAGAAATGATATTTATATGTAAAAGATATATTAAGTATATATCAATAAGTAGGAAGTATAAAAATTAAATATAGAATCGCGAAATGACGAAACTAGGAATAAGATTTGATTGTTATATGTTATTTTGAATTAGGTGGTGATTGCATTGAGATTGGAAAAGAGTGCTTTGAATTGAATTTTGAGAATCAAGGTGAATAGTTTACTATTTCTATTGGGAAAATTTTCTATATTAAACTGTGGGTGCGTCTGTGAGAATTTTTATATATATGATATATGTTGATGTTTGGAGTTGCAATTAAATGTTTTGCAATTGTGAATTGTTATATTTGTGAAGTTTGGAAAAACTTATGGGATGATTTTATATCATTGCTCAAATGTGTTTTGATGATGAAAGGAAAATTTTATATACGTTGAGACTAAAACAACAATTTTAGTGTGTGTGTTGAAATCATATTTTATGAGAAAGGGACTGAGTTACCAGGTCTAAATGATAACGAGATTGTATACCGGCGTGGTGGTATAGAGATGTGCACATGAGAGCCAGTTATCAGGCTAATGATAACAAGAGATGAAGTTAGTCATCAGGCTACTGATGATAAGAGACGAGACCAGTTACTAGGCTAGTGGTAACAAACATGATTTGACAAATGTATTTGAAACTGAACATGTGTGTGTGTGTGTGTGTGTGTGTGTGTGTGAGTGTTTTGAGTTATAAATGTTTATAAAGTTATTTGTGAAAATAAGTGAATGTTTGGGTTATAAATGTCTTTTATTTTATAAAGTTATTTTATGATCATGAGATCATTTTGTTTACATGATTATGTGGAAGGAATTAAGGTACAATTTGTTGTACTTATGTAGATAACAAAGTTTATTTTTACATATAAAATGTGTATTCACGTGCCTTTGTGCTCACTCAAACATTTAACATTTTTCAGGTGAGGATCAAGGGGAAGAGTAAGTCCTCGGATAAACAAAGGATTAGAAGGATTGGAGATTTATTTCATTGTAGGTATTCAAGAATAAATGTCTTATATAGTTTTGAGACAAATATTTAATTATTTTTTTGGGATTAATGTTGCTCATGTTTAGACTTTAGAGTAGTGAACCTTATGATTTAGTTATTATTTTACATGAGTTTAATAATGATGTTGGTGATGGTTAGTTTATTCATCTGGTATTCATTAGATCGGTGAAATGAATAATTTTATTATTTGTCTTTCGTTGTATTTTGCATTTATTATGCACAAGGTTAGTTGGTTAAAGCCTTGGTGGCCGGTCCGCTGCTCACCCTATGTGATCCGGGGTGGGGGTGCGACAGTGAGCCCTACTTGGGCTTTTATGGAGGAAGAGTGATGAGTTATTTGCTTACATGACAAGTTAATTATTAATTTTTGTGGGATCCATTTATTTATTTGTTTTAATATTATTGGTAGGTAATATCACATCACATTGTCATGTGGAATCACCATTGTAATGAACATTTTCTCTTCTATATCATATTCTTATCTCTTATAAGTTTATCACATCTCTCATATAACTCTTTCTCTCTTTCTCTATCTCTATACACCAGCCAACACACGCCCATATCAACTCCTACCCAAAAAAACAAAAGAAGATATTTTTTAGGTATAATAATTAAATATATAAATTATGTATATATTGATATATTTTAGGGGTTGTGTTATTATAGAAGTTTTGTCAAATTTTTTTAGAAAATAGTGTTTTTAAGTTGATTTTGAATTGTGCAACTAAAGAAAATAATAAAAAAAAAGTATTGTTTGAAAATATTTATATTGCATGACCGGTGCTCGAGGTTTTTTGAGTTACTTAGTACTTTCAGGCATGAGTTATTACTAGTCAACCGATATTAAAGTAAATATAGGATAAAATCCAAAGAGATAATCGATGTCTGAGTTGTTTGAATTATTATAGATAATGATAGATTTATGTGATACTTATATTTTATCATCACTAATGTTATTGAAACATAATTGAGGGATATAATTTTGGGATATAATGAGTTGTAACAAATGAAATGATAGTGAAATATATTTAATCATGGGTCCCATTGTAATATTAAATAAATTTATTATCATTTTATTAATGACGACTCATTATGTCCTATCTCAATAGCATTGCTCATTTATCATATGAAATTAACACTCTAAATTTGGTTGAAGCCCCATGTACTCAAATACCTTCAATAATATATCACATGTAGCCGACATAATATAATCACAATTGGTCAAACTGCATATATCTTTTTTGTTCTATTTTGTCTTCCTTTTTCTATCTCAATATCTATGGTATTATGAATTTCTTTATGGTATTAGAACCGATCGATCGAACCGAATTTATGTCATTGGCTGTCAGATTCTTGCTGGCATCTTCCATCAGTGAAAGCCTTTTATCTCCTTCCCAAAGGATTCCACTGGTGCACCCAATATTCACTTTCAGTTTCATTAATGATAGTCATATCCAAATTTGCTACTGTTATCAATGGCTATTAGCTCACTATCATCGGATTGGAGAAGAAAGTACGGAAAGAGTGACACACACAAAAAAAAAAGAATAAGGAGATGAGAAAAATTATATATAGAAAAATGAGTTTTTTTTTTTTTTGCTACACCACAATTATTTCGTGCACGATTCTCACCTGAGATGCTATTTATGGGAGTTTTATCACCAAAGTTGCATCATTGTCAACTTCATCAAATCCGCAATTTTGGCCACCATTCTCGAATGGCATCTACATTATTGTAGCCCTGACTGATCCGGGTTGCTCAAACCCGACGGAATCAAAGAGGAGATGTTGCAGACCCAACAACTACTACCCATGTTTCAATTTAAGTTGGACACTTCAATTTTTTAGCGTATCAACTTGAGAGGGAGTATTAGCAATATCATATAACTGATTAAGATTTCTCAATATCCATATAGATATGATCAGATGATGATAAACATGAGTATTTGTTATCTTATTTTCTTGTGTAATTCTCACTTTATTAATAGAGGAATACTATTGAGACATAATTTATAAACATAATTTGATGACATAATGAGTTGTCACTAATGATATAATAATGAATTCATTTAATACTTTAATGAGATCCATAATCAAATACATTTAATTATCATTTTGTTGGTGACAACTCATTATGTTTATAAATTATGTCTCTCAATTATGTCTCAATAGTAATAGTGTTATTAATAAGGTTGAGTTGCATGTAAACAATCATCTTGAATAATACATCAAATGTAAGTCATAAGACGTTAAATCCGTAGACGTAGATAATATGTGTCGAATTACGTTATTATTTGTCTTATTTTTATATCATTCTTATAGTCTAAAATTCTACGCGTAGAATTACCCCTTCAATATGTTAGTAATAAGTTCGGCAGGAAACAAAGAAAAGATTGGGCCAAATATTTTATACTATCTAAAATTTGTTGAGATATTCTAGATCCATAGCTTTAATTGAGAGAAAACTATCTGATAACTATCAACGTGATTAAAAAACTATATAGAAGTACAAGTCCATCACGTAATATTATCATATATATCGTGCAACTTCTCAGTCCGTACGCCAATGTTGAAACCTGATGTCATTGTCAGGCACTATTCGATCTACTTTGTTGCAAAGTAAGTAAAATTAGTCCTAGGGTAGTTTAAGATTTTCTTACTGACTCCCATCATCTCATTAACAGTGAGTCTCCTTCGTACCATAACTTCAAAGAGCTTTAATTGATTAGCACATCTTCGGGTATTTTGTCGTGTTGGTTGATCCACAAGAGCAAACCTCTAGTGAAGGAGAGGAACATTCAAACTTCAAAGTAAAAGCAAGGACGAAGAAAAAAGCCATTTATTATAGAGTCTGCCAAAAAATATTCATGATTTTGAAGCCCCCATATTGAGAAAGCCTTTTAAATTCAATTTTTGGTAACTCATTTGATTAGGTTACGAGAGATTTATCTCTCGTTAATGTTCTGGTCTTAACGTGAATGATTTACATTTGATCAAATAAAAAAAAAATTAATTGAAATGTGCATAAGTTGAATTAGACACTCTGACTATTGAATCAAAAAAATAAAAAATAAACAAACAATTAGTAACATTTTTTTAAACATACAATAAAAGCGATTCTTACGAATCTTATTATACAATAATAAGGGTAATATGTACATGAAGACACGACACAATGTGAATAGTTTTGAGAAAGATGTCGGTGACCGTTGAATAAATCTATTTGAAATCGTCAAATAAACTTGTTAAAATTTGCTCTTTTTTATTATACAGATAGTATTACATATGCGATTAACCGTGGACAAAGTGAGTAATTCGGGACAAGAAAAAAAAATTAAAAACACAAAAGTCGTTGCTACTTTAAAAAAAGTAATTTGAACAACCAAAAAAATAAAAAATTAATTTTTTTTTTTTAAAGTGTTACCAAAGGGTTTCACTTGCTTTTGAAGTACAAGTGCGTGATTAAAGGGGCCACTCAAATCACAATAAACACTGACTAATGATAGCAAAATGCTCAAAGTGCATGGTCTTACCTACCCAACCATGCCATATCTCAATTTTCCCGTTAAGAACAAACAAAAATTTTAGTAAGTATACTAGAAGATTTGTATCAATAATATTTAAATAATTTGCGTTACATTCTATCACATTGTTCTCGCAATTAGGTCTATATTTAGATAGTATGCCCGTCAAGCAGACAATGAACTGGCTTAAATTAAGTAGATTAAATTTATTTGTTTAAGGTTGACGGTAATAACGATGGGAAAACTATATGAAACAATGTGAGAGAGAAATCTATATATTTAATCCTTTTGGCTGGTAAAGCATTTAGGTCTGACCAATTGACAAACTAATTTTTTTGTTGATGATCGAAACCAACTTATAAACACACAATATATGAAAACATACCTATATATAATTTAAAAAAAAAAAACAATTGAGGTTGGGCCCATGCCCACCCTTGCCCTTGTATGGCTCCACCATTGTGCACCCGTCATCCGTGTGCAAAATTACAAAATAGTAGTATAGGGAGACAAATGTAAGAACGTGAAAAAAACAACGAAAAGAAGTTATGGATGGTTAAGAAATAATATAAATATTTTATAAAAATGACACTAAACCCCTAAAACTTTTCCTACTTCTAAAGAACTACACATACGTTAAGGCAGAAAAAAGAGGAATTGACTACAGCACGTACACACTGGCTGGTGGACTAAAACAAACAAAGGGTCTTGATTGAATAAGGTTTTCACCAAATTCCTTATCCATATATATATGCCAGAAGGAAATTGCAAATATGTAGTGTAACAAAAGGCAGTCAACAATAAATAAATGGGAGCTGAGTATGCTTCGCAATTCTAAATATGACTTGAAAATCCAACACAAAACTAATACATTATTTGTCAAGTTTTGGCGTCGGTGTCACATGGCAAGCGGCTGGACCCGGTAGATGTGCAAAATAAATGAGTAAATACGAATCTGATTAAACATGACAAGAATCTGTTAAATGCCCTTTATACATGATTTTGAACATAAAATAAATAAATTTTATGAATATTCAATGCATTGATATTTGATAATCTGGATGCACTAAGAAGATGCCACGTGGTAGAAATTAGAAAAAGACGGGAGATGATTAGTCACATTCATGTTTGAAAGAAGAAAATAGTAGAGGTTACTATTCAATAATCAACGATTAAAACATAATTGTTGAAGACAATGACTATAAAAGGGCATGTGGTGGAGAGGGTGAGATACATTCAAACCCCTCACAAGATTCACGATTAAACCATTTTTAAGAATAATTTTAGATTAATTTTAAGAAATAATTATTGCTACAATTAAGACTGTTCATTCAGTCTTTTCTCCTTTTAATTGAATTAAATACTGAGTGAATTGGCACGACATCATTAATTGAAGGCGACGTGAGGCAAGAACGATTGAGGCTACTGAATGTGGTTCAAACAGGCCAAAAAGTGAAGTGTGAACCCAGGCATTGATTGAACAAGACATAAACCATCCACCTTGTGCTACTATCTTTAATATGTTGACACTTTAATCGCAAAAAAGGATATGTTAGTAAGATATGAATCTATTGTGGGGTTTAAGTCTGGCTTTACATTGATGTCACCAGTCCCACCCTATCTAATGTTGAAGGGTCATAGCTGCGTTAAGGGTTTGAGTATGACCGGTAATAGTTTACGGATGGTAATGTGCGAAGTTTTATGTATAAAAAAACTGTAAATCCAATCAAATTAATTGTACCGTTAGAAACCATTTTTGGCTTGTTACTAAAAAATTACTTTTCATTGTCGTAATTTTATCTTAGAACTTGGTGCTTATAGATTTTTTGTTCTCCCCGTGGAATAAATAGAGTAACCCATACGTGGTAGGCGAAGTACCCAACCAAGCATATTGTTTGACCCAAAAAAAAGGAAAAACAAAACATATTGGATATGTATCGACTACAACAGAAATAGAAGAAGTCTCCCCCAGTGTTGAGCTGGGGGATGACTCTTTAATAGTTAAGTCAGTATTGCGATCAATACATAATTATGTGTCATAGGTTTAAATTTCACTCGAATTTTTGTCTCATGATAGCATTGAGATCTGGCAATAGTTCACACAAGCACTCTATCGAACAAAATATGGGCAAGAATCAAAACATAGCAGACACATANTTGCGTTACATTCTATCACATTGTTCTCGCAATTAGGTCTATATTTAGATAGTATGGCCGTCAAGCAGACAATGAGCTGACNCTCATGATAGCATTGAGATCTGGCAATAGTTCACACAAGCACTCTATCGAACAAAATATGGGCAAGAATCAAAACATAGCAGACACACAAGAATACAGGCCAAATAGCCAATTTGTTTTTACTTCTCCACAAGCATAAAGGATTCCGGCTAGGGGTCTTCTTACAAAACATGCTCAAACTTTCTTGGTTCACTATAAACCCCAGCATGTGTATTTCAATTATACAATGGCAGTTACAAATCCAACCGCTTGGACAATGCTGACACCACCCAGCTTTGGCCAACTTAGCCATGCAATTGGCATCCTCAATCAGATTCACCCTCAAAGATTGTGGATGGTTTTGGCACTACGTCACAATATGCTAAACACAGTTGAGTCCCTCTATCACTCTCCGTAAAGTGATGATCATGGAAGGAGCAGTTCTAATCGTCAACTAACTTAGTCATCAACTGCTCTGTATGCTATGCACATGCCAGCAACAGCAGGGAACCGCCTCGCATACTTTGCACATGCTAGCAACTGCTCGGAATCGTCACCATTTGTTGTGCACATGCTAGCAACTATTTGTAATTGCCACTATATGCAGTGCACATCACTCAATTGCTTAGAACTGTCTCACATGATGTGCACATGCCTTCCTTGTGAATCCACAACACCTAATTTTTCCTTACTTGTATGCCAAGTCATGCCTAGCCCATGACTTGGTCTTCCAAAATAGCAATGTATTACAATTTGAGACCACACAACTAGCCTTGCTTGTGTTGTAACCAATGTGTTCATACATGTGTTGTCTGCCTCAGCCAAGCATGGAGCTTCCACCAACGACGAGTCCCACCAAATATTGGTCCTATATCTCGGGTCTCGGACTTTGGAATGTCTTGCCCACAATCTTGGCAAGCATTTGTTAGGGTCGTGCCTTACTTTGCTATACGAAGGCTAAGGGGCATAGGGATCCCTAGGGAAATATGCTTGGCAACCCTTTGTGGAGAACCCCCTTATAATAGCGTTAATGAGCAAAACCCTTGTGACAACAACAAACATCTTCTGAACTGAGGAATCATAATGACGAGAGTCTGGAGCATAGTCATTGCGTGCCACTTGAATTTTTGTCGAACACCTTTGATGCCAAACCAATACTCAAGCAAGTCTTTAATAAGCCAACTTTGCACAAAAGGATTGCTTGGCCAAGTATACCCCCACCTTATCCAAGGCATGAGACATCTTGGACGAGACACCCGAATGTCATAGCCATGCCAACTAGCTAAGGGGATAAGACTAAGCAACTACATAAAACAAGAAAATAACTTGAAGGAAGGGGTGTGTTTAAGTGTATGGTAGGGAGCTAAATGAGCCTACCTTGGCCTCCCTTTATCTCTAGATAAAATATTCAATGCAACGGTGATACTGAGATAGCATTGTCACGTGGTATCAACATTCAATTATTAACAAATAAATAAATAGACCTCACACAAATCAATAACTACCCTCTATGAAATACAATAACATCAAATCTCTCCACGTAATATAATAATTATCCAAGTGAGATTCACCTTATTCATTTGATATTTTATTACTAGATTGTGATACCATGTAGTAATGATGATGTGATATCACCATTATATCAAATATTTACTCTTAACTTTGGGGTCTTGCACCTACTTATAGATAGAGGTGTAACTTGGGCAGGTTAGGCAGGGTGAGAGATCAACCTTAACCCAATCCTAAGTATAAAATCTTTAATCCTAACTCTACCTCTCAAGGTACTCAATCCGAATATTGTCTGAGCTAATGTAGGGCAAGCTCGGGTTAAAATAAGGTTACCCAATTTGGGTTGACAATTTGTGCTCAACAAACAATTATCTTAAATTAGATGTGAGTGTTTACACAATGTTAGCCCCCACTAAGATGTAATCCATCAAGATAACTTATTAAAGGTGTAAGGGTAAATGTTATTTATATAAGAGAACAGAGAAGAGGTCATTTGAGTTATCTATCCGATGTGGGATGACAAGTTCTTATCTTTCTTTTACTTTTTTCACTTATCCCACATCAGTTGTGTAAATTTTTTTCACCATCTGCAGTACTTCTAAATAATGTTTCACTCCCCCCTTTAAATAAGAATAATTAAAAAATATGTATTTATATTTTTACATATATTATTTATATAAATATAATATATGAATTCAGGTTGAACTTAGGTTAGGTTTGGGTGGAGTCCAATTTCATCAATTCAGATTAGGTTCGGGCTGAGCCCGTGAACGCAAGTTCTTAACTCGAGTTTTGCCTCAATTCGGGTTGAAGCTTTACCCTAACCTTAACCTTAAAAACCACAACCCTAACAATAATTTTTAGGGTTGGCACGCCGAAGTTGCACCGTGAATTATAGAAGGTTTGGATTTGACTTATAGATGAGAATTTTTTTTTTCTAGTCAGGGAATAGTGTGGTGCCCACTAGGTCGACACTCTTCTTCTTCGCAGTTCTTTTGGGGTGTGTGCCGTCACGTTTAATGCATAATCGAAAAAATACTACTAAATAAAATTTGGGTTATTTGGAAATTGGTACACAAATTTAGAAAAAATTGTAAAAAAATATACCATAAAAAATGTGTTGTAAAAAAGTACACTTGTGAGATGGAAAGACTTCAATGCCTTTTTTTTCTACAATTTAGTTTCCAAAAATCGATTTTAGAAAAATAAATTTAATTTAAATACGTGTTGTGTACCCCCTTTGTAACCACTTCATCTTCGAAACACAAAAGAAAAAAAACTGCTTCAACTTCCTTATTCTATACACGATTTAGCCGTCATTCTTCCTTTCAAAGAAGTGTTTCAAAATTGAAACCAAAATCCAACTGGTGTGACATTTTCATCTTCGTTGCTGAACAAGGTTTTTTTTTTTTTTGTTCATTGGCATTTGGGTAATGGTTTGTTGGTCGTCGGTTGTGAATCGGAAATAGTTGCTGAGCATTGATCTTATGTCTGCGTAACTTACAATAAGCAACAAATTTTTTTTTTTTTGGTGTTTTTATGTCTTTAATACTTCTAAGATCATTGTTTATACTTCGAATCAAAAAAGTGATTTTGATTTGGTTTCTTTTGTTCTTTTTGGCCTGGGCAAATCAATTTTTTTTTTAAAATCTGAATGTGGATATACAATTAACAGATACAATAGAGTCGGTAAAATACAAAATACCTTATGTCATTGTATTGGGACCCTTTTGTTTTTTGGAAAATTCCCAAAACTATTTAATTTTTAAACCCCTGGTTGTGGTGCATATATCTTCAAACTCTAGTTGGTCATGTCTTTTTTTTTTTTTTTTTTTTGGTGGTGTTTTTTACCTCGAACATTGATGATAAATATATTGCTTGAACATATGTTTCAAATTTTAACATTGCATTGTTGCTTCTCAATCAAATGGTTGGGTTTTGGTATTCATACATTTTTTTTTTGTGATTGTGGTACTAAATTAAAATATAATTGTAATGTTATAATGAAAGTTCCATTTGAGTGCCCCCCCCCCCCTATATATTCAAAATTATGCTTTGAAACATTGTTGTATTACAATGTCTTGTGTAAGTGTATTGTTACACTGTCATAGTTAATTGTATTGTTATACTTTGATAATACACTATAACTACATTTCTAAAGAACATTTGTGTTATTTATACTTTCTTTACAATCTATGGGGAAAAAAAGAGAGTTATATACAACCAAATATGAACTCCGACGTAGAGAATCCGTGTTAGAGCAAAGCGTGGGCCATCATTTGTGAAGAAGGACCGAAGAAGATTTGAAGATTTTCCTAAACCATCTAATTTCTTGGACTGAAGAATATTTGAAAATATGATAGGAACTGAAGAAAACATTTGTGGACAAATGATCAACTATTCCATATGTATTTTTAATTTTTAAGTTGAACATTATTAAACCATAAATTATGGATTTTGAAATTTCATATTGAATATTTTGGTATCTTATGAATGTTTAGAAAATTGTGCAGATTGTTTTGGATTTTATAATGTTGACAATATAGCTTGGAAACAAAAAACAGTATATCAGGTCTGTGTTCTAGATTCGTTAAATGTATTCAAAAGTATAATTGTAAAGTGTTACATCTTTATGTTTATGAATGTATCAAGTGAAATCATTTTCAAAATGGAACTTTGGTTAATTGTAAGTGTATCTGACGGTTGTTCACAGTGTAGCAAAAATTTTGTAACATAATTAGTGCGACAACGTACACAGATTCACACAATAGGTTTTCCACAGTATAACAGCTCAATGTCTCATATTATTGTTTATGAATGAATCATGTGAAACAATTTCTAATTAAAAACACATTGGATATATTTAATGGAAAATGTTTCATGTACCATGTGTAGACCACACAATGTAACATATCAGTGTGCCATCGACAAATAGGAAGCTTATGAACAGAAACAACTTTAAACTAGGAAAAAATCATGATGCAACCTGGTAACACCATCCAACATGGTGTTCCTAGATCAAAACCAAAAAAAAAAAAAAAACTGGGGAAAAAAATCCTTGAGGTCATATCTACGCATGGTTGGGTAACCAACAAAAACAAAAGAACTATGAAAAAAAAACGGAAGATACAAAAAAGAGACACCATTCATTATGCAGCTCCGAGATCAACTAACGAACTATGATGAAAAACGGAATGATTATGAGGACTGTGAACGGAAAAATTAAACAAAAACTTAATGAAGACATAAATTCAAACTTAATAATGGCTTTGGATAATAAGAATAATATTATGTTGAGTTAATTATAAATTGTACCCTCAAAGATCGTTCGAATCTCAATTTATACTTTCAAAGATCAAAAATCTCAATCTGCACCCTCAAAGATAGAAATTTGTATCAATGTGTACCCCCAAAGATCAAAAATCTTAATTTGCACACTCAAAGATAGAAATTTGTATAAATGTAGACCTAAAATTAAATTGATAAATTATGCCTACATCCCTTCATGTTTGTCACTTAATCATTTGGATTCTTTCATATTTAGAATATTACTTCTATATTTCATGACATTTGTGCACGTGTAATATATAACCCATTTTTGTTGATATATGTTAATATAATAGTTAAAAAATATGATTTTATCCTAATAAAAAAATTATAATTTCATATTACCCTTTATTTTATATGTCTAATATACTATAAAGTTCAAAATCAGGTTTACCATTTGAATGTCTAATAGAATAAATGATTGCACATTGAGTAATATATTGCATTGATATAAAAAATATTATATAAATATCTACATTCTATTAGACATTTAAATGATAAACTTGATTTTGAACTTTAGAATATATCGAACCCACAGAAAAAAGGGTAATATAAAATTATAATTTTTTATTAGGATAAAATCATATTTTTAACGGTTATATTAACATATATCAACGAAAATAGGCTACGTGTTGCACTTGCACAAACACAATGAGATGTGAGAGTAATATTCTAAATGTGAAGGGGTTTAAATGATTAAGTGACAAGCATGAGGGGATCTAAGTATAATTTATCAATTTAATTTTAGGTGCACATTGATACAAATTTTTATATTTGAGGGTGAAAATTGAGATTTTTTATCTTTGGGGATGCACATTGATACAAATTTTTATCTTTGGGGGTGCAAATTAAATTTTTTATCTTTGATGGTCTAAATTGAGATTCGAACTATTTTTCAAGGTACAACTTATAATTAACCCTATTATGTTTGAGCTTTTCTAAATGATAATGACTTGTATTTTAAAGAAAAAGAAGAAGAGAACCGACAATAATATGAAAAAAAATTTAAAATTCAAAAAATTCTGAGATACACACAATAAACAAACGTTACAAATCTACCATAAACACAATTAAGTTCTAAAAAAAGAATTTAATTACCTAACATTAAAAAATTGTGTATTTTTTGACAATTTAGTATAATTTGTTGAATCCTTTACAATTTCCCGTTAAAATTTATGGTTACAAATCAGAAGAAAGAAAGCATACGATTTAGGTTTTTGGGCTACGATCAAGAATTGAGGCTTGAGAGCATGCCTTGGAAGATAAGATTTAAGAGTAATTCCTCAATAATGAAGTTTCTAGAGGTCCAATGGGACTTAAGATGGGCCAAGCCTAGAATCCCTGATTGATTTGCTTTTGTTCTTCGGACTTGGCCAATTTAGGCCCTACCCATATGAAGCAAAATTTAATATAAAACATCTAAATTGACAGCATCTTAAGACTTATAAAAAAAAAAGTCTCTAAATATGTAAATTAAACTGTAAGTATAAAGTATTATGCACGTTACAAAATGTCTCATGGTAATGGTGTCAACAGTTCATCGTACTTGGACTTGACAACGTTCTTTTAAAAAGAGGTCCAACAATTCGGTCACGGTGACAAAATTTATCACAATTCATCCGAAAAGAAATAACATAAAATTAGTGGGTTTGAGTTTTTTTAAAAAAAACTAATTTAGGTGATAAATGGATAGATTTGCCGAATAAACGAGTCATGTTTGGGTGGAGTATGTTAACTCGTTTATCACCCGTTTAATGAATTGATATATCACTCAATTAGTCGTTTATCACCCAATTATCCATCTAGTAGATGATCCAATTTGTCACAAAATTAGGATTTTTAATTAAAATTTTTTTGTTATAGACTTAGTCGATAACACGGGTCGTATCATGCAACTTGTTTGACAAACAAATCCTATTTGATTTTACGATTTTTATCCATTAAATAAATGAGTCATATATGAATTGAGTAGTTTTAGACACAAACACTCTAAAACACAACACCAATCAACACAATCCGGCATGATTACCGGGCCTACTCATGAGCATTGAAAATTTTCTTCACGGTAGATATGATCTAGCATGCTTCCTCTGTATTCAACCTATACTTTAATTACTTTCCAGGTAAAGAATAGCTTCAACGCCCTTGATAAGAACCAAGTTCTTCATCATAGTGTAAATTCTTTAAGTGACTCCATCCTATAAGCTATCTATGTCCTTATTCTGGTCTATGTCTATATTCTGTATTTTGATGATTCGATTTGGGGTCCACTTGCTCTCAAATTTGCGTATAAACACACAATACCATAATATACACTAGAATGATTGCTAATAATATTCTTTTAGTAGAGTTTTCCAGTTGGGTTACTTACGGCTAGAGTATATTGGGAGAGATAATTGGTAACAAGTCTTGCATCCATTTCGATGAATACTTACTATCGTTTCAGGTCCAATCTCTACCAAAATAACGTATTACTCGTGAACAAATATTTTTCGTGTATATGTAGTCCCTATAACATAATCCATTCCTTTCCCATGAATTCTCTAGAGAATAATTCCCAAACTCCAGACAAAGTATCTACCCATTTGATTACGTGTTAGATGTCTAATTGTTCAATCGGTAGTGATAATTTTCGATACCTAAACTAATGACTCATTTTTTCTAAGTAGTGGAGAAGAGTATCAAATACATGTCACCAAAAAATTCTACTATATCAAAAATGGGCTGTCAAAAAATTGGAGACGGGCGTTATACATATTCACAATTCTGGTGATTTAATCTCATGTGGTTTCGTGAAGTATGTATTGGAATACTTGATAAGTTCAAGCTTTCCTGTGATTTTATCTCAAAATAGAAACTATTGTATAAAGTGAATTTAAGACCGTACAATATGTTTATATCGTAATCGACACATAACCATATATAGATAGATTATACATGATGCTCTCTCCCTAGAATGAAAAAGCTAAGTACCAACCCTAAGCAAATTTAATTCCACAAATACCAGTATATCATAAGAGTGATTAGTTATAATATTCAAAGGCACGCCTGAACTTATAATATTCAGTGACAAAAGAGAGGAGAGAGGGGGGGGGGGGGTTATAAAAGCTTGAGTTTATGAGAGAAGAAATATAAACCCATGGAGACCCCTTAAAACCTATCAACCTCTCCGTGTGCGTAGCATCTTTTTCTTCTCCATCCAGCTAATGAGCAATACCTGTAAATCTGTTTGCTGCGTCAATGTGTTCTCTCCCAAAGAGGGATTGGTTGAACATGAACCCATGGTCCAGACAAAACCACTCATCAGTGTTTTGCCTGTGTCCAAAAAGGTTGATGGGGTGACTACAAAACTCATTAACGGTGTCACAGCGGCGTTTTTCATGTCAATGGAACGGTGCTCGTGTATCAGAATTGGCACGAAACACGACTCCGATGATGGTGATAGCTTGCCCTTGATTCGCGAACTTGATGAAATCCACCGGAAGATCAGGATCGAAAATGGGGAAAGCTGTAACAGGAGGGAGAATAAGGCAGATGGTGCAGGTGAAGGTAAGGGGGATGTCAAATAGATGTGCCTCTTAGTTATGATTTCATCTGTTTGTGAAGTTCAATATACACCAACAACATTCAATATGGTGGCTTTACATA
>CAUOFW020001325.1:250371-264336 GCA_963454935.2 Ilex paraguariensis
CATCAACGTCTTGTTCCCCTAAGGGAGGTTAACGAAGGGGGTGAAAGTATCCAAGGTATAGGCCATGCTCCTCATCCACCTCCCAGGAACGGAGACAACGAAAAAGTGCAAAGCCAGAATGTGGGCATTGAGAAAAATGACTTTCTCCCTTTCCCGTAGAAAAGAAGATAGCAATATTGGGAACAACAATTCAAAGATATCCAGGAGGAACACAACCACATGAAGGAGGCTGTGAGAGGTAAGACTCCCGTAACAATGAATGCCCTAGTGCAGCAAACTGAGTCCCCTTTCACTGCTGATGTATTGCACTTTCCCCTCCCTTCGAAGTTCAGAATGCCTCAGATGGAGGAATTCAATGGCATAAAAGATCTCATGCATCACCTCAACACCTATAAGAACCAAATAGAGTTACACGGATACCAAGACCCTGTACGATACTAAGCCTTCACCAACACGTTAAAGGGCTCAGCCTTAGAATGCTTCAATAGGTTGACCCCATCATCTACCTCCTCTTTTAAAGAGCTCTCCATATCCTTTGTGTCATACTTCATAGGAGCTCAAATCTACCGAAAACCCAACTACCATCTGCTGAATGTGAAACAAGGACCCAATGAAACCCTATGGTCTTACATTCAAAGGTGCAACTCAGAATCACTAAAAGTGGACATTCTAGATGAAAAGTTCGCCATTACTACTTTCATCGCTAGGTTAAGAGTACAATCGAAGGACTTGATGTTCTCCATAGCAAAAAATCCACAGGCTAGTATGGCAAAGGTACTTGCTAAGGCAGAGAAGTACATTAATGGTGAGGAGGCTCTCCTTTTTAAAACAAGGAACTTATCTCTGCAGAAGGAAAAAGGGAAGGAAGAAAAGAAAAGGGACCGAAGTTCTAGAAAAGAAAAAGACAAAGACAGGTCTCCATGAAGAGACAGAGACCGTTCTCCCAAAAGAAGGGGAAATGTCAAGGATCACCTAGGTCCTCCGCAGCTAAAATTGTAGCTAAAGTACACACCTCGGCAGCTCATTCCTGTCATAGCAACAATACCCCAAATCCATTATAAAGTACAGAATGAGAAATTCTTGAGGTGGCCACCTGGAATGAAGACGGACCCAACAAAAAGAGATGCGATAAAGTATTGTGAATGCCATAGAGACTATGACCACCTTACTGATGATTGCATCCAACTGAAAAAAGAAATCGAGTTCTTGACTCAATTAGGGCAGCTGCGTCGTTTTGTGGCACATGATAATCAGAATCGAGTTCAACCACCTCCAGCACCTCAGCAACAAGTCCCTATACAACATGAACAACCTCTAGGGGAGATCAAAGTGATATCTGGAGGATTCGCTGGAGGCGGAGAATTCAGCTTTGCCAAGAAGGCTCATTTGTGCAAAATCAGCGCAGACGAGACACTGGAAGTACATACCATGTCCAAAACACCTCACCTGAACACGGATATCACCTTCTTAGAATCAGACTTGGAAGGCTGTCAGTATCCCCATGATGACCCCCTTGTGATAAGGGCCATTGTCGCCAATAGAATAGTCCATCGAGTCCTGATTGACAACAGGAGCTCTGCTGACATATCTTCGCATCTGCCTTCGATAAGATGGATATAGACAAAGATAAACTCGAGCTAGTAAGTGCTCATTTATTAGAATTTTTAGGGAATAGGGTTCTACCCCTTGGATCAATCCAACTCGTGCCCACTATGGGAGATCCTCCTTATCAGACCGCCACCACTGTGAGGTTCCTAGTGGTCGATGCACCTTTAGCGTACAACATCTTTTTTGGAAGGCCTTCCCTCAATACCATGAGAGTCATTCCTTCTACCTACCACCTCATCATAAAGTTTTCTACAAAAAATAAAATTAGAGTGGTTCAAGAAGACCAGCATATAGCACGGGAATGTTACAAGGCGTCCATGCAAAAGAAAGAGGTCAAAAATACCCAACTAGACGAAGCTAGAAAATAAACCAATGCCATCAAAAAAGCTGGAGCTTATCCAACTTGACAAGGAGCTAGAATATCTGGTATTTATGAGATCAAAGCTGAACAAGGAAATTAAAGACCTTCTAATCCAATTTCTTAGAAGGAATATGGAAGTGTTTGCTTAGAAATAAGAAGATATGAAAGGAATTGACCCCTCAGTCATCACACACAAGCTCATTGTGAACCTAGCCTGTAAACCCATCAAGTAGAAACAAAGGAGTTTTGCCTCAAAGCACCAAAAGGCAACCAATAAGGAAGTCAGCAAACTTCTCCATGCCAAAGCTATTAGGGAAGTGGATTACCTGACTTGGCTGGCAAAACATGGTCTTCGTCAAGAAGACCAATGGCAAGTGGCGCCTCTGCATCGACTTTATTGACCTTAACTAAGCTTATCCTAATGACAACTTCCCCTTATCACGGACTGACCTGATCGTAGATGCCACAACTGAGCACGAGCTCCTCAGCTTTATAGACGCTTTTTCTAGGTATAACCAAATCAGAATGGATCTCAGTGACCAAGAGAAGACCTCATTTATGACAGAGTAAATGACATACTGCTATCAGGTCATACTCTTTGGACTGAAGAATGCTGGAGCCACTTAGCAGTGCCTGATAAATCGAATGTTCCAAAAACAAATCGGAGTGTCAATGGAAGTATACATCGATGACATGCTGATAAAATCATTGAAAGTTGAGCTCTACATCGATCAACTTGAAGAATCGTTCCATGTCCTTAAGGAATATTATATGAAACTCAACCTCGCCAAATGTGCTTTTGGGGTCTTTGCGAGGAAGTTCTTGGGTTTTATAGTGAACAATAGAGGAATCGAGGCTAACCTAGAGAAAATCAAAGCAATAATGGACATGAAGCCTCCCCTCCAACACCGAAGAGGTCCAACGCCTTACAAGAAGAATCGCAGTTCTGAATGACTTTGTATCCAGGTCAAGCGACAAGTGTCAACCTTTCTTCTAAATATAAAAGAAGGCGTTCCAATGGGATACTCAGTGTGAAGAAGCATTCAGAGCCCTTAAAATTTATTTGATTTCACCCCTGGTTCTGGTAAGTCCTTTGGAAGAGGAAGTGCTCATCCTCTACCTTGCTGTTTCAGACTTCTCAACATGTGCAGCACTAGTAAGAAAACNTTCTGGTAAGTCCTTTGGAAGAGGAAGTGCTCATCCTCTACCTTGCTGTTTCAGACTTCTCAACATGTGCAGCACTGGTAAGAAAGCGAGATAGAATTCAGCAACCAGTTTACTACTGTAGTAGAGCTCTGAGTGGAGTAGAGGAGAGATATCCAAATATGAAGAAGGTTATCTTAGCCCTGGTTACAGCTACAAGAAGGCTTAGACCATGCTTCCAGACTCACACCATTGAGGTCCCAATAGACTAGCCAATGAAGCAGGTATTGCATAAACTTGAGTCTTCAGGGAGATTGGTTAAATGGGCCATAGAGCTCAGTGAGTTCGATATCAGGTACAAACCCAGAGTACCTATCAAAGGACAGATTTTGGGAGATTTTATCGTAGAGTTCATTGCAACCACATAAGCACCTATGGAAGCAACCTAGCTGGTACCTAACCTCCTCATCTAGATGCTTTCAATAGATGGAGCTGCCAACACTCAAGGAAGCGGTGCAGGGTTGATTCTGACCTCCCCAGATGGAATAGATGTCGAATATGTCCTCAAATTCAGATTTAAGGCCTCAAACAACGAAGCAGAATATGAAGATGTTATCGCTGGACTCAATCTAGCTTACTCGATGGAGGCAGAACAACTTGAAATTTACAACGACACACAACTCATAGTGAAGTAGATAGAAGAACTTATGAAGCTACTGGAGAAAGAATCATTATGTACCTCAAAAAGGTGCAAGAATTGATCAAAAGATTCATGCAAGTTAAGTTTAAGCTTGTCCCAGAGTTGAGAATTCAAGAGCAGATACAGCTTCCCAGGAAAACTTTGATAGGTTAATGCTAGTGGAGTACCTAAATAAACCATTTGTAAGCCATGAAGATGAAGAAGTTCTCCCTGTATTGGCCCTGCTAAGCTTGATGGACTCGATCAGAGAGTATATTTAGAATGGAACCTTGCCAAAAGATCCCAAAAAGACCGCAAAGCTAAGAGCCAGGTCATTAAGATTCACAATTCTGCAAGAAAATTTGTACAAACGAGGCTTTTCAGCACCTCTCTGTAAATGCGTAGGAGACGAGAATGTTAATTACATACACAGAGAGATTCATGAAGGGATTTGTGACAACTACATTTGAGCTCAAGCTCTGATAGGAAAGACACTAAGTCAAGGGTACTTTTGGCCTACCATGCTCAAAGACGCCACAGATGTAGTCAAAAGATGTAAGGTCTGTCAGGTACACGCTAACATCCCTCATTGTCCACCAGAGCTCCTAACCTCGTTGATAAACCCTTGGTCATTCCAAAAATGTTGTCTAGACATACTTGAACCCATTTTCACTAGTACTAGACAATGCAAGTTTGTCATTATTGGGGTAGATTATTTCACAAAATGGGCAGAAGTGGAGCCCTTGGCAACCATCACAGAGCAGAAGGCTCAAAACTTCACATAAAAATCTATAATCTGCAAGTGTGGGATATCCAGAGCAATCATTTCCGACAATGGGAAGCAATTTGACAATCCCAAGTTCAAAAAATTTTGTGTCGAGCTGGGAGTAAAGAATTACTTCACAGCTCTAACCCATCCACAATCCAACGGACAAGTAGAGATAACCATCAGAACTATAAAAGCAACCCTAAAGACCAATCTAGAAGCTTTGAAAAGGAAATGAGTATAACACGTCCCCCAAGTACTGTGGGCTTACAGAACAATTGGCAGATCAACAACCCAGGAAACACCATTCGCTTTGGCATTTAGAATTGGGGCAGTGACACTTATAGAGATTGGTATCCCATTCCCCAAGGCTGAATTCTCAGAGCCTAAGCACAATGACGAGTCACTTTTGCTGAATTTCGATCTCTTGGATGAAAAGAGAAACAGAGCTTTGCATCAAATCAAGGGTTACTAGAGGAAGACAGCGAGGTACTACAACAGGAGGGTCAGACACAGAAGTTTTAAAATCAGAGATCTAGTACTTAGAAAACTTCTTCCTACAAGAAAGGACCCCACTTATGGAAATTTGGGTCCCAACTAAGAAGGTCCTTACATTATCTCAAGGATAATCAGACCTGAGAACTATGAGTTACAAACAGAAGAAGGAAAAATCTTGCCTCACTCTTGGAATATGGAACATTTAAAAAGATTCTTTCAGTAAACTTTTGTAAGAAGGTTATCTTCAATCAAATAAGTTTCAATTCAACCCAACTAGACTCCATTAGAAGCATAAACAAACGATGAGCTCTTCAGCTCATAAATAAACGATAAGCTCTTCAACTCATGAAGAAACGGTGAACTCTTCAGCTCATAAATAAACGATGAGCTCTTCAGCTCACAAACAAAAAAAATGGGCTTTTTAGCTTCTAAACTTGCACTAAGCTCTTCAGCTCATAAGCTCGCAAACACAGCAGAGGAAAATTGCAAGAAAATAAGCAAGGAAAAAAAAGTAAATGTTTCATTCATCAACGCAGGGGAATACAAAAAAAAAGAGAAGAAAAAAAGGCTTAATCTCCCCCATGCCTCCTCTTCAGCTCAACAATCTCCTTTTCTAAGCAAGCATTCATAGCCCGCAGACGTGCATTCTCTTCCTTCAGTTTGGCGCGTTCCTTTTCCACCTCCGTGAGTAGCATAGAAAGCTTCAACCTGGCAGTAGATAATAAAATGTCATTGAAGGGGGAACCTAACGACTGAGAGGAGGAATCACTCCTTCTGTGTTTTCTTGAACATGTAGCAACGTCCTCATCCTTATCCATCTCAACAGGGGAGGAATCAGGAGAAAGAGGGAATGATGCAAATTCTAAAGCAGCAGTTGTAACGCTGAATAAAAAGAGGTTTTTCGAAGTAACAAGCACGAAAAAAGAGACAGGCTCAACATAAACCACTTGTCTAACCCTTACTAGCTGTGTCGGGGTCAAACTGGGCGTACCTGCACAATAGAAGTGCGATAAGAACCAATCGTTATGAATATAATAGAACAGGTCTCTAAGCCCTTACCTCTGTGAGAAAAGAGCCCCTAAAAGCGAGGGACCCTAGAGCGCCCGCAACTCTGTTCAGCAGACCTCTAGGAATCTCTAGAGAAAAAAAAAGTTGGCCCTATTCTTCCGGAGATGAGGGAATATCAAGGAACAGCGGGGGGTCGAAGTGATGCCTCCATCTGAAACAGCTAAAGTAAGAGAGCTCATCCTCATCAAGCTCACAGAAATAAAGGAACTCAGTAACAGTAGGGANCGGGGGGTCGAAGTGATGCCTCCATTTGAAATAGCTAAAGTAAGAGAGCTCATCCTCATCAAGCTCACAGAAATAAAGGAACTCAGTAACAGTAGGGAACTCACTTTTGCCTTGCAAACTCCAAAAAAGAAAAAATTTGATCATTGCACTCCACCCTCGAGGAGAGAGGGGCACAAATCATAGAAGACAAGAATCCTCCCAATAGAAGGATGGATACGGAGACGAAGGCCCATCTATAAAGCACCTTCAAAGACGCAAATCTCCCCTTGAGGAAAGAAGTTACAAGGTTCATCAGAAGTTGGGACTCGCAGGGGCAAGTCTGGAGGAAGAAGAAATCGTCTCTTGATTCCTTCCAACTCTGAAGAGGTTACCACCGAAGGAACCAAGAAATTGGAATGTCAACTTATGTCAATCTCAATAGAAACTGGTTGCTTGAACAAGGAAAAAATAGGGACAGTCATGGAAATCAAGAAAGAGATAGAGAACACAGAAAAAGAAAATCCAAGAATTGCTGACAAGAAGAAACTCTAAGATTCGTAGGCAGTATGAAGTTCAAGGTTTTACAGAAACTTCAAGAAATTCTGAGTTTTAAGGAACCAAGAAACACATGAAGGCGAAGAGATGGTCCCTTAAGTTTCCAAAATTATGATGGTTGATACGTTTGAAAAAAATAAGTAGGTGCACGTAATGATGGGAGTGTCGGTGTTTCATGCTTAAGTGGCAGCTTAGCTCTGCAAGCTCAGCTCAGTACAAAAAGAGCTCAAAACAAAAGCAACACAATTTAACACGAGTATAAGCCCATGAAGAGCTTAGTAGCTCACAAGCTTCTTAGATTATAAGAATAAGCCCTCCAAGGTTAAGACCTTAGCCACTCAACTCAATAAATTTTTAGCTTTTCAACTATTCAGCTTCTCCAAACCTAGCAAATCTACTTCAAGAAGAAAAAAGTCCTCTTCGAAGTAAGGAGGCAAGGGGAATAAAGAAGATGCATGAGCACAACAGCATAACAAATAGAGAAGAAATATTTACATTAGCAGCACAACGATCAGAAACACAACAATTCAAAAAGCAAATTATTTACATTTTCCAAAAGAAACAGTATACAAAAAAAAAAAACCAACAAACAGAAGTCCTTCAAAGAATCCTAAGTCTCTATAGTAGGAGCAGAAGAAGTGTTTGACAGCTCAGTAGCAGAAGCCCTAGAAGATTCAGGAGTAGATAAAGGGAGAGGGACATCGGGAAAAACAAGAGTAGGAGCCTCAACTCCAGCTGGGGGCAAAGTTAACCCAGGAGCCTGAGCCGCGAGGTCAGCAGAGGCATCAGTAGGAACAACGAGTAGATCAGCAATTTCAGTGGTAGGAGTTGGGTCAAGGGCTATAAAGATGGCTAGAATAGGAGAAACCACTTGGGCAAGGACCTCAGCANGACCTTAGCCACTCAACTCAATAAATTTTTAGCTTTTCAACTATTCAGCTTCTCCAAACCTAGCAAATCTACTTCAAAAAAAACAAAGTCCTCTTCGAAGTAAGGAGGCAAGGGGAATAAAGAAGATGCATGAGCACAGTAGCATAACAAATAGAGAAGAAATATTTACATTAGCAGCACAACGATTAGAAACACAACAATTCAAAAAGCAAAGTATTTACATTTTCCAAAAGAAACAGTATACAAAAAAAAAAAACCAACAAACAGAAGTCCCTCAAAGAATCCTAAGTCTCTATAGTAGGAGCAGAAGAAGTGTTTGACAGCTCAGTAGCAGAAGCCCTAGAAGATTCAGGAGTAGATAAAGGGAGAGGTACATCGGGAAAAACAAGAGTAGGAGCCTCAACTCCAGCTGGGGGCAAAGTCAACCCAGGAGCCTAAGCCGCGAGGTCAGCAGAGGCATCAGTAGGAACGACGAGTAGATCAGCAATTTCGGTGGTAGGAGTTGAGTCAAGGGCTATAAAGATGGCTAGAATTGGAGAAACCACTTGGGCAAGGACCTCAGCAGTAGAGGTAGGCACCTCAACACCCCCAGGAGCAAGCTCAGAAGCAGAGGGAGCTAAGCCCCAGCCTCTCCCTCAACATTAGGCACCTCTTCTTCCTCCTCGGATGGGGGTTCAAAGTCAAAATCCAAATTTGGATAGCCTGCATAGCTTAGCCTTGGAAAGTGAGGTATCCAGTAGCCTATTTGGTGGTGACATCATCTACCAACTTAGCCATTAGAACATCTTTCTACTTAACAACAACTCTCTGCACCTCAAGCTCATTCTGAAGAACGTCATTTGCTTCAGCCAAAATGTCATATTCCCTATTCATGCCTGCATAAGAATCCAAAGCCTCGAAGGCCTCCTTGCTAGCTTTAACCCAATCAACAGTTTTCGACTTTAGTTCCTCCTTTGTCTTATTAAGCTCCTCTTCGGTCTTCCTGGCCCCATCTTTGATCTCCACCTTCTCAACTTCCAAATCCTTAATAATGGAAGTTTGCCTCTCCACCTGTGCTTGCAAGTCTTGAACCTGAGCTTTAAGGTCGTTATTGACAAAAGTCGGCTCTAAAGCCTTAAGCTTAAACGCCTTCAATGCCTTGTCAGAGCTCTCCAAAGCTTTGATCTGATTGAGCAAGCCACTCATATGAATGACCAGCTAGGAACAGGCACAACCAAAGGTTAAAGTTAGCATAAAGCGACAACACGAGATAAAGGTAGAACACGAAAAAAATCATAAACTTACCAAAGTAGCCCTGTACAAGGCAGTGGAAATGGAAGTTTCAAAGGGCATAGTGGCAGCCCTTCGAATATTAGACTTAGGGATGATGGAGGCAATAACTTCCACAGCACATTTCACGTTATCAGTGAGGGAACCCTCGTCTTTCTCAGCCTTTAGGTGCTCTCTTTTCTCAGACTTAGAGCCCGTCAGAAGTAATTAAGGGGACTTCTCAGTCGGCCTAGGAGAGGTAGTCCCTGGTAGAATGCGAGAGATCGTCTCCAAGGCTCCCTTGACCTCTGCTGAAAAAGGAGAGGTCAAAATTGCCTCTTGTTTAGAAACCCCTCTAGAAAAGGGAAACACATTCACTTGAGGAAGAGAGGTCTGTACAACCATCGGTGAGCTCGACGACGGAATGAGAGCCACTTGGGACGAAGTGGGATAAGCAAACGGTGCCTCTAACCTTGGCACCTTGGCTAAGGGGAGCAAACCACTCCCTGAGCCAACCTTAGTGTTGCGCTTACCCTCACTCCTTGTTTTCTTTAACAGGTCAAGCTTTGCCTTAAAATCTTTCAAAGTAGGCTCCATTGAGGAAGAACCTGGAAACTCAAAAATAAACAAATCAGAAATGAAGAAGGAAAAAGTGAGATAAAAGTTAAGAACAAAAGCAAGAAGTGTTACCTGCCACCTCCTATACTCCAGCCACAGAAATGGAGATTGGAGTCTCAACCCTCACCTCTAGAGGACTAAACCCAAGTTCAGTGAGCACTTTGGGCTCGATAAGCTCAGAATATTTCTCTAGATTGCAATCCTCTAAGCTTGACAGAACTCGCTTATCCTCAGCACTGAGTTCATGGCGAATACCTAAAAAATGAAACAAAATAAGCAAAGCAAGGTCAGTAGAATAAAGCATCAACGTGATCCAAGTTTACTCAGACAGGGCTTACTCAGGTTATCAGGGGTAGTCTAGGCCCAGGGCACTAGGAGGGTATCAACTAGTGTTATCAGAATCGGACCGGATCGGTTTAACTGTGAATCGGGACCTTAACCGGTCCGGTTCTGTAGTTGGACCGTTTAAGGAAGAGAACCGATTAAAAACCAAAAAATCGGTCAATTTTCCATTAAAAATCGTGAACTGGATTTTATAAAAACCGATGGATTTTTGAACCTTTTTGTATTTGGGGCCTTTTTTTGCCCTAAATCGTAGAAGGCACTACTAGGTTCCAGCGACC
The DNA here is from genome assembly GCA_963454935.2 of Ilex paraguariensis. NCBI lineage: Eukaryota > Viridiplantae > Streptophyta > Magnoliopsida > Aquifoliales > Aquifoliaceae > Ilex > Ilex paraguariensis. The sequence continues at coordinate 260,634 of CAUOFW020001325.1, forward strand.
ATCGAACTCAGGCAAGATCTATTGAGATTTAAGGTAAAAACTTCCATTCATATCTTAGTAACTAAGATCTAGAAGCTTGAGATTTACACCTCAACAATATGCAGCTNGTACTAATAACTGCAAGAACTTCCAGTTTTATAATGGTGTCGGATCTGAATCAAAGCGGATAACGGAGATAAATCGCGTTTGGAATTTCTATAGAAATGTAGCATATATACTTGCATAGCCATCGCTTGGGCTAATTTAGAAGTCATAAAAAAGTATCATTTTATTATCTTGTAATGACTTATTCAGAGTATCTTTGATTAGGGGGTATGGGCGGTAAACTATTGGTGTATGGACATTGTAGCTTGGTAGAATCGTCGTAGGGAGTAGGATAGCAGCATTAACAAGAATAGAAAGCAAATCATGGTGTCGTATAACAAATGGTAAGCATGAGGCCGACATCTTGAAAGTCTATGACCATAAAACATTGATAAATGGATACTCTTCAAATTTATATTTGTTTCTTTATCCTCTCTATCTCTCTCTTTCATTCTCTCTCTCTCTCTCTATAGTTCTGTCTTGGGTAATTTGTTGGAAGATTCCATGCAAACAGCATGCATGTTACCATGTTGGGACCTTATAGAACAGGCATGGGAATATTCTTTTGTTACATATTCAAGTTAGCAAAGTTGCAAAAGACAATTAACTCGTGTTCTATGCACAAAGACCTTTGTGTAATTGTGCCTCTTTTTTTCTATTTTTATTGCTGAAACTTGGAAGCATTCCCTCAGGTGAAAGCTACTTCTAGGAGAGACGTTTTGGGCACGAAAGTATTGAAACTAACTAAAGGCACCGACGGCCATTTTGATTGGTGTAAGGTGGAGTGATAATGGTGGTGGATTCTGTGGGTTGTCGTTGATAGGTATTTGCCTACGAACAAGTTAAATGGAAGATCTAAAATGGGCATCCTTGTGGAGCTCAAGCCAATATGGTTTTGGAAATGAGAAACCGTCATTTAAAAAAAAAAAAACAACTAATTGCAAGTTTAAATGACATGTTGTTGAGATAGTTTTTCGAGATGAAAGTAAGAAAAAATAAACAGTAACATATAACTTTGATTCTCAAATTACGCACTTCAGGTTAGTTTGGTCTTCAATCTTTTATTTTTGTCAATTTGGTTCTTCAACTTCTCAATTTATGTTACTTTGATCCAATCAAAAACAACAGTTAAAATAACTAACGGAGTTTGTCACGTGCATCTCACATGATCACACTTGATGTGCATTTTTTTTAAAATTTTAGGGATTAAAGTGACANAATCTCCTTACCCACGTCTCCTAAATCGACGTTTTCTTCAGCAGACCTATCACCCATAAGGGAAACAGACGAGACTGTAGCTTCAGAAGAGGCATACATAATTGGACAAGAGAAAGGAAGCCCGAAAGATCTATAAAGAGGGGAAACGTCCACAGAACAATTCCTAAAAGTCGAGGGGTCAAGACAGCAGCAACCGATGAGAAAAACTCTAGTAATGGAGTAAGGATCCAGAAAAAGGAGGACGTAAGACAAGGAGTGACCTTGATTCCTAAAATAGCAAAAACGGAAGGTCTAAAAATGTAGTAACCAGCTCGGATTCAAGGGATTCAAAACGAAGAAATGAACATAAGCCAAGAACCGTATCTAATCAGGAATGAGCGACAAATCAAAGTCCAAAGCGAAATCAGGAAGCAAGCCTCACAAAGCCTTCAAAGCAAATCAAGGGAAGTTGATTTTCTGTAAAACCCCTAAGAACACCAACAAATTGAGGAAGTCAGAATCGCAAGGAAGACAGAGGGTAAAACCTGGAGAGAGAAATCAAATGAAGAAATGAGGCAGTCTCCATCATCTCAAAAGCATTTAAAGCATGGTGTACGTGGGTTTTCGAAGTGTGGAACATGCGCGAGAAACAAGGAGGAAATGCTTGCACAAAACTGCCAGAACAGTCTCCTCGCTAGCAAATCGAGGTCGCCGTAGGGAGGTCTAACCCAACCTAGACGCAGCTCAGCCCCTGCTCAAACCCACTTTGACTAGGGACTAGTGGGCAATTGATGATACCTAGGAAAAATTTCAAATTTGAGCTCGACAATTGAAGTCAGGAAAGGAGTTCAGCCAAGAGAGCTTGAGCTTAGAGGTCTAGACTTGGGGCTCCCTCGACTTGCACCCCAAAGTAGATGAGTGGAAGACAGTTGGCAATCACAACGCGCCCACTCAATAGCAGTAAGCGCCAGTCTAGGCGCAAGAACCTCAACCGCCTAAACCATCACCAGAAATCAAGTGGTATGTAACGGAAGGAAGACGAAGATCTCGCCACAGACCCCATAGAATTAGGAACTTGTGTATAAATACTATACAAAGCCCTCACTGTGAGGCAGAGAAACCATGCAACCAAAAATTGTACCAAGAATACTGTGTAATCCTCTCATAATCATCAATATAGATTCCAGGAGCAAGAGACTCTATTGAAGAGTGGATTAGCTGAGCTCCCGTGTTGGTGAACCACTATAACTCTTAAGTGCAAACCATCCCCCATCCCTAAATCGCCATGTAATTCCCAAGAGCCTTCTAGCTCAGATTAAACCCCGTAAGTACACACAATCTGCTCAACCTCGCTTTAACACCATCAAAATTTAATGTAAAGAAGTTTCAGTTATTGTAAGTTTGTGCTTTTGGAGTATTGTGTACCAGCCAAATCACATTGGACCGATGTAAAATTTGGAAACTCATAGAAAATTACTATTTTTATTAGTTAACGACTCATTCTGGCTTCTAAATTTTTGTATCTTGCTAGAATCATCATAGGAAGTGGGGAAGGAAGAACATTGAAAAGAAAATAAATCAAAGCATGATGGTTGTATTACACATGGTTAGCATGAGGCCGACATCTTAAAAGTCTCTCATCCCAAAAAAATCATAAATGGGTATTCTTCATGATTGTATTTGTTCCTTTGGTCATCTCTCTCTCAATGCAATGCTGATGCGATGTCTCACACAGACACACCCTTATCTAATTTCTGTGCGGGGTCAATGAAATAGACAAATATCTTTAGTTGCCCACAAATTAATTTGATGTAAACAGCATGCATGTTATCATGTTGGGACCTTAAATAACACTCAGGACCGGCCCCAGGTATAGGTGATTAATGCTGCCACCTAGCGCGTCAAAAATAAATGGTAATATTTGGTGTCCTCCAATTTTTTTTAAAGAATTAATTAAAATAATTTTAGTGCCCACAATTTTAACTAGTCTTGTAATTTTAGGTATAATTTATAAATCAATAAAAAAATTGATACAATATTTATGAGTTTGAGTCTATTTTTAGTATTTTTTAACGATAAATAGATAAAATTATTCGGCCCTAAAAACAACAGGTCAATATGACCCCAACAAAACGTGACAAAAACTCATTAAACTATACATGATTAGAAGTAGGACGGACATATATTAAGCAAATTCTAACACGATACGATTGAATAATATTTTTGTATTACTTTTATTTTTTCAGTCTTACTTATATTTATGTAAATACTGAAAAAAATGAGTTATCTATTAACGCAATACTTTTGATTTATTACAATTAAAATTTATTGGCTGACTAATTATTTATCACCTATTTTTCATAAATTATAATTTTTTCTTAACTTGAATTCGAGACTTTTTTTTTTTTTTTTTTTTTAATTT
>CAUOFW020001325.1:264417-315080 GCA_963454935.2 Ilex paraguariensis
CATTTTTATCGTTTAAGAAAACGAAAACATGTAAATGAGTGGCTCTCTGATGTTTTATTATTAAGCAACTTAATTCATGAAACCCATATTTATTTATAAGGTGGGTTTAATAATAAAAAATAAAATATTTCTCATCATTATTCAATAATCTTGTAATATTTCTATGTATTTTGTAATGTCTCTAAGAAACCTATTCTACTAATATTTGATGGTGATTTGTGGTTTCCCACCACACACAACTTTTTTTTTGTGGGGACAGTTTTGTAAATCACAAATCAATACATGTTAATTTAATTAGGACGAAGGCAAGTGGGGCCGGCTTTAAAGATTATGAGCCATGACAGAAGCCGGCGCGCCTAGCCGAAGTGCACAATCCAACGTGGCTCTCCGTACACACCATTGAATCTATTGGCTCTGCAATGCTCAGCGCCTGATCAAGACACGTGTACACTGTGATCCAACTGTATCGTTCCTTCGTGACTAAGCTTGAAAATCACCGTAGTAGTCTAATGAGATTTGATAGTTGATTGTTATATTAATTTAATTAAATTTATTTTTAAAAAGAATAATGAGCATGGCCAAAAGTTTTATAATTTCAACAATAAAAATTTAACGAGAAAATCTCTGAACGTTCTGTTTTGTCACGCCTTTTTTTAATTTTTCCAAATGGCATAAATCAGCGAGCTCGAAAATTAAAGACCTCCCACCAGCTTACGTCACCACATTTAAAGCCAAGGCTAGTGCCACCTGACTCGAAAGTTATGCCACAATTGCAATTTTATACCCAAAATACCCCTGGTGGACCACCCCAAACTCAATTTTATATCCAAAATGTCCCTGAGTGGACCACCACCTCAGCGTCCCAATTGTCCTTTAAATACCGCCACCCTACCACTCCTTTCTTCCCTTTCCTCCTCCAACCTTTCTCCCTATCTATAAGCGGTTTTCCGGTCATGCTGTCCACCGTTCCAACTACGCTTTCCTCCGACGGATTGTTCACAATCCCATTTCCGGATTTCCAAGGTGGTTTTACGCCATGGGATTGTCAAGAACCCTATTTTGATTTTCAAAACCAAGATGGGGAATACTTTTTTTGCTTAAATCAAACACAAAAACCGGTCTTATCCAATTCCGGTTCAGAGAACTCAATCCCAATTTCGCTTAGTCCCAATTCCGGTTCAGATAACTCGAATCTAATGCCTCTTAGTCCAAATTCCGGTCCATATGAGCAAAACCCAATTTCCCTTAATCCAAACTCCGGTTCAGATAACTCAACCCCAACTTCTCTCAGTCCAAACTCCGGTTCAGATGAACCGAACAGGAAGAAAAACAAGTCAAGATCCGGTTCGGAAGAATCCAACCAGATGGCTTCTGTAATTGACGAACGAAAACAGAGGCGGATGATATCGAACCGGGAATCAGCAAGGCGGTCCCGGATGAGGAAACAAAAGAATCTGGAGAACATAAGGAACCAAGTGACCCGGCTTAAGATCGGAAACCGGGAACTTGCGAACCAGCTGCGTGTGGCTACTCATCACTGCCAACTACTTGGAAATGATAACCACCGGCTCCGGTCCGAGGCCGTTATGCTCCGGCAGAGACTATGGGACATACGTCAAGTTTTGCTTGTTCACCAACTTCAACAGCAGTTATCAGAAACCCCCACAACCTTTAATCACGTAACACAATCATAAGAACCAGTTCACTAAGCGCCATAATATGCATGGACTCTCTCTCTCTCTCTCTCTCTCTGTAAATTAAAAGATGGTAGAGGACAAGAACTAGGGGTACCGGATGATTTTTGGAGTTGGGTGCTATGGAAAATGGTGGTTTTTGGCAAAACCAAAGTTCTTATGGTTCTGTAAAGAAAGATTCACTCGGAGTTGGGTTTTTAGATTAATTAAAAGTCTTTTTGTTTAATTAATGGTGTTTGGCAATCTAAAAGTCTCATAATAATTCTTCTTCTCGCATACATGTTTCTTTTAATTCGCAAAATGAATCGATTTGCGCAAGCATAAGCATATATAGTGCAGTTTCGTGTAAGGTTTGATCATATGTATAACATTAATTAAGACTCTAGAGACATGACTCTGATGCATAGAGCACTAGAACTTTGTGATTAACTCGCAAGTAATTAAATGCCAAAATTGTCCTTCTCTTTGTTGATGCGTGATATGAATAAGCCAGGTTAACGAGGGATAATGCTGTCCATTAGATAAATTCAGCCGTCCATGTTGAGACAAAATTAAGGTGCTAATATACTGCTAAAGCAATATTTTTTCTTCAGTTGGCGTATTTGGTACTTTGCCACATTGAAAAGTCTGACTAACAAGAAGCCATTAAAAGGCATTTTGATAATTAAATAAACCGCACTTAACTCTCCTAAATAACCTAATAAAATGACCTCATGTTGATGTTAAGTTTTTTTTTATATATATAAAAAAGGCAAGGGGTAGAAAATTACCATAATGTCCATAGAAAAGGAATCAATCATAGACGGCTAATATGGTTGTTTCAACTTTCCAATATACCCAAAAAAAAAAAATGAATGTTTCTATTGATCAAAAGCAAGTCCAAACATCAATTTCAATTTTCTTTACTAAACTTGAGGGGCTTGGGATTAAAGTAAAAAAGAATTGGGAGCTTTAGTGCATAATAACAAAGAGATGGGTGGCTTTATATTTTAAAATAAATGGGTCCATATATATATATTGTTGTCAATGATGTAATCCAATCAAACCTTGACAAAAGAAGATATATACATATGTCATCACCAATTTCATTACCTTTTGAAAAGAGTATCATATTAATCGAATGATAATTAATGTAGATCAATTTTAGTGTGTGACTAAAGTAGCTATACACAAAGGTGCAATGGATAATCCTTGAATAATAATTAAATTTAATTTGCTGATATTTCCCTTTGATTTAGCTTAATCGTCATAAATAAGAATTATGACTGTATCCTTCCCCTTCTGGATAATTACTTCTATCCTTCGCTTCAAACAAGATGTGTTTAATTTTCATTTCTTAAATATACCCCCCTCTCTTTCTCTCTCTCTCTGGGTGTATTATCCATCTATCCTTTTGATGGTGGGACTAACAATGATGGTGGAGGAGGTGACATGAGGACTGTAACGATATGGTTGTGTGGATGCAGGGCAGAGGTGGTAACATTGTTGGTAGCCATGGGGACAATAACAACGGTAATGGCAGCGATGGTGTGGTGGCACCATTGATGGCAGAGTTGTCAGTGGTGGTGGTGTCAAATAGCGATAGTTTTGGAGACAGTGGTGGAGAATGAGATTTGTCAATTGGTATTTTTGTTTTTTGAAGTTTTACTATATCCCATGTAGATGTAGGAAGTGATTATTTTAACGTTGGTGCTTGGTGGTGAGCTTTGATCCCTAAATATAGATTTTTTTTTACGTTAAATTAAATTTGACCCTTTTTATTGTCTTTTTGGGTAAGTAACCTTTGTATTGTTGTGCTCTTCTATTATGTAGTTTCTAATTCATTTTTTTGGATAAGTAACCCTGTACATTTTTTAGGACGGATTTTGGTTAAACGATAAAATTGTTCTATTGTGACATCGAGGTCACCCGTTCAACTTACGGAAACAATCTTTTTATTTACAGAAGTAAGATTATGTATATCTAACCCTCCTAAATCCCAAAATAAAAGAAATCCCGTACATTAACTTAGTCACTTTTTAACCTTCTTATTTGTCAACAATGCTAGAACAGAACTTCAAAACCGTTGGATGCCAAAGGGTCCCACGAGCAAAATTTCCAACAAGTAAAGCAAATCCAAGCCTAATTGCTTGAAGCAAAATGTGTAAGGTAGGGCTGGCTGATCTTTCCATATTCAGAGGGTAGGGTAGGGTAGGTATAGATTAGACCCCAAATATATCTTGTTCGGCCCCTTGATTAGAACCCCCGCCATATGGAACCAATTTGGTTAAAAGATTACAAAAGGGCAACAAGGCAATGTGGCCTTGTCCCTTCTTTCCTTCACTTCTAAGTTATAGAAACCTGAGACTGATGAAGACTTTTAAGACCCAATGGGTCCAAATATAAAGTCGAAGTTGGACTGCCTTTAACCTTTGTTTAACCCTAATAATTAGTTTGGTCAGGTACTGAGAGCACTGTGCTGGATTTCCTCGTCCAAATTGAACAAAGCTTACAGTGTAGATAGCACACAATATGCTATTTCCATAACCAGTGCTTTGCCAAAGAGAAGCTCTATCCACCCTTTGGTGATCTCGTGTAAACGGGCAGTTTCACGCTATGTGCTAGCTGACATATACTACTAGCTTTTTATAATAAGATAGTGGATATGACAATGGTGCAAAGAAATGATATGTCGCCTTAGATCTTGATTTGATTTATATGTAGTCATTGATGATAAAACACAAAAAGTAAGGGGATAATAATGCAATAGAAAACTATATACACGAATGTCTTATTTTCATTAGACAAAAAAAAAAGTATGGTACTAAAAAATAATATTTTCAGTCTCGTAGCTGAACCTTAGAAATAGTTCATCAGTTGGCTATTTAACTTGTCATTATGTTTGAACTTCTGGGTTTTTGTTTTCCCTTTGAAAATTTTCTGTCAAAGGAACTGTTTTACGGGAAGTGGATGACATGGTGACTTGAAATTTGATTATGATGTAAAGTTAAATTAGATATGTGGTTGTGGGTAAGGCATTTTACAGCTCTAATAATGGTTCTGTTACCCTGTATATGAAATTATTAATATATGAGTGAAACCTTTTCTCACACCTTTTTGTTTTTTTAAACAAAGGAGGACAATATATATATATATATATATATATATATAGAGAGAGAGAGAGAGAGAGAGAGAGAGAGAGGGAGAACTCAAGAAAACGGAGGAGGAGGAGGAGGAGGAAGGAGAAGAAAAGCTTTCTTCAAATGTAAATTAACAAAATGGTTGGAGATCATGAGAAGGCAGAAGAAAATAAAAAGATAGTTCCCACTTAATTCTTTGCTCCCTATGCTCTCTCCATATTCCATATCATCAAATCACTTTTAAAGTAATAGCATCGCTTTTGTGACGTAAAAGAATGCTTTATTCTAGTCTTTTCATTACACTTCTTTTTCCTCCTTTTCAAATAGACAAAAAAAAAGTGCAAAAATGAGTTCTATTTAAAGTTTCTTTAGTTTTCTCTTCTTTTTATCTAAGCAATGTGTTAATTAGTATCATAGAAGTTTCAAATCATACTGTTCTTGAGAAAGTTTTAACTTCTACTTTTACATATCACAGTGAATATCAAAAAATTTGCAACACAAACATCTTGGTTAAGCTGAACGTAATTATTATTATTTTTCTTATCTTTCCCAATATAATTGTTGGAATAAAATTCGTAGGTCTAATGTGAGTAAAGTAAAGATTATCAATTGAGCACTTCAACACTAATAGGTATGTGGCAAAGCAAATCATTATATCTTTGTACTTCGCTGATAAGAAATCTCGTCCAAATAGTCTGGATATAATACCTTTCCCAAAATTGAATTCATTGTTTGGTCCCATAGAAGACTTTTACTTTGAAGATCAACCCCACAAAAATGAAAGAAACAAAGTGACTGAGACATGATTGCTCTGTGGAGACCTCTTTAGAGAGTAGGCAGTTTTTCTTAAAGGTTTCCTTTCATTACGCCCTTTAACAACTTTCGNAAGTGACTGAGACATGATTGCTCTGTGGAGACCTCTTTAGAGAGTAGGCAGTTTTTCTTAAAGGTTTCCTTTCATTACGCCCTTTAACAACTTTCGAAGAATGCACGAAGATAAAGTACTCACAAAGAGTTGAAAAGAAATCAATGAAAGGGAACAATAAAACCCTTAAAGAATAGATATTAAAAAACCAATATTTGCAGTTGCAAGAATTAGACCCTTAACCTATACACGATAGTGAGAGAATCAAGAGTGACCGACTGGGGCTATCCCACATCGGATAGTCTTCGGGTGTGTGAGTGGATTATATAGAGATTGTCTCACTTCTACTTTTAAGTAAAACTGTTGTAGTTCTCTTGTGATAAAAAACAAATAAATGTATCCAGGGTGTGTCCCATGTGAGCTCAGTTGCATCCCCCGAGGCCCGACTAAGATCGGACAAGGTCTCGAGCCTACGTGGTGATGGGCTGGGGGGCTATCCCACATCCGATAGTCTTCGGGTGTGTGTGTGGGTTATATAGAGGTTGTCTCACTACTTCTTTTAAGTAGAAATATTGTAGTTCTCTTGTGATCCAAAAAAAAAAAAGAGTGACCGACTAATAGAGAGAAAAGAGTAGAGTGAAGAATATAGTAGTTACAGTTGAATAAATGGAGGAAAAAAGAACCCATTGGTATGATGTGCATGACAAGGTGCATAGAGCAATGCATTGAACTGTATGTTGTTTTCATGATTTTAGATGAGAGAGCAATGAAGTTTTTCAATTTAGTTCCACTCTTCCTGAATCATAAACTCAATGTAATTGTGTCTCTGCTGCTGTTCCAATGTCAATCAAACCACATTGCATCAAAAGACTGCCTGTCTGATCTACAACCCAGGAATATACAACTAGAAAGCTGACTTTGAAATGCTTCTTGCTTGAAGCTCCAACACAAAACACACCTTAGATGAAAATTCGTGAATGTAATTGCTTGACCAGAGTATCGAACTCTCCAACTTAGATCATCTTAATCTTCTTTGCAATTTCCAATGCATTATTGTCCGGCTTCAACTTAACATATGCTTTCTTCGTACCATCAGGCATAACCAAGGTATTCACTTTCTTGCTTTGAATGTTGAACATCTTTTTGACAGCATCCTTTATATTACTCTTGTTGGCACGTCTGTGTACTGTAAAAACCAAAGTGTTATTGTTGATAATAATCTTCAATGTGGACTCAGTAATGTGGGGATATAGGAGAATCTCGTTGCAGTCAAGCTTGTCCCTTGGAGCTGCAGTTATGTGAGGATAGAGGGACCTTCTATCTTTCTTTAATTTCTTTTGCAGATGGAATGCAACTGATGTTTGAATCTTCTTTGCCTCCTCCTCGAACTTTGATGAGTCCAATTTCACTTCCCCAACCACCTTCGAGGCCTGTATCTCAGGATCAGCCTGCTTCAAACTGCCAATTTCCGAAGGAGATATTGATTGCATGAAAATTCCTTCCAGAAATGAGAAGCTAGGAAGCTCCTCCTGCAATCAGTATTGGATTATTCAGATTAGTTTGAACCTACATATTAACAAGAGAAAGAGAAAGGGACATCTTCAGGAATCAAGACTACTACAACCAAAAGTTTATTGTATGTCCACACTAGTAAAATCATGTGTAGACTCTCTCTCTTCAATTTATTTCTCTTTTGATGTCTTTCAATCATGCGCTTTTCACGATGGAGATGTCTAATACACCATCCATATGAGCAAGAAATTTGAACTTCCAAGGCTGTTTCAGAGTGTATCCAATCCCACTACAGAATACAAAATGAGCTTACCAATGTCATATATATATTCTGTGCAATGACCAAATTCATCAATGCTAAATATAGGTTGCACTTCAATACATCCTCTTCAAAATATGAGTCCAATTTCATGCCTACTTCGTTCAATCTCCAATCTCTGTTTCAGTCCTCTCAACATTCTTTTCTTTGCTTGTGATTTGGCGGGTGTGTTTTGGGAGGGGGGGGAGGGAGTGGTGGTGCCCTTTCTCATATTTTCTTAATGTTTAATGAATTATGGAACCAAAATATCTTTCAGAAAGCTTATAGCCGTTGCATTTAGGTAACAAAGGTCAGAACAAATGAGCAATCATAATTCAGGACATCATGACCTGGAGGTCCTGGACAAGAAAAGGTATCAAATACCTGCAGTCATACTTAAGGGCAGTGTAGGCCAACCAGGGTTGGATAAACAGAAGGAACTGGAATGCTATATTGTAGAAAGACTGATAAGATGTTTCAGAATCCAGACATAGTAACAAGTAATATTCCAGAGTGTAGCATTAAAGATGACTACTTATAATACCAAGACATTCACAGCTTGTATTCTACTGTCGGCATTCCTACTTAAAAGATTCTCAATATTGATGATGAAGCAATACNAACAATCTGAGATAATAGTTCAAAACTTTGGAGACATTGATGAAATTCAAAACTAGAGAACAACTTTTAAGATGAATAAACTTGCCATGTGACCCTTGACTCCTTGTTATAACATATTATTGTAATTTAGAGGTTTTTTTGTCAGACTTCAAACTTTTTGGTCATTTTATTTGGTCTTCAACATGTTTTCATGTATATTAAGCTCAGCAAGTACAATCATAAAGCATTTCCATGAGGGTGGGGGAAGGGAAGACAAGATCATACCGTCTGGCTCTGGTAGTTACTGATCGTGGAAAATGAGTCCCTCCTGGAAGGTGAAGCCAACCTAAATGAAGAGCCAAAGATTATTCCTTTTGGTGGAATCAGAGCCCTTGTGATTGGTGCTGAAGTTCTGAAACTACAAATCTTTAGCTGGCTGATCGTATTTGAAGCAAAAGCTGCTGTAGAAGCCATGACCAGTGGACTTGCCATACGCACGGGCACTGTTTTGGTTGAACGATTGCATAGGGGGAGAGAGGGAGAGGGAGACAGAGAGAGAGAGAATCAAGAAAATAAAATAGGGTTTAGGGTTTTGGGTTTTGGAGGGGATGGATTTTACACCGGAGAGCCGCCGGAGGCTCACGCCAAGCATTTTGTTTTGGGTTAATTACACTTTTTAACCCTAAACTATCATTTTTATCTTATTTTGCCTTTAAACTACCAAATTGTTTACATTAGTCCTTCAACCACTTAAAATTGTTTACATTAGTCCTTCAACCACTTGAAATTGTTTCACATCAACACAGTATACAAACGCCTAGTATCTTTCAAATGACAAATATTAACGTGTCGTAGTAAATTGAAACTAAATTGTATATTATAACAATAAAGTGAAACAATTTTCTATTAAATTGCGATGTAAAAATAAAGATAATAATATCTCCACATCTTGAGATTTGTCAATCACGTAAATCCCCTCACCTTTAAAATAATATATCCAATCCCAAATCTTAATCACATAAATCCCCTCAACTTTAAAATATTACACCCAATCCCCTCATCCACTTCCAAGCCGCAAAGCTCGGACATATTGAAGCATAAAACCGCCATCACCACCATTACGTCTTACCTTTTAAGGCAAGAGTTGTTGTGAAAAGGGTTTATCTAGAAATAAAGAATTGACTATGAGAAGATTTTTTTGTGTTGGTGGTTATGCTAAAATCAATCCGAATTCATTTAAACATTATGGCTCATTTCGATTACGAGATTTGGCAAATGAACGTTAATATAGAATTTTTTTAATAGGAATCTTGACAAGTGTATCTATATGGTGTAATCAGATAGATTTGTAGCAAATGGCCAAGAGTATCTAGTATACAAGTTTAAAAGATCAATTTATAAACTTAGGCAGGCACCTAGGTCTTGGAACATTTATTTTAATCAGACTAAAATATCTTATGATTTTGATCAATGTCCGGATGGGTCATGTGTGTACAAAAAGCATGACAAAAACGTAGTGATATTTCTAGTAATTTACATGGATAATATCTTGCTCATCAGAAACGATGTGGGGGTATTATCTTCTATTAGGATATGGTTATCCAATTAGATTGATATGAAGGATTTGGGAGAAGCTAGACATATCCTTGGGATCGAGTGTATACAAGATCGCAAGGATAAGACATTAGGCTTATCTCAAGCTACCTATATCGATACCATTCTAGCCCGTTTTAGCATGCAAAATTTTCAGAAGGAATTTCTTTCTTTCAGACATAAAATTTCTCTAACAAATGAGCAATGTCATAGGTCACCTAAAGAGATAGAGAGTATAAAGATGGTTCCTTGTACTTTAGCAGTTGGAAGTCTCATGTATGTTATGCTTTGTACTAGACTTGATATATGTTTTGTCGTTAGCATGGTTAGTAGATATCAGTCTAATCCTAGGTAAGAGCATTGGACTGCGGTAAAATATATTCTCAAGTACTTGAAAAGGACAATAGATTATATGTCGGTTTACGAGGTAGATAGTATAGTGCCTCTCGAGTACACAAACTCTGATTTTCGGTCAAATAAAGACTCCAGGAAATTACTTTGGGAAGTAGAGTCATAAGTTGGAAGAATATCAAATAATCTTGTATTGTTGATTCTAGGTCAAATACGTGGTAGCCTCTGAGGCAGGCAGGCAGCCAAATAGGCAATTTGTCTGCAAAAACTTCCTTTATAGATTTAGAAGTGGAACCTTTGGCAATATCGACTATTACACTTTATTGTTACAATAGTGGAGTGGTTGCTAACTCAAAGGAGCCATGAACCCATAAGAAAGGGAAACACATTGAGCATAAATATCACCTTATACGAGATATCGTGGGAAGAGGTGATGTATTGTGACCAAGATTTCATCAGCAAACAACTTGGTAGATCCTTTCACGAAGGGTTTACCGGCAAAGACTTTTGACAATTACGTGGAGGGAAGAAGAGTTAGATATTGTAACGCCCCAAAAACCCCCGTGGGTGACATTACATTCTAAAAACCATTTACCGTATGAGAGCATTAAGTAAAATTCATCACGACGAAAGTTTCATTCATCAACCATTCATATTTTAACAAAATTTGGGCAGTCTCCTTTGTACGGGGAGCTCTACCCAAAACACAACCTGTACAATTATATTACAATTGACCACACCGGGTCCACATATGCATAACTATTGACCACACCGGGTCCATTTTTCCATCATAAAATAAACTTGCATTCATCATATGTCATATCCACACTATCATCCCAAATTAATAGGTCTAATCTTGGCCTTTACATCTCCAAAATGTAATAATATAACGCAGCGGAAATAACAGAAATGAACTAGAGTTCAAAAGGATATTCTAAGCATAATCTAGTCTAGAACAAAATAAAAGTGTCGCTCTAAGCGTCCACCTCGGGATCCACATCCCCGTCAAGCGGAGTCTTCCAATGGGTGGGCTCCTCGGCTCCTAACTCCTCCTCAAGTGTGAAATCTGAAAAAATTTTATTTGTAGGGGGTGAGCACGAAGCTCTGTAGCAAAATCCTCTCAACTCAAACAAGGTTTGAAAAACATAGCAAACGGTCGGTCTCATTTCACAACTAACATATATATAGGTTTGGAATGAAAACAGTGACATTTTAAAAGAGATCTCAAGTTTAAACAATAGCAATAATCAGTTAAAAGAATAAAGTGAGTTTAGCATCGATAAACAAAATTCTAATTTAAGCTATTTAAGAAGGGCTTCTCCCTAAGCATTGTCCCATACCAATGCATCGGCAAGAACGACCCAACTCCCGATTCCATGTATTTTTGGTTCATCCCCGTACCATGTATGTTGATTGCTTCTCGTGAATCTACCTAACGATCATGCCTAGTCCACCAATTCCAACCAACAATCACAAATCTCTTTAGGAAGGGCGTGTACCGTCTCCTACGGCATTGACGAAATCCTCCCAAGGTGTCTAGTATACTAACCCTTTTCCTCGGTGTATATGTGAACAATAGTGATCGCGAGCACAACAACGATCCACTACGAGCATTAGACAACCATCTCACCCCCCATTGGGATAGACTAACCTCGAACACTCTACGGCATCTTTCGAAGGTAATCCAAGTCCATCACAACAACCATACAATGAGGAAATCAAGAATATTCACAATTCACAACAATTTCCCAAATATAGTAAAATCCCCAATTTTGTTTTCACATTTGTCATATAATCGAATAATCCAAGAAAATATGCAAGAGATCGTAATCTATATCATTTTGTTATACAATATTCAACACTAAAGTTTTAAAATCAAAGACAAAGAAGAAATTAGGAGAAAATCCCCTTTTCTTGAAAACTAGGGCTTTGAAGATAAAAAAAAAAAAAAATAGAGCTTTGGTGGTTACCCACCCTTCATATTGTTCAAAACATGGCATTTATTACAAATAGAACAAGAATCATGTATTTCATATTATATATATGAGAAGGAGAGTGAAGAAACATATATCTATATACATATATATATCTATATATATATATATCGCCTCAATGTGAGAGATTGAGAGAAAATCCCCTACCTTAAATCAAGATTCCAAGCTAAGACCCAAGCTTCAAGACCTTCTTGCTCTCCTTTCTTTTCCTCTTAATCTTCTCCTCCTAGGGTTTCAAAAGATTTGGGTGAGAGGGTAGCAAGAATGGAAGAAAATGGGAGGAGAATGTATTCTTGAAGAATTTGAAGTTTTGATTTCTACAAGGTATAAATCCCTCTTGATTGGTATTTCTATCTTCCTCTCTTCCTCTAAAATGGTTCCTAGGGTTTGGAGGGGTGAAATGAATGCTAAAGGGACGACATTAGGTTTTTATAGGGCAAGAAAATCGAGCAAAACCCGATATTTTCTGTTCAGAAAAATTGGGGTTTCCTTCGTACTGTTCACAGATTTTTGGTGCGACTTCCAGGTCAGTTTTGACCCATTTAGAGGTCGAATTGGAAATTTTTCATGAAATACACTTTTGTAGCCCTAGATGTCTACTATTTCCTGTAAAAATTTCAGATCAATTGGACATCAAAATATAAAGTTATGATCAAAATACTAAGCAGTGTCCATCACCCCTTTTTACCCAATTTCACTCCAATTTGGTTTTACTTCTAAAATACTTCCTAACTTCTAATACATCCCATATTACCTCTCCCAATGTTTTCCGACCTCCCGAATTCAATGGTAATGTTATTTTGATAAAAAAAAATTAATATATTTATTTAGTTACCCTTATCAATCTTAAACACATCCAAAAAAAAAAAATAAATTTGACCCAAAAGTCAATCCGTTCGAAACTCAAACTTCATGATTAATATTTCAACAATGATTCTAAGTTTTTATCCTCATTTTATTCATATTTGGAAAACTCTTAAGATATTAGTATTCTTATTTAATTTTAGTACAGGGTCTTACAATCCACCCCCCTTAAAGAAAGTTTCGTCCTCGAAACTTACCTCAAGTAGCGAACAAATATGGATATTTCTCTCGCATCTCCCACTCCGGTTCCCAAGTTGCTTCCTCTACGCCATGATGTTGCCACAGGACTTTCACCAGCTGGATTACCTTGTTGCGAAGCACTTTCTCCTGGATATCAAGAATCTTCACCGGCTGCTCTTCATAGGTGACTCCATCTTGCACTTCAATATCCTCCAAATCCACGACATGCGACGTATCTGGTTGACATTTCCTCAATATAGAAACGCGGAACACGTCATGAACTCCTGACAATGATACTGGTAGCCGAAGTTGGTATGCTACTTTGCCCACTGTCTTGATCACTTCAAATGGACCGATGNTTTATAGGGCAAGAAAATCGAGCAAAACCCGATATTTTCTGTTCAGAAAAAATCGGGTTTCCTTCGTACTGTTCACAGATTTTTGGTGCGACTTTCAGGTCAGTTTTGACCCATTTAGAGGTCGAATTAGAAATTTTTCATGCAATACACTTTTGTAGCCCTAAATGTGTACTATTTCCTGTCCAAATTTCAGATCCATTGGAGATCAAAATATAAAGTTATTATCAAAATACTAAGAAGTGTCTATCACCCATTTTTACCCAATTTCACTCCAATTTGGTTTTACTTCTAAAATACTTCCTAACTTCTAATACATCCCATATTACCTCTCCCAATGTTTTCCGACCTCCCGAATTCAATGGTAATGTTATTTTGATAAAAAAAAATTAATATATTTATTTAGTTACCCTTATCAATCTTAAACACATCCAAAAAAAAAATTAAGTTTGACCCAAAAGTCAATCCGTTCGAAACTCAAACTTCATGATTAATATTTCAACAATGATTCTAAGTTTTTATCCTCATTTTATTCATATTTGGAAAACTCTTAAGATATTAGTATTCTTATTTAATTTTAGTACAGGGTCTTACAATCCACCCCCCTTAAAGAAAGTTTCGTCCTCGAAACTTACCTCAAGTAGCGAACAAATATGGATATTTCTCTCGCATCTCCCACTCCGGTTCCCAAGTTGCTTCCTCTACGCCATGATGTTGCCACAGGACTTTCACCAGCTGGATTACCTTGTTGCGAAGCACTTTCTCCTGGATATCAAGAATCTTCACCGGCTGCTCTTCATAGGTGACTCCATCTTGCACTTCAATATCCTCCAAATCCACGACATGCGACGTATCTGGTTGACATTTCCTCAACATCGAAACGTGGAACACGTCATGAACTCCTGACAATGATACTGGTAGCCGAAGTTGGTATGCTACTTTGCCCACTGTCTTGATCACTTCAAATGGACCGATGTACCTTGGAGCGAGTTTTCCTTTCTTACCGAATCTAAGTACGCCCTTCTTGGGTGACACTTTAAGAAATACAAAATCTCCCTCCTTGAATTCCAAAGGCCTTCTTCTCCTATCCGCATAGCTCTTTTGTCGACTCTGTGCTGTGCGTAATCTCTCCCGAATGAGCTGAATCTTCTCCGTTGTCTCCCGTACAATCTCGAGCCCAAACATACTACCCTCTCCGGCTTCCAACCAACATGTCGGGGATATACATGGTCTTCTATACAAAGCTTCATACGGCGCCATTCCGATACTCGCTTGGTAACTGTTATTGTACGCAAATTCCACCAACGGTAAGTGATCGATCCAACTCCCTTTGAAGTCCAATGCGCAAGCCCGTAACATGTCTTCCAAAACCTGTANCTTGGAGCGAGTTTTCCTTTCTTACCGAATCTAAGTACGCCCTTCTTGGGTGACACTTTAAGAAATACAAAATCTCCCTCCTTGAATTCCAAAGGCCTTCTTCTCCTATCCGCATAGCTCTTTTGTCGACTCTGTGCTGTGCGTAATCTCTCCCGAATGAGCTGAATCTTCTCCGTTGTCTCCCGTACAATCTCGGGCCCAAACATACTACTCTCTCCGGCTTCCAACCAACATGTCGGGGATCTACATGGTCTTCCATACAAAGCTTCATACGGCGCCATTCCGATACTCGCTTGGTAACTGTTATTGTACGCAAATTCCACCAACGGTAAGTGATCGATCCAACTCCCTTTGAAGTCCAATGCGCAAGCCCGTAACATGTCTTCCAAAACCTGTATCACTCTCTCGGATTGGCCATCTGTTTGAGGGTGAAAGGCTGTGCTGAAATGTAATTCTGTCCCCATAGCTTGTTGTAGACTTTGCCAAAAACGAGCCACAAAACGAGAATCACGATCCGACACGATAGAAAGTGGAACTCCATGCAATCGAACAATCTATTTAAAAAAAAAAATAGATTAATAAAAAAAAATTCAATGGTAATGTTATTTTGGTAAAAAAAATTAATATATTTATTTAGTTACCCTTATCAATCTTAAACACATCAAAAAAAAATTAAATTTGACCCAAAAGTCAATCCGTTCGAAACTCAAACTTCATGATTAATATTTCAACAATGATTCTAAGTTTTTATCCTCATTTTATTCATATTTGAAAAATTCTTAAGATATTAGTATTCTTATTTAATTTTAGTACTGGTTCTTACAGATATATATGACATCATAATTTTGAGTATAAGTGGGAGAATTGATAAAGTTATGTATTAAAAGTTTGCTTTTGTAGTGAAACTCAGTTTATTATTTAATAAAAATTTTTCATTTTCTATAAGAATTTGTGTGATAAAATGTTTGTATTATATTAAATATATGTTATGTATCTGTTTATTTTATTTTATATTGTAGATAATATAGTATGTAGAGTTCAGCTTACACACAGAAGATTAGATTATTGAATCCTTGTATGATATAAGTAAATAGAATTGGATATACCATTAGTAGAATTGCAGTGCAATTTTCTGGTATAATATGTTATAGGAGACTTTGTGATGCTTTAGATTGTTGCACTAGTATACTTTGTGTATTAAACATGACCATTATTAAGTTTATTATTTTTTTACATTAAATAAGAAAATAAATACCTTGTTGTTATCATGATTACTTAAACTTTTAATCATGAGATATTTAATAGATAAGTGTATATAATGAGATTGTTACTTTAATTCATCAAAGATTGAGATTCATATTTGAGTCAATAAACTTGGTGAATTAGGAGATGACATTATTTGTATGGTAAAAATTAATTATTAAAGGAAATTATATTCAAGTATTTAAATGAGTTGATGATATCTTCCTAAGGAAACTCATAAGTTTTGTCCATGTTAGACCCTGTAGGTGGATTTAATTATTCGACATGATAAAGAAGTTGAGTAGTAAGATCTCAAAGATAAAAAGAAGTTAATTAAATATAAATGTCAGTAACTTAATTAATTGATGATCATCTGTAATCTTAAATGTGAGGCAGATTATTAAACATATAATAATAACAAGTTTGAAATATAATTTTTAGATAAGGTTCGGGAGATTAATAATAAATTTTTAATGAACTAACTTATTATTAATGGACCATAAAATGTTTGTTGTGAATTGAACATAGAATTCATAAGCCTATTGAAAGCTCAACCCTTATTTCACCTTAGGATTTCTATTGTGGCCTATAAATATATGCAATTTTTGTTATAAAATATATATATAATTAGATTATATTTAAATGCATAAAGTCTAACTTATGCACTAATCCAAACAGAATGTATAGAAATCAAAACTAGTGCACTTACATTGACGTTGAACAACACGAATAGTAAAATTCAGAAAACCAAAAATCCAAAAATCTAATAATAAAAACAATAATTTGAGCCTTGTGTTATCATAGTTTTCTTTAAGACAGATTTGCTCCCTCTCGGTGCTTAAGGTTGATAAGCAACTGTCTCCCAAGATAGAACGAATTTCATTCTTGAAATGCAGCATTTCAATCTCCAATACTCCAACGAACACAATTTTGTGTTTATACTTGAACCGAACATAAAATAATAATGCAGCAATATGCACACACAGAGAGAGAAAGAGAGAGAGATAGAAGAAAAACTGAATATTTAATTCAGTATTTTGGATAATTGAGAGAACTAGAATGAGAGAACAATTCTTGAATTGTTCAATGGTATGTTTTGAGAGCGCAAGGAACCACCTATTTATAGACTCTCTAGTGGTTTTTCATAAATTGTGTAATCATATGTAATGATACATTTTAATCCAAAGGGTATCAATGGTGACTTTATGAACAGGTACAACCATTTAAAATGATGTCTTTTAGTTAAAAGGTATTAATGATGACTTTATGAAAAAAGTAAGTATTTGGATTGTTGTCTTTAATCAAAAGTCATTAATTTTGAATTAGTATGCTTTCATGTCATATTCACTTCACACCTTTTTTAATTGCTCCCAAAAGTCACAAAGACTTTAATAATTTCTCATTCACCACTAAATGTTCTTTTTTTAAATAAAAATACTATTATTTTCAACAATCCTCCAAATGAAAGAAAATTCAATGTATAATAATGCAGACACTGGTTCAAGTACAAGTGAAAGGTTACTGTACTTACATAAGTAGCCAGTGGCCTTGAACTTTTCGTAATGGCAAACTATCGGATTACTTGGCTATCCAGTGGACATAATGTCTTTGAACTGTCAGAAGTTTATGTAAATCAAGACAATAGAATTCACATAATAACCCTTCGACCACAGTTGGTTCTCACGTTTATGTTCATTTTGGCCTTGAACACTACTTGGTTTCATGAGTAATTTTACAGTAATTAGCCTATAGTTCTCATAGAAGCGACCCCTTCTTTACTTACATGGGTGATTTTTGATTAAGAGTATTCTGCTATATCCTACTTGGATATTTTCAAGTCACAACATATTATTAAAAGCGTAACTTACCCTAGTTCTTGTGGCAGATGTGCACTGTCTCATTATAGGAATGGGAAAGAGTTTAAAAAATCTCCTTAGTGCTTACTTAGTTACACATAATTCGATTGTTCCTTTGAATTTAGATCTTGGGATCTCCAGTCAACTAAGTTGGGTTGCCATTATGGTGACTCTTGGTTAAGTAATAGACTTTAAGCCCATTTTCCTCGATGAACTTTTTATTTACTCTCTAGTTAAACATTTTGTAAGCGGATCCATAATATTATCATTTGACTTCACATAGTCAATGGATATAAATACCATTAAAGAGCAATTATCTAACGGTATTGTGTCTATGACGTATGTGTCTAGACTTACCGTTATACACACAATTTTTGTACCCTTCAAATCGTAGATTGGCTATCACAATGAATGCATATTACAAGGACAGACTTTGGCCAATTTGGAATATCCTCTAAGAAGTTACGAAGTCATTCTTGTAATAATCCATACAAAAAAATATATATTGTTTTATTTTGGTGCATTGGCTATCTAGGAGGAATTATATATATATATATTTTGGTCTTCTAGGTTTTTACTTATCCAATAATACTATCCTATTTAAAACACACGTAGAAGAGTCCTAATTGGTCTCTCTAAGGCAAGTATTTTATTAAAGACACATTAATCTTTATTCAATTAGATGATGTAGGGTATATATATTATATGGGTTTCATGGTACCTTGTTGATTCTTGAAATTATTAGATTAAATTGAGATATATAATTGTTTGAGATTTTATAGAGTTTCATCAAGAGGTTGAAAAAAAAGGGGGATTTAACTTGTTAGCTGAAGAACGGAATTGGGATTTCCGTAGGTAGAAGAAGACCAAATCTAGAAATTACAAGATCATCTTTTTAGTTTTAAAGATCTTTATTTTGACCCCTATATTCTTCTAAATTTAATTTTAACCACTATTTTATTTGGTAAGTTGAAAGAATAGAATTTTTGGAGATTTATGGCAGTCAAAAAAACAGAAAATTAGTTTTTAAGAAAATTACACTTTGACCCCAAAAGTTTTAAAAATTATGATTTGACCTTAAAACTTTAGAAACTTTTTTTAAAATAATCCAGAATACTGCTATACCATATTACCTCATATTAGAAAGGATATTTATATATAAAAGATATATTAAGTATACATCAATAGATAGGAGGTACATAAATTAAATATAGAATCGTGAAATGATGAAATTAAGAATAAAGATTGATCGTTATATGTTATTTTGGATTAGATGGTGATTGCATTGATGTTTATAAAGAGGGCTTTGAATTGGATTTTGAGAATCAAGGTGAGTAGTTTACTACTTTTTTTAGAAGGATTTTCTATATTAAATGTGGGTGTGTACGTGTGAATTTTTCATATATATGATATATTTGTTGATATTTGGTGTTGCAATTAAATGTTTTGAAATTGTGAACTGTTATAAATGTAAACTTTGTAAAACTTGTTGGAAGATTTTATATCATTATTTTAGTAATGAAAGGGAAATTTTTTGTGTGTTGGGACTAAAACAATAGTTTTTAGTATGTGTGAAAATTAGATTTTATGAGATGGGGACTGAGTTACCAGGTCTAAATGGTAACGAGATTGTATGTCGGTGTGATCGATATAAAGATGTCCACATATGGGCCAATTATCAGGTTAGTGATGACAAAAAACTAGACCAATTACCAAGTTAGTAGTAACAAGAGACTGACTAGTTACTAGACTAGTGGTAACAAACATGATTTGACAAATATATTTGAAACTAAATGTGTGTGTGAGTGTTTTGGATTATAAACTTCTTTTCATTTATAAAGTTATTTGTGTAAATGAGTGATATTTTGGGTTATAAATTTCTTTTCATTTATAAAGTTATTTGTGAGTATGAGATTATTTTGTTTACATGATTATGTGGGAGAAATTGAGGTACAATTTTTTGTACTTATGTATGTATCAAAGTTTATTTTGTATTCAAACGGTGAGATTTATTTTCACACCTCATTAGAAGTGATTGCTCTTCACAGACCATTGTTCTCATACAAATATTTAACATTTTTCAGGTGAGGATCAGGATGAAGAGTAAGTTTGCAGATAGACAAGGGTTTAGAGGATTTGCAGATTTATGTTATTGTAGGTCTTCAAGAATAAATGTGTTTTGTAGTTTTGAGACAAGTATTTAATTATTTTAGGAACAATGTTACTTATTTGTGGATTACTAAATCTTATGGTTTGATTATTATTGTTTTACATGAGTTAAGTAATGATATTGGTAGTGTTTAGTTTATTCCTCTGGTATTCATTAGGTTAGTGGAGGATCACTTTATTATTTGTCTTCTGTTGTATTTTATATTTATTATGCACATGATTAGTTGGTTAAGATTTTAGTGGTCGGTTCGCCGCCCACCCTATGTGATCTAGGGTAGGGGTGTGACAACCCTGCTTCTTCTCTAGCTTTATCTAAGGCAATGAACTCAGATTTCATTGTAGATCTAATAATACAAGTTTGCTTTGAAGATTGCCAAGACACGGTTGCACTACCTAAGGTAATGAAATATCCACTTATGGATTTTGTATTTTTAGTATCAGATATCCAATTAGCATCGGTATATCCCTTGAGTACTGTAGGGTGCATCGTGTAGTGCAGACCATAGTTTTGAGTATGTTTTAAATATCTCAAAACTCTAATAATTGCTTTCCAGTGGTCTTTTTTGGAATTACTTGTATATCAACTTAGCTTACTCACTGAGTATGCTATATCTGAACAGGTATAATTCATTATGTAAATTAAACTACCAATTATACGTGCATATTTTAACTGCGATATGCTATTACCCTTATTATTAGAAATATAGATATTAACATCGACATATGTTCTCATAGTTTTTATCTCATATTTCTTAAACTTATCAAGTACTTTTTCAATATAATGAGACTGAGATAACATAAGTCCATCTAACGTTCTAGAAATTTTAATTCCTAGTATAACATCAGCAACACCTAGATCTTTCATTTCAAACTTATTAATTTTTGAATTCATTTGACAATATTGTTTTGTCACATTTTTCATGCCACTACTTTGGTGCTTGTTTTAAACCATATAGAGATTTAACAAACTTGCATGCTTTCTTTTCTTGTCCATTAGCAATGAACCCCTCAGGTTGTTCCATGTATATTTCTTCATTTAATTCACCATTCAAGAATGCTATTTTTACATTCATTTGATATATTTCAAGACAATTCAATGCAGTTATAGCAATTAACATCTGTATGGAAGTAATTCTGGTAACTGGTGAATAAGTGTCAAAAAAATCCAATCATTCCCTTCGTTTATATCATTTGCCTACAAGTCTAGCTTTATACTTGTCAATAGATTCATCGATTTTCATTTTCTTTTTAAAGATCCATTTATAGCCTAAAGGATTGTTATTTGGTGGAAGATCCACCAACTCCTATGTATGATTTCTCATAATGGATTCAATTTCAGAATCAACAACTTCCTTCCAATAAGGAGCTTCGGGGGAGGACATAACTTCTTTGAAACTTTGATGATCATTTTCTAATAGATAAGTTAGAAAAACATGATCAAAATGACTTTGAAATCTTTGTTCTCTTACTATATTTAAGTTCATCTTCAATGAACTCCTCATTTTGACCATTACTAGTCGCAGCCTCAATTGATCTCTTTAATGAATTTGATTAATGTGACATATTATATGAAAAATTATTTTCAAAGAATGACGCATTCCTTGATTCTATAATAGTATTAATATGCATATTAAAAATCTCAGATTTGTGAACAAGAAATCGATATACACTACTGTTATGGGCATAACCAATGAATTTACAATCAATGATTTTTGGTCCTATCTTAACCTTTTCAGGTTTAGGAACCACCACTTTTGCTAAACACTCCCACACTTTAAAAAATTTATAGGAAGGTCTTCGACCTTTCCATAATTCATATGGAGTTTGATTAGTTTTCTTATGAGGCACCTTGTTAAGAATATAATTAGCAGATAATAAGACTTTCCCTCACAAGTTTTGGGGTGCTCCTGAACTTGTCAACATAATATTCATCATTTCTTTTAATGTTCATTTTTTGCGTTTAGCTATGCCATTTGATTGAGGTGAATAGGGGGGCAGTCGTTTGGTGAATAATTCCATGTGTTGCACAAAACTCCTCGAAAGAAAATTCATATTCATCACCCCTATCACTTCTTAGTGCCTTTATTTTTCTACTAAGTTGATTCTTAACTTCATTCTTCTAATGCTTGAACATATCAATAACCTCATCTTTACTTCTAATTAAGTAAACATAACATTATCTTACTCAATCATCAATAAAAGTTATAAAATACTTTTTACCACCTCTTGTTTGCACAAACGTTAAGTCGCAAACATCACTGTGAATTAATTTATGAGGTTCGGTACTTCTTTCAATTGATTTGAAAGATGTTCTTGCCAACTTTGATTTCACACAAGTTTCATATTTATGATTTGCATCAATAGACATTTTAGGAAAATCATTTAAATTAACTAATCTTTTAATTACATCATAATTAACATGCCCTAGTCTAGCATGTCATACATTAGAAGACTCAATCAAGTAAGAAGAATTTATCTTATTCTTATTATTAGAAGATATGGGTACAATAGTCATTACATTGAACGTAAAAAGCCCATCACTCATGTATCCATTTCCTACAAACATCTCATTCTTAGAGGGTACATATTTGTCGGATACAAATACTAACTTAAAATCATTCTTGCTAAGCAAGGAATCGGACACTAGATTCTCGTGAATATTTAGGACATGAAACACTTCGTTCAACGTGAGTTCCTTGCCAGATGTCATCTTGAGTATTACTTTACCACTTCTTTCAACCTTAGAGGTAGAGGAATTCTTCATATACAGTTGTTTATTATTCTCTAACTTTTTATAAATAGTGAACATCCATTTGTTGGAGCAGATATGTCGAGTAGTGTCAGTGTCCACCCACCACTCTTTGGGATTACCCACTAAGTTACATTTTGAAACAACTGCGAAGAGATTCATGTTGTTGACTTCCATAGATAGCTTGTCCATTTCAGTCACGTATGCTTGAGCATTAGGCTTCTTGGAATTCTTTGGCCTACGACAATCTTTTGAGATATGTCATGGTTTACCACAGTAGTAGCATTTGTCTTTGAATTTCTTTGATCCTTGATTTGGGCCTTAATCATTATGCTTCCTTTTTTTGTTAGTCTTGATTCCACTTTCAATTATGTTGGCCTTAGATTTCATGGAATTAAAAACTACATTTTTCTTCTTGGATTTACAATTATCCTCCTCGATCCTCAAGCGAACAATTAATTCTTCGAGTTTCATCTCTTTGTGCTTATGCTTGAGATAATTCTTAAAATTCTTCCATAGGGGTGGTAATTTATTCACAATTGTAGCCACTTGGAATGACTCAATAAGATACATTTCCTCAACATGGATGTTATAAAGGATTACTTAAATTTCTTGAACTTGGGGGATAACAGTTTAAGAATCCACAATTTTGAAATTCAAGAATTTACCAACAATGAACTTCTTCGTGCCGACATCCTCAATTCTATACTTTTTGTCCAAGAACCCCCAAATTTCTTTTGTGGTATTGACTGCACTGTACACATTGTTTAATGCATTGTCTAACCCATTGAGGATGTCATTTCTACACAAGAAATTCAAGTACTTCCAAGCATCTACGACAGCCACCTTTTTTACATTTGTTTCATTCTCATCAAGTGAAGGAATATCTTCCTTACAAAACTTTGCAAGATTGAGGGTGGTGAGATAGAAAAGTATCTTTGATTCCTGATGTTTGAAGTTCGAGCCATTGAACTTCTCAAGCTTCTCCCCCATGAGACACACTCACGGTTGTAGGAATAACTGTTGTATGAACAATAAAATTATTTGAAGTTGTCATTTGTATTAAACAAACAGAAGCAATAATTTAATACTAAAGTATGACAGAATACATAATTCTGATTTGTGATAGGTATAGTAATTAATAAAATAGTAGCAGAATATAAAATTCTATTTTGGACTTAGGTTGTATTTATTAAAACTGAAAGTTGTAGTTTGAAAACTGAAAGTTGAAGTGTAAAAACTGAATGTTGAATTTATGGATTGTTTGATATCCACTAAAATTTAAGTATTGAATTAAACCAAATTTTTTGATAACTACACAGAGTTGACTTTTGAAAATAAA
Organism: Ilex paraguariensis; assembly: GCA_963454935.2. NCBI lineage: Eukaryota > Viridiplantae > Streptophyta > Magnoliopsida > Aquifoliales > Aquifoliaceae > Ilex > Ilex paraguariensis. The sequence goes on from CAUOFW020001325.1 coordinate 288,579, forward strand.
TTAATTTTCAGTTTTATCCTTTCACACTTTAATTAAAAATAATTTATAAAATATGATTTTATCTAATAAAAATGACAATATATCAAATCAATTTAATTCATAACATAAATCATAATCACTAATAAATAATTGAATAACAATAATTGAACAATACAATAAGTGAATAATAACATTTGATTAAAAAAAAACGATGACTAATAAATAATTAAATCACAATAAATGAATAATAACAAATATTACACAATAAGTAAACAATAATATCTGATAAAAAAAATAATAACTAATAAATAATTGGATAACAATAAGTGAACAATAATAAATTGAATAACACAATAACTTCTGATTAAAAAATAAATAAATGAAAAAATAATCAAATTATAAAAATAGAATAAATTAAATCTTATTAATAATATGTGTGTGTGTGTGTGTGTGTGTGTGCAATGTGTGCTTGTGGGTGGGTGTGCAGTGCTTATCTTTCTGTGTGTGTGTGTGTGTGTCCAGTAAATGTTTCTTTAAAGCAGACGAACGAAGGATAAAAAAAGAAGAAGAAGAAGACGATCTGTCGTCATTAAAGAAGAAGACAAACGAGATAGATGGGTTAAGGATTTCGGAGAGAATACTAATTAGAGTTTTAATAGTATTATAAAATATTTTGGGGTTATAATTGTCATATTATAAATATTATTAAAGATGATTTTGCTGAGCGCTTTCAGCTTTTAGAATTAAGTAAGAGATCTTCTACTTAATATTGTAGTCTATTTTAAAGGAGCAGTTAACATATTAACAGAGTTAAAATTTTAGTTATCAAACAAGCTTAATTAATAAGTGTCAAATATATTTATTTTAAGTGTTGAATTTGCGTTATCAAACACACCCTTATAACAGTACTTAATCTAATTATAAAACACAAATTTGTCTTAAGATTGTTACAGAAAATATGTATATAATAAGATTATATTAAATTGTATAAAGTCTAACTTATGCATTAATCTAAACATAATGTATAGAAATCAAAATCAGTGCACTTACATTGACACAGAACAACACGAATAGTAAAATTCAGAAAATCAGAATTCTAGAAATTCAATAATAAAAATAATAATCCGAGCCTTATATAATCACAGTTTCCTTAAGACAGATTAGCTCCCTCTCGGTGCTTAAGGTTGATAAGCAGCTGTCTCCCAAGATATAATGAATTTCGTTCTTGAATATGCAACACTTTAATCTCTAAGACTCCAACTAACACAATTCTATGTTTATACTTGAATCGAACTTGAAATAATAATGCAAGAATATGCATAGAGAGAGAGAGAAAGAGAAGAAAGAATGAATACTTAATTCAGTATTTTGGATAACTGAGAGAACTAGAATGAAAGAGAAATTCTTGAATTGTTCAATGGTATGGTTTAGGAGTGCAAAGAATCACCTATTATAGACTCCCTAATGACTTTTCATAAAATGTGTAACCATATATAATGGTACCTTTTAATTCAAAGGGTATCAATAATGACTTTATGAAAAGGTACAACCATTTAAAATGGTGCCTTTTAACCAAGAGGTGTTAATAGTGACTTATGAAAAGATGTAACTATTTGGACTGATATCTTTAATCAAAAGTCGTCATTTTTGAATTAGTAGGCTTTCATATCATATTCACTTCACACCTTTTTAATTGCTCCCAAAAGTCACAAAGACTTTAGGGTTAATTATAAAATGCCCCCTCCATGTTTAGCTCATGTTGCAATCGACTCCCTTAGGTTCTAAATTCGACAATTTGCCCCCTCCAAATTTGAATAATTTTCAATTAACTTTTACTATTAGTTGAAAATGTGAACTTCCTAAATTACCAGCTTTGTACTTAACTCCATCCCAACTCCAACAGTGCCCCAATCTTCTTCCAAACTCTAGCCCTTCCTCCCCCTCACATTCCAGGTCTGACGAAGCTCTCAACCCCTCATCCTCTCTCTCTCTCTCTCCAAATGGGTGTTGCCCAATAGAGAGTAGATTTCTTATAGGGTTTGGGCTGTTTGAAGGCTATTACTAGGGGTGGGTTTCGGTTTCACCGGAGGAGGGAAGGAAGGGTAGTTGTTTGAGGGTGGTGTGTATGGATGTTTCAATTTTACCGGTGTTTTGGTGTATTGGTGTTTCGGTGTCACTAGAGGGATTTCAATTGTTTGGGTAGGGGTGGGTTTTGATTTCATTGGAAGGGGAGGGAGGTGGGTTTCAATTTCACTGGGGAGGTGAGTTTTGATTTTCGCTGAGGAGGTGGGTTTACCAGAGGGGGAGGGAGGTGGATTGTTTGGGTGGTGGTGGGTTTTGATTTCACTAAAGGGGGAAGGAGTTAGGTTCATCGAAGGGGGAGGGAGGTGAGTTTCGATTTCACTACGGAGGTGGGTTCAACGGAAGGGGAGGGATGTGGATTGTTTGAGTAGTGATGGGATATGATTTTACTGGAGTGGGAAGGAGTTGGGTTCATCAGAGAGGGAGGGAGGTTGGTTCATCAAAGGGGGAAGGAGGTGGGTTCACCGGAGGGGGAAGGAGAAGGGAGGTGTGACCACCATTGTTGTTTGGGGAGGTAACTGAAACACTTCAAGGTTGTCTGAAATTAGTTTCTGGGGTATAATTCGGAGTTGATTGAGAGAAAAAACACGGGAAGAGAACAAAACTAATCTGGATCAAGCTTTAGTTTGTGGACTTTTAGAGCAAAGCAAGTCATTGAATCTGTCAATGAGATCTTTGACGGCCGGCCACTGAAGATTTTAGTAATATTTTACTAAATGTAGCATTCTTGATGAAGAAATTAAATATATATATATATATATATATATATGAGAGAGAGAGAGAAAAGTCTCAACTCCCATTTTTTTCAGTGAACTAATTAGAAATCTTCAAGTTTATTCTTACAGAAAATTGAAGGGAGAAGGAGGTGGGGTTCACCGGAGGGGAAGGAGGAGGAAGGTGGATTATTTGGGTGGGGGTGGGTTTCGGTTTCATCGGAAGGGGAGGGAGGTGGATTCACCGAATGGGGAGGGAGGTTTTATTTTTATTTTTACATAAAATATTAAGATGAGGGTAGTTTTGGGCTTTTAATAAATTTTTGTTATTTTTAAAAGTGGTCAATTAGCGGTAAGAGTTAATTGAAAAATTCAAATTTGGAGGGGGCAAATTGTCAAATTTAAAACCTGAGGGAGTTGATTGCTACATGACCTAAACATGGAGGGAGAATTTTGTAATTAACCCAATACTTTAATAATTTTTCATTCACTACTTAATGGTTAGTTTTTTTTTTAAATAAATATACCATTATTTTCAACAATTTTTATTTTTCTCAACCAGACGTTACATTCATGTGTAAGTGGGGACTACTATGTGTGTGCTTTTGAGCATGTGTGAAGATCGTGAGAGACGGGGAAAGAGGAAGCACATGAGAGGAAGAAGAAGAGAAAGTGTGGCTTTCATCGGGTGTTGGCAGCTAGGTATGGTTAGGGTAGGCACTTGGGGATGGAGGATGGGGGGGTTGCATCATTAGTGGAGTTGATAGAGTGGTTGGAGGCAGGTGGGTGGGCATGGTGGTCGGCTGAAGGTGGGATGGTGGCTTTAAGAAAGATGAAGGGTTGAGAAAATGGTGGGGTTATTTATAGGTGTAAGGTTGTTTGGATAGGGATTGGGCAATTCTATGGTTGGAATAAGTTTGTCCAAGGTTAAGTTTGTTTAGGTTATTGGTAAGGGTCAATTAGTCTTTTCAATCTTTCTGTTTGTGTTGTTTGCAAAACGTTGTTTAGAGGGGGAGTTAGTGTAAATTACCATACATGAGGGGGTTTGTGTGTAATAGTGACAAACCTCAAGGAGTCTTAATATAATTTATCCAAGAAACAAAAAAAGGCTGCATAGTATATCTTCTTAGGTTATGCACATAAACAGTTTTATTACAGATTATGGGATCTAGTTGACAGGAAAATTGTTAGAAGCAGAGATGTTGTTTTCTTTTAAGACCAAACCATTGAAGACTTGTAATGGACTAAAATTTCAAGTCATCTAGTAAAGAACTTGTTAATTTGTGTCCAATTTCTCCTTCACCTACTATGCATGATGATTACGAGGGAGATGTCCAAGAAGAATAGGTTGATACATTTGGTGAAAATGGTGAACCAATAATTGATGTTGATGAAGTACCTGTACTTGATCCTGTAGAACCAGATCATCCATAACAAGTCCTTCCTAAGTCACCTCAACATGTAAAACTAGCAACTCCAGAACCAACAATTGAAACTTAGTTAAGAAGATCTAACATAGAGTGTTAGCCTCCCAGACGACATTCTCCTGATGAATATGTATTGCTCAGAAATGGTGGAAAGCCAAAAATTTATGAATATGCCATGTTAAATATTCAGAAGAAAGGGTGACAGAAGGTCATGCAATACGAGTTCGTGAAGCTACCTAAGGGTAAGAGAGCACTCAAGAATAAATGGGTATTCAGATTGAAGGTTGAACCAAGTAGCTCATAGTCATTTTCATATTAGTAGTGAATATGAATTTTGAGATTGAACAACTTGATGAAAAGACTATTTTCCTCCATGGTGACTTAGAGGAAGAAATCTATATGGAGCAAGCTAAAGGCTTCATAGATAAAGGCAAAGAGGATATGGTGTGTAGTCGGATGAAAAAGAGTTTGTATGGACTCAAGTAGACATCAATGCAATGGTATAAGAAGTTTGATTCTTTTATGGTTACTAGGGTTACACCAGACTACTACTAATCATCGTGTATTTGTTAAGAAATTCTCAAATGGAGAATCTATCATTCTCTTGCTATGTAAATGACATGTTCATGGTTGGTCATGACACTAGCCAAATTAATTCATTGAAAAGAATATTGACTGTGGTGGTTTGTAACCATGAGCATTAGATTGTGATTGGTTGCCAGACTTCCAAGCTTGAGATTGCTGTTGCGATTGATTCTGCTGTCTTAACTTAGGACATTGAGCCTTCCAATGACCTTTCTGCTTACAGAAACTGCACTCGTCGAAGGCAGGTCTTGTGTAAGGCTTATTCTGATTATGAGAGAATGGTTTAGAAGTACTGTTAGCACAGAAGGATCAGCAGTAGAAAGAATTCCCTTGTCAAAATAAGACTTAAGACGTATCTCTTCAACCAATAACTCACTGACAACTGAGTCAACAGAAGGAAGTGGAGAACGATGCAAAATTGAACCTCTAAGTCCTTCAAAATCACTACGAAGTGCCATAAAAATGTACCAATCGTTGATGCTCTCTATGAGCAATATAGGCACCACATGCCTTTAATTCAGCAGATTCTGTAAGAGCCAATTGATCTCAAAGATTTGTCATAGCAGAATAAAATTCCTGAATACTCATATTCTTTTGTTGAAGAGCTCGTATGTCATGCTCCAATTGATACTGCTTTGCAAAATTTGGTTGAGTGAATAACCTTTGCAGATGATCTCAAACCTCTTTTGTTGTCTCATACTTTGCCAACTGCGTACCTATAGAATGCTCAATAGAATTGTTGATCCAAGTAATAATTTTTGCATTGTTTGCTTTCCAGATATCTATCAAATCAGCATAACTTGCATCAGTATTCTTAGGTTTCACAGAAGTTCCACTAACATATCCTCATAGCTTTTTACCCTTAACAAAATTTCTCATCACATAACTCCAATATGAATAATTCTTTCCATCCAACCTCACACTCATAGACTGAAGTGAATTGTCTCTTGCAGTAGCCATAATCAACAACCAAAGAAAACCAGAATGCAAAAAGGGAACCAATACCAGATTGCAAAAACAGAACAAATACCAGATTGCCAAAAAACAGAACAAATTCCAGATTGCTTAAACGGAAAAAATACCTTCTTCAAAAAAAAAATTTCCGCGTAAACTGTGTTTGAGATTAAGTCTTGTCCCATGAAACTTTGCTTTGATACCATGTTAAACAATCTAAAGACATACAAGAGATAAGAAAGAGAGGAGACTAGGGTTTTATTAATACTGCATAATTTTAATTGAATACAAGGGAATAATTTAACCTAAATACAAAAAGACTATATATAAGCTAAACAAGGTAGGGAAAATAAAAGACTATTCTACCCTTAATAAATAAAATAACTCTATATTTCTTAACAAAGAAAATTTAGTAATTTTTTTGCTATGAAAGATTTAAGATTAGCAAAGTAGATAGTATGAAAATCTATCATGAAAGGAGTAAAGAAAAATTGTGGTTATCTCAAGAGTGCTATATCGGGAAGGTGCTAGATAGGTTCAACATGGGTAAGGCAAAATTGGTGAGTTCTCCACTTATAGGTCATTTTCAGTTGAGTTCCCAGCAATGTCTTACAAGTGAAAAACAAAATGAAGAGATGAAGAACGTGCCTTATGTATTGACCGTTGGTAGTTTGATATATGCAATAGTGTGCACGAGGCCTGATATTATTCATGCTATTGGAGTTGTCAGTCGATTTCTCTCTAATCTGGGAACATTGGAGTGTAGTGAAATGGATTCTCAAATATCTCAGAGGTACTTTCAGAGTTTGTTTGTGTTTCAGCAGAGATAAGACTATGTTTGATGGATTCACAGATGCAAATATAACCAAGGATATTGGCTATAGGAAGTCTACTTCGAGTTACTTAAATACTTAATTAAGGGGAGCAGTGTCATGACAATCAAAGTTACGGAAGTGTGTTGTTTTATCTACCACATAGGCTGAGTATATTGTTGTCACTAAAGCAAGTAAAGAATTGTTGTGAATGAAGAAATTCTTACAAGAAGTATACTTACAATAGGATAAATATATTCTCTGTTTTGGTAATAAGAGTGCTATCTATCTCAACAAAAATCCAACCTTCCACTCAAAATTCATGCATATTGATGTGAGATATTATTAGATCCTTGATGTATTGGAGATGAAGTTACTGCAGCTTGAACAAATCCATATTGATGGGAATGGTTCAGATATGATGACTAAACAATTATGCAAGGAGAAACTTGAAACTTGTCAAAGGAAAGTGGGCTTGGTTGAGCCCCCCACATGAGCCTAAGGGGGAGATTATTGGGTTGGGTCCAACCCAACCCATGATCATGAGTCCATGGCCCATTTAATTGAATTAGTTTATTTCATAGTTATGGAAAAAGAAGAAGAAGAAGAAGAAAAAGAAAGAAATAAGGATATTGGAGGAAACATGGTCCACATGAGACCACATGTGTTTGTCTTCAGTTGTAACTCCATGCACAAATCAAGAAGAAAAAGGTTTTTAATTCTAGGGGTGGTTTAGTGGTTAAGCATGACTCTTGATGACTTAGTGGTCCTAAGTTCAATTCCTTCCCACACTCCATAAGGTCAAGCTACGGTCAATGCAAATCTGAACTCCCTGTAACCAAAAAAATAAAAAATAAAAAAAGGAAAAGGTTTCTGCCAACAAAAAAAAAAAAAACCCACTTTGTGATGGCGACAGAAAAATAAACAAAGCAAAGGACGAAACCGAGAATAGAAGAGATTGTTTGCGCAGACATTACTTTGGGTCAAAATTTGGTCAAACATTCAATGTCTTATTTTGATGAAATTTTGGTATGTTGTTTGTAGTCACAGGGGTTATGCATTGATCAATTTGTTTTATCAAAATCCTTCTCGGATTGATATTTTGCAAGTCTCATTTGGTGAGATTTCTTCCGGTTACTTTTGTTGATATCCATCTTCAAGTGATATATTATTAATTTTTGATTGCTTTTGAAAATTGTTCTGAGGAGAATTGTTCTAAGCCCCTTATTTTGATATAGTAGAAAGTTGAGATCGGAGTTCGTGGATGTACCTTAGGTTTAGGGAAACCACGTAAATTTTATGTTTTGCTTGTGGTTTGATTTTATTATTTACATTATTTTTTTCGTTGATTAAGTTTGATTCATCATTTATTTAATTCGCATAAAGAAGAATATAAAATTAATACTATTTTTTGTGAGTTCACCCTATCAATTTTTGAATTTTAAATCAATGTAGATAATTAAATTAATTAGTCTTACTAACTCTTATAGGCATTCAATTATAAAAATATTTGGTATATGCAATTTTATTCTTTGATATGTTTTCACCTCAGCATGATCAAACAATAGTTATATTTGTACAATAAAATATATTCAGTTCAAATAATTCACAAATAATTTACATTATCCTTTGCATAAAAAGGGTGAAGCTTTACTAGGGCTTGGTGCTTCCTGATTAAGCCTAAATAATGCATATTTATCCTATCATTTGTAAGTTAATTGTCACGAGTATAAACTTAACTGTATGAGATTAATGCTATATTTGATTCTATCATGATTTAGTTGGTGTTTGCCTATTTTGTTGACCAAATAAGAAGGTAAACATGGGAGAATGGATGCCACAAAGGAAGGGAGAGAGTTGAATAATAGAGCTCTGAAGACCACGTTCGGACGACATATGACCAAGTTTGGATGTAGGGTACTGTATCAGAGGAAAAATTGCTAGGACTCTCAACTTCTCACATCTGGACGACAACTTATTCACCTCCAGACATGTATGAATCTAAGATTTGCATTCGAACATCACTTTACCCTTGTCCGAACGCGTGTCCACATTCCCAACCAATTAGAGAGTTCGATAATACGAGGCTTGGGTCATCTTTCCCGATTTGGGAAGTACTCTATACTTTTTACTCTTCTTTGGGGAAATTTTTTCAGATTTAGAAGTTTTTCTATTATTTTCTTATTTAATCCTTCTTTGGGTATGTAATTAATATTATGAACTTTAATTGATATTTTTCTTTAATTGTTCAATTCATCTTATTTAGCAAAACTTTCTCTCTATGTAATCTCTTGATTTATTATGCTAAATTTGATGAAAACTTGAGATTCTTTGTGAGTAGAATAGGTAGATGTACATGTTTGGGTTGAATTGGTAATGAATACATCTAATTAGTTGATTTATATGATTAAGGTATTTGATTGGTTAATTGTTTAATTTATCATTGACTTCGGGCATGTTAAATGTTTGTAATTGACAATTGGTTGGTTGGATTCATTTAAATTAACTTATTGATTATATCTTAGAGAATTTTCTCATTACTCATTGATAAATTCTCCAATTGAGTTCACTTCCTAGTTGTTTTTCAATTGAGATTGAAAATTATGATTAATTAATTACCCAATTGTTATTGAAGAAGTATCTAATGCCTCATTATTTTTCACAAATCATTTTCTCAAGTTATTTAAGTTTATTTATTTTAAGATTCAACTTCCAAATCAATCTCTCTCAAACACAAGACATATTTTATTTTATTAAATCTTTTTAACTCTAAAATCCCCATCTCCCTGTGGTTCGACATTTGATTCTATCAAAAAATTATTACTTGCTTGACGCCTATATTTGGGTTTACAACTTTCAAAGTCAAGTAGTTGTATGTACTAGAAGCACTTCCCAAATGAAAGACCGTATCAGAAAGGGAATTAATCGAGATGCCTACTCATGGCGTAGATAATCTATTTTTGATCGTATCAGAAAGAAAATTAATTGAAGTGCTCGTAAACTAGTCCGAATTCTCCTAACCATTAAACCAAAAAAAAAAAAAATCAAACAAAATTATAAAGAACACCTTTTGGGTTTATTCGCATGTTTTGTTAACTGTAGGTGGGATGTCTCTGTCGGACATAGGCCAAATAACAAACCAATTGAGGATTTAAGTTGCTTCATCAATATTACAATCGGCATTAGTGTTTTCTTTATAATTAAGTTTAAAGAATGATTTTTTTTGCATTATCCAATTACAATGTATCTTTTTCATAGGTGGTAGTTACAATAGAATAATCTATTTCTTTACCCCCACCCCTTTTCTAACCAGCAAAAAAAAGAAAGAGAATCTAGTTCCACAATACTGTATATACTCGAATCACCACCTTTGTCATATGGTCAAGTATTAAAATTTCTTTTAGTTTGACCGAACAAAACCAAAAATATCAGTTTGAATAGAAACCAAAATTAGATATCAAAGTTTTTATATTTCGAGATGTCTCATGATATTTTTAGAATATTTTCATTAATATTTTGAAATGTTTCGGAATCAATTTTTTGAATTTTTTTTTTCTGTTTTCTTATTTTTTCAGAAATGTTTACATATACAAGCTGACTAAACTATGGACTAAATAAAAAAAAAAAAAAAAAACTATGGACTAAAATGAATTCTGATCTTTTCTTGTCACCCACCTATTTTTAAAACCATGAGGCTAATTTTATTTTTAGAATGGTTTTAAGTATCACACACACAAATATCAAGGAGCCTAGATCCAGCATTTTGCTTATTCAATGATCACAAGCTAATAGGTGAAGCAATCAAAAAGAAATTAAATCCCAATACAGATAAATATCGAAATTGCACAAGGAATAAATTTAAAGGAAAAAGGGCAATATTCATCTATATACTTGAAGTTTTTGTCCTCATCTGTATACAAATGTAACAAGTTATCAAGATTACATGCTTTGTTCTGTCAATCTCTCACTTCTTAATGAAACCTCGATATTTCGTTTTAGGAAGAGGAGGAAGGTTAGTGAGTCTCACCAAGTTATCATCTTCAACATCACAGGAATGCTTGCAGGAGCATGTGAACATGCTCTTAGGTATCTTAGAACCAATCCAGCTCTTACTACTTTCACCAGACATTTTGACATCTCTAACACTCTTTGTGCACTCCTTCAAAGCCGCAAGAAAAGGGTCCTCTTGCTCCTGAAGGCCCTTTAAAGAAAAACTTCTTCTCGGAGGCTGAAAAAATTGGCCTGGAGGAGGAGGAGGAATCTTCTTGTTCTCATAATGAGTACTCATCGTTGCAGAGATATCCAAATGCGAAGGAGATGATGCTTTACTCATCGTTGCAGATATATCCAAATGCCAAGGAGATGATGTTNAATGAATAATAGTATATTATATAATTTATAATTTATATAAAATCATTTATTTATAAAAGTTAGAGTCAAAATCAGAGTTTTTTCAGAAAGTATTTCAAACTCCAACTCTGATTTGAAATGGAGTCTAAGTGTTCCCTTCAACTCCAACTTCGACTTTGTTAAAATCCAACTCAAAAAAAAAAGATGTGAAGTCGGACCAGAGGCGAAGTCAAATTTTCAGACTCATGCACACCCCCTAATGCTAAGTCTGATATGGCTAATTATCTGATTTATGAGCTTATGCACACTTTTTTTTAATATGGTTGAGACAGGATAAGGTAGGGTTTTAGCGTTCAATAGTAGTTTGCAACAGAAGCTCTCTTCTTCTTCTTTTTACATACAATTGTGGATTACTATTTCAATAAATAATTAGAGTAAATAAGAACCCAAAACCGAAAGAGGACACAATATAACCTCTCAAAGAAAGGATATCAAGAAATTAAATTTTGCATTTGGTAATGATTGCCCACTTCACTTTTAATTGACGAATCAACTTGCCTTCATTAATAGAAGGGTCGATTGGACTAAGTATAAATGGATAGTCTAGGAACTATCTCCACATCATAATCAAATTGTGGCTTGTCTAATTGAAGGATAGCAATTTTATATGATATGGTTGCCTTTTTTAGAAGGTATAGCATATGAATGCTATTCTCAGCACATGAGCCATTTTAAGATACCAAAGCAAGCATCAAAACTCTAAGCATTACCATTCAAGAACTAGCTACGTCCTAAGCAAGTTCACAAGTTTGTCTGCTAAGGAAATTAGACAGAAACTTACAAACTTGGAGATGTAGGAATGAAATATTGTTCGGTAAAATATGAGCATAATCTCGAGGGTTGATGCTGCTACGATTTCTACGATGATGATTGCATCAGATTTTTTAATATCTTGGTTTCGAATTTTGACAATTTTATGGGGATCAGGTCGTAAGGGATTTATCCCTAATGAATACTTTAGTTCCAGCGTGGATGGTATGTCTTTGATTGGTTGGGGAGGGGATTAGTCGAGGTACGCTTAAACCTTAAACTGACCCCTATGATAATTAAATCAAAAATAAAAAAGTAATTTTTTAATATTATACAAATTCACCAATAAATTTTTATTTGAGCTCTTTGTAACTATTATTAAAAAAAATAACAAGGTAAAATAATAAGAAAAATTTTATGCATGTGTCAAGTTTTTTTTATTGAAGAAAATAANGTTCAATAGTAGTTTGCAACAGAAGCTCTCTTCTTCTTCTTTTTACATACAATTGTGGATTACTATTTCAATAAATAATTAGAGTAAATAAGAACCCAAAACCGAAAGAGGACACAATATAACCTCTCAAAGAAAGGATATCAAGAAATTAAATTTTGCATTTGGTAATGATTGCCCACTTCACTTTTAATTGACGAATCAACTTGCCTTCATTAATAGAAGGGTCGATTGGACTAAGTATAAATGGATAGTCTAGGAACTATCTCCACATCATAATCAAATTGTGGCTTGTCTAATTGAAGGATAGCAATTTTATATGATATGGTTGCCTTTTTTAGAAGGTATAGCATATGAATGCTATTCTCAGCACATGAGCCATTTTAAGATACCAAAGCAAGCATCAAAACTCTAAGCATTACCATTCAAGAACTAGCTACGTCCTAAGCAAGTTCACAAGTTTGTCTGCTAAGGAAATTAAACAGAAACTTACAAACTTGGAGATGTAGGAATGAAATATTGTTCGGTAAAATATGAGCAAAATCTCGAGGGTTGATGCTGCTACGATTTCTACGATGATGATTGCATCAGATTTTTTAATATCTTGATTTCGAATTTTGACAATTTTATGGGAATCAGGTCGCAAGGGATTTATCCCTAATGAATACTTTAGTTCCAGCGTGGATGATATGTCTTTGATTGGGTTGAGGAGGGGATTAGTCGAGGTACGCTTAAACCTTAAACTGACCCCTATGATAATTAAATCAAAAATAAAAAAGTGATTTTTTAATATTATACAAATTCACCAATAAATTTTTATTTGAGCTCTTTGTAACTATTATTAAAAAAAATAACAAGGTAAAATAATAAGAAAAATTGTATGCATGTGGCAAGTTTTTTTTATTGAAGAAAATAAAAATTACAATATCCAAAAATAACTTCTCGGTACCGCCTTGCTGCCCGGCAGATTATTGCGTAAGAAAAGAAGTTAAGCGATAAAAGACAAGGACATTAACACTTCATATCATGAGGTTGCGTACCATAGCAGTCTTGTAAATCACCAATTCTTCGCCCCTTTGACCTTTCTAAGTCTTTAAGAGTTCATCATAAAGTGATAGACTACTAGGGCTAGCAGCACCTAATGTTAGACGAGTTTGTGCACATCAAATTAAAGCAAAGACAAGGGTAGTTCAAGTACCATCGTTGTGGTTATGCCTGTCAACAACAGATAAATTTGGATGCAATTGTATTCAGTTCAAATGCGAATCTAATTAGGAAGTTTCGATCTAAATTCGATCAGATTATCCCAATAGATTTTATTTCACAACTCGTATCTGAATACGTCAAAAATCAAATATTTAATCCAATAATTCAACTCGATCTGAATAACTAAATGAAGTTGTATTTTAGCAAATTATATCTAAATTTCATCAAATAATTACTTAATTTTATCGTAAATTTATAAGTTGGATTGGATAATAATCGGATTGGGTAATAGTACATCCAAATTCAAATCCATTAAATATTTTAATGGATACTGATGGTGTATGAAACTAAGAAGCATGGGATGATTGAGTTGAAGAGCTTTTTTGGTGAGAGTGGGGCGACTGGGTATGTGTGTGTAGCGATAGTAAATAAAAAAACAAGGAAATTAAGTGGCTCATCAAGTTAGAGAACTAGATTAGTCCACTCTAATGGAGTGTCTTACTCCTCTAGTTTGTATTGCTTAGAGAAAAAGACAGACAACTTTAGTGAATACAATTGTCTATTCTTTTGCAATGTAAGGGTCTCTCTACTTATACCCTAAGATAGTGTGTTCCTCAAGTAATGATGGAGTAGTCTGTTAGTTTGTTAAGATTTTGAGAGAGAATATTTGGTCGTCGAAAACTGTATTTCCTAGGCACAAACTGATATTCTAAAAATTGGTGAAGTGGTGTTAGAAATAGTTAATAATGTGAGGTATTCCACATTGGAAAAGTAGAAAGGGAGTGTAAGAGTTTAAAAAGAGAAACACACAAAATTTTATAGATTTTGATAGTGGGAAGATTTGGAGGGAAACTCCAAATATTTCAAATCAATTGGCCTTGATTAGGCTTCAAATAAAAGGAAATTTGGAGGCTAGCCCCCCTATATGGACTTGTTTGGAGATAAGTCAAGTAAGAAAACTTATCAGAGTCTAAGTCCGTGTTTAAACTTATATATAGGTACTTAAGTCCACTTTTTTTTTAAATCTCAATATTACCCCTAATGGGGTTAATTTTGTCCAATTATGGAAAATCCAATAAGTTAGATCTTTAAAGTATATATAAAAACCTTAGTTTGAGTTATATATGAAAATTATTTTTCATTAAAAATCTAGATAATTAAATAAAGAATGTATAGAATGTATATATTCTGCTAACTATATATAGAAACCTGATTGACGAATTAATTCAGATCACAAGTTTTCCTTATCAATTCAAATTCAAATTCAAATTCTTAATCAATTTTAGTCTGTTATACTTTTGAATAATAGACTTTTGTGTTTGGCAGGGGGTTCGAAGGTGATAAAAACAGTAGTGAGACCATGTATTATTAATGATGTTACTGTCAAGGNTTTTAGTCTGTTATACTTTTGAATAATAGACTTTTGTGTTTGGCAGGGGGTTCGAATGTGATAAAAACAGTAGTGAGACCATGTATTATTAATGATGTTACTGTCAAAGTTACTATTTAATGATCATTACATACAATAACCAATCGTGCAACAATGTTACAAATTCACTTGATAATGAATAATTACAATGGATTTTAACATATCAATTTCACATACAACACAATTTTAGCATTCTAAAATTGAATGGTTATGTTAGTTGGAACATTTTTTAACGTGTTACTGTTTGAGTTACTGTTGCGCTTACAAATTAGACAGAATTTTCTTTGTTTTTCAAACGTTCCATTNTAACATATCAATTTCACATACAACACAATTTTAGCATTCTAAAATTGAATGGTTATGTTAGTTGGAACATTTTTTAACGTGTTACTGTTTGAGTTACTGTTGCGCTTACAAATTAGACATAATTTTCTTTGTTTTTCAAACGTTCCATTACAAACAAATTTTCAAACCTACATCAACATATCAATTTAATATTAAGATGTAACATCCAAACCACAATTCTACATGTTTGAATACTCCTTTTAAACAAAGTACCAAACAGTAAACAATTATAACCAACTTCTAACCAAGCTTACAATTAGCTAANCAATTTAATATTAAGATGTAACATCCAAACCACAATTCTATATGTTTGAATACTCCTTTTAAACAAAGTACCAAACAGTAAACAATTATAACCAACTTCTAACCAAGCTTACAATTAGCTGAGGAATGAATAGCTTTACAAAATCATCAATTTTTATTTTTTTGGTATTTTTTTTTCAATCTTGATCTTGTCTTGTAGTCTTCAATAGTCATGCATTCCTATAGTTTATGAATGTAGTCACCATATGTATCCGTAGAGCATTAAGTTGTATTNTGAATAGCTTTACAAAATCATCAATTTTTATTTTTTTGGTATTTTTTTTTCAATCTTGATCTTGTCTTGTAGTCTTCAATAGTCCATGCATTCCTATAGTTTATGAATGTAGTCACCATATGTATCCGTAGATCATTAAGTTGTATTGGTTTCAATTTCTCTTTTATTTCCTGTAATTGTCATCAACCTGTAGCACGACGTTGTAATATCAATATGAATATATTAGACAGTTGTAATATCAATATCCTATACAAACATATAGTATCATGATACAAAATAGTACCGCACAACATATGGTAACATAAAAAATAGTAACATACATGATATAGTAACATGATACCAAGCATAATGGATATAAACCAATTATGAAAAATTTTGTGCAAGAGTAACATTAATAGTTCCACCAAATTACATGATGTAAATATCGTAACATCAAGTTAGTAACATTAAATTCTTAACTAAATCTCAGTAACATCATCTTCAGTACCATCAGACACACAATTTTGTGTGCCTGTACATTACAATTATATGGTTTGAAGATTGCACTATACATAACATTGTCCTAAAGAAACTGAAACTGTTGAGTACTTTNATTATGAAAAATTTTGTGCAAGAGTAACATTAATAGTTCCACCAAATTACATGATGTAAATATCGTAACATCAAGTTAGTAACATTAAATTCTTAACTAAATCTCAGTAACATCATCTTCAGTACCATCAGACACACAATTTTGTGTGCCTGTACATTACAATTATATGGTTTGAAGATTGCACTATACATAACATTGTCCTAAAGAAATTGAAACTGTTGAGTACTCTTGTGATATCATGATTACACTAGTTCATGAACATCATTTTCAGTTGTTGAATAAAAAAGACTCATTCCCAATCAACACTTTAAAGCAAACAATAACCCCCTCAAAAGTTCGGAAACAAATTAGGGTGCATCAAAGTGTATCGGTCCATTATAACCTCGTGTTCTTTTCACAATAACACAACGAATAAAAATGGAATTGTTTTAAGAAACCCAAATAGTAACACAAACTCAACCCCAATTTACACTTTTTACTACCAATTGCAAACATTTTAAGACGTATATTATGTAACATACACTTTTAACTTTCATAGTAACACCAAAGTTTTGTGCTCAGTAACACATCGACTTTCACAAACTACAAGGTTATATGGTGTTCACAGTAACATCAATTTTTGAAAAATTATAGTGAAAATACGATCCACAAATTGAATATTTACAAAATTTCTAGTAGTAACATACTATCAATAGTTAAATTAGGACACTCAACACTAATCAAGAACATCAAGATATCGACATTATGAGACACATTTTTCAAGTCCTCACATAGTAACATGATATATTTCACAAACACACAACGAAAGNTCTAGTAGTAACATACTATCAATAGTTAAATTAGGACACTCAACACTAATCAAGAACATCAAGATATCGACATTATGAGATACATTTTTCAAGTCCTCACATAGTAACATGATATATTTCACAAACACACAACGAAAGAATTTTGAATGTCTTACACAACGACGAAACAACAAAATCAAAAAACATAAAACTTTAATGTAGTAATAAGGAAGTATCAATTTTATGGTTATGAATGCAAAAAAAAAAACTAGTTGACAGTTTGAACGATAAATCATTTTTTTAGATCAATAAACTAGTTATTAAACTTGTATAAGTCAGATCATCATCAACACAAACAATCTCTCAATTATACAGAAATGCCACAAAACACAGACAAGAAAGAGTACCCACAAGAACCCTCTTTTCTCATCCATTTCCTCTCCTCATTCTCCAAAAAACAAAAACAAAAACACACAAAAACATACATTTAAGACAAAAATTGAAAAAGGTTTGTGGAAAGGGAGAGTACCAAAATGCATAGCCAATGTGATGGTTGAATTGAGGATCAAGGATGATAATCAGACGGCTTTGATGACACTAGAAATGGCATCAGAGTCATTATCATCAGCAGAAGTAGGTGGGTTTGGATTGAGAGGGGCACAAATGGTGTCATCGTCGGCGTCGTAATATGGGTTGAGGTTGCGATCTATGGCTTCACGATCTTTTTTGAGACATGGTTTACAGGCCATTTCTATGGCTGTCCAACACAGTACCAGTCTCGCTATTGCTATGATTGCTGCCGTTAGTGCCCCTATCTCTCTCTTTCGCTCTCTAATTTCTTTGATTTTTGCTCATGAGTTTTGGGAATTGAGAGAAAGGAAACAATAAATCATGTAAAGGTTTCTTTAAAACCCTTAAAGAAACTTTTTGTGCAAAGAAGGAAACTCTGTTGTATGGACGGTTATTGCCAGATTTGAAGCCTATTATTCAGGAGTGTATATCGTTGAATGGGTTTTGTCCGTCTGTGTAGAAGACGATCAAGGCAGACGTCTATTATGCCTTTTCCAAAAGGCATGGGTAATATAGTAAACCTGAAAAAAAGTGGAAACTCTTTTTGTGCAAAGAAGGAAACTCTGTTGTATGGACGGTTATTGCCAGATTTGAAGCCTATTATTCAGGAGTGTATATCGTTGAATGGGTTTTGTCCGTCTGTGTAGAAGACGATCAAGGCAGACGTCTATTATGCCTTTTCCAAAAGGCATGGGTAATATAGTAAACCTGAAAAAAAGTGGAAACTCTTTTTGTGCAAAGAAGGAAACTCTGTTGTATGGACGGTTATTGCCAGATTTGAAGCCTATTATTCAGGAGTGTATATCGTTGAATGGGTTTTGTCCGTCTGTGTAGAAGACGATCAAGGCAGACGTCTATTATGCCTTTTCCAAAAGGCATGGGTAATATAGTAAACCTGAAGAAAAATGGACTTAAAATCAAATAATTTTTCTTGTCGGACTTATCTCCAAACAAGTCCATCTAGGAGGACCTACCTCCAATTTTCACTTAAATAAAATAATATTTAAAGTCAAAAGATTAATTAATGTCTCTTGGCCCAAGAGTTGTGTCTCCTCTTTACATCTCTTTGGCCCAAGAGTTGTGTCTCCCTGTTACATCTCTAAAATATTATAAATACCTGTACAGATCCTTCAATAAAAAGATAATGTTTCCTTATTCTGTTCTTGGGAGAATTTTAGAGTTTGTTATTTAAAATTCTGTTTGGATTTTCTAATCCTAAAGAAATTTGTCATAAATCTAGCAACAACATAGTGAGGGCATAATTTTCTTAAGAATAGTGAATACACGTTCAAAGCCTTCTAATCTGTTGAAATTATTTTGCTAACATGTGGCACTCTAGGGATGGATTCTCCTTATCCAGAGTGGAATTGGATGGTGTAATTTCATTCTTGCCCTTCTTGAATGACTATCATCAAGCTGCTTGGCGTATCTAATGGGTTTTCCCTTCTAGTGGCTTGACTGGGCCTACCTTGGTGTGAACCCTTTTTGATTGTTAGGCTGAGCTCAACATTGTGTCATTTATTCCAGATGCCAAGGCATGCCAAGCCCAAGCTAAGGCTAGTATGATCTGGCTACTACTTCGGACGAGGTTCCTTTGGGATGTCAGCCAAACTTCTAACCTCTGTCATGTCATTACAGGAAAATGTTGGTTTGCTAGAGAGCGTAGAGGTGCACTCCCCAACTAGAGATAAGTGATTTGTAGACTCCTTCCCAAATAAGGTGTGTTTCTTTGAGGTTGCCTTCGACTTAAGTTTCCCCTAAATGACTTCATTAGATTTGTACTTCATCCTTTCAATCTATCCTCTGCTTGTCTTTCTCTTAATGGATGGGGAATCCTGGTTGGCCTGCTCATCCACTTCAAGGCGAGTGGGATTAAGTCTAAGTCTTCCATCATTGAACTTGTAAACCTCTAAAAGAGGGTTAAGAGTCCACTACTTATCATGGATCCCCCCTCTTGTCATAAGACCCAGAAAGACAAGTTCATCTTCATTTCTAGAACTGGCTGAAAGTTTGACGGCTTTGTTGATCGAGTGTTTCGAGTCCCCAGACGACGGGCTCCCCCTAAGAACATCAGTAAGTAGTTGATAGTTAGCATTTGCCGACATGTTCGCCATGTCAAACCTTCCTTAACTTTCATTGTGTTTTTGCAAAGTATATGCNCAAAAACAAAAACAAAAACACACAAAAACATACATTTAAGACAAAAATTGAAAAAGGTTTGTGGAAAGGGAGAGTACCAAAATGCATAGCCAATGTGATGGTTGAATTGAGGATCAAGGATGATAATCAGACGGCTTTGATGACACTAGAAATGGCATCAGAGTCATTATCATCAGCAGAAGTAGGTGGGTTTGGATTGAGAGGGGCACAAATGGTGTCATCGTCGGCGTCGTAATATGGGTTGAGGTTGCGATCTATGGCTTCACGATCTTTTTTGAGACATGGTTTACAGGCCATTTCTATGGCTGTCCAACACAGTACCAGTCTCGCTATTGCTATGATTGCTGCCGTTAGTGCCCCTATCTCTCTCTTTCGCTCTCTAATTTCTTTGATTTTTGCTCATGAGTTTTGGGAATTGAGAGAAAGGAAACAATAAATCATGTAAAGGTTTCTTTAAAACCCTTAAAGAAACTTTTTGTGCAAAGAAGGAAACTCTGTTGTATGGACGGTTATTGCCAGATTTGAAGCCTATTATTCAGGAGTGTATATCGTTGAATGGGTTTTGTCCGTCTGTGTAGAAGACGATCAAGGCAGACGTCTATTATGCCTTTTCCAAAAGGCATGGGTAATATAGTAAACCTGAAGAAAAATGGACTTAAAATCAAATAATTTTTCTTGTCGGACTTATCTCCAAACAAGTCCATCTAGGAGGACCTACCTCCAATTTTCACTTAAATAAAATAATATTTAAAGTCAAAAGATTAATTAATGTCTCTTGGCCCAAGAGTTGTGTCTCCTCTTTACATCTCTTTGGCCCAAGAGTTGTGTCTCCCTGTTACATCTCTAAAATATTATAAATACCTGTACAGATCCTTCAATAAAAAGATAATGTTTCCTTATTCTGTTCTTGGGAGAATTTTAGAGTTTGTTATTTAAAATTCTGTTTGGATTTTCTAATCCTAAAGAAATTTGTCATAAATCTAGCAACAACATAGTGAGGGCATAATTTTCTTAAGAATAGTGAATACACGTTCAAAGCCTTCTAATCTGTTGAAATTATTTTGCTAACATGTGGCACTCTAGGGATGGATTCTCCTTATCCAGAGTGGAATTGGATGGTGTAATTTCATTCTTGCCCTTCTTGAATGACTATCATCAAGCTGCTTGGCGTATCTAATGGGTTTTCCCTTCTAGTGGCTTGACTGGGCCTACCTTGGTGTGAACCCTTTTTGATTGTTAGGCTGAGCTCAACATTGTGTCATTTATTCCAGATGCCAAGGCATGCCAAGCCCAAGCTAAGGCTAGTATGATCTGGCTACTACTTCGGACGAGGTTCCTTTGGGATGTCAGCCAAACTTCTAACCTCTGTCATGTCATTACAGGAAAATGTTGGTTTGCTAGAGAGCGTAGAGGTGCACTCCCCAACTAGAGATAAGTGATTTGTAGACTCCTTCCCAAATAAGGTGTGTTTCTTTGAGGTTGCCTTCGACTTAAGTTTCCCCTAAATGACTTCATTAGATTTGTACTTCATCCTTTCAATCTATCCTCTGCTTGTCTTTCTCTTAATGGATGGGGAATCCTGGTTGGCCTGCTCATCCACTTCAAGGCGAGTGGGATTAAGTCTAAGTCTTCCATCATTGAACTTGTAAACCTCTAAAAGAGGGTTAAGAGTCCACTACTTATCATGGATCCCCCCTCTTGTCATAAGACCCAGAAAGACAAGTTCATCTTCATTTCTAGAACTGGCTGAAAGTTTGACGGCTTTGTTGATCGAGTGTTTCGAGTCCCCAGACGACGGGCTCCCCCTAAGAACATCAGTAAGTAGTTGATAGTTAGCATTTGCCGACATGTTCGCCATGTCAAACCTTCCTTAACTTTCATTGTGTTTTTGCAAAGTATATGCTTGAGCTGATGACATTCAAGAAGGAGAACATCCAAAAGCTAGGCGATTTGGTCCGAAACTTCTATCCGAGCTGGTCACTAAAGAGAACGTAGCCAAGTACGGGGTTGGNGCTTGAGCTGATGACATTCAAGAAGGAGAACATCCAAAAGCTAGGCGATTTGGTCCAAAACTTCTATCCGAGCTGGTCACTAAAGAGAACGTAGCCAAGTACGGGGTTGNGTGCAAAGAAGGAAACTCTGTTGTATGGACGGTTATTGCCAGATTTGAAGCCTATTATTCAGGAGTGTATATCGTTGAATGGGTTTTGTCCGTCTGTGTAGAAGACGATCAAGGCAGACGTCTATTATGCCTTTTCCAAAAGGCATGGGTAATATAGTAAACCTGAAAAAAAGTGGAAACTCTTTTTGTGCAAAGAAGGAAACTCTGTTGTATGGACGGTTATTGCCAGATTTGAAGCCTATTATTCAGGAGTGTATATCGTTGAATGGGTTTTGTCCGTCTGTGTAGAAGACGATCAAGGCAGACGTCTATTATGCCTTTTCCAAAAGGCATGGGTAATATAGTAAACCTGAAGAAAAATGGACTTAAAATCAAATAATTTTTCTTGTCGGACTTATCTCCAAACAAGTCCATCTAGGAGGACCTACCTCCAATTTTCACTTAAATAAAATAATATTTAAAGTCAAAAGATTAATTAATGTCTCTTGGCCCAAGAGTTGTGTCTCCTCTTTACATCTCTTTGGCCCAAGAGTTGTGTCTCCCTGTTACATCTCTAAAATATTATAAATACCTGTACAGATCCTTCAATAAAAAGATAATGTTTCCTTATTCTGTTCTTGGGAGAATTTTAGAGTTTGTTATTTAAAATTCTGTTTGGATTTTCTAATCCTAAAGAAATTTGTCATAAATCTAGCAACAACATAGTGAGGGCATAATTTTCTTAAGAATAGTGAATACACGTTCAAAGCCTTCTAATCTGTTGAAATTATTTTGCTAACATGTGGCACTCTAGGGATGGATTCTCCTTATCCAGAGTGGAATTGGATGGTGTAATTTCATTCTTGCCCTTCTTGAATGACTATCATCAAGCTGCTTGGCGTATCTAATGGGTTTTCCCTTCTAGTGGCTTGACTGGGCCTACCTTGGTGTGAACCCTTTTTGATTGTTAGGCTGAGCTCAACATTGTGTCATTTATTCCAGATGCCAAGGCATGCCAAGCCCAAGCTAAGGCTAGTATGATCTGGCTACTACTTCGGACGAGGTTCCTTTGGGATGTCAGCCAAACTTCTAACCTCTGTCATGTCATTACAGGAAAATGTTGGTTTGCTAGAGAGCGTAGAGGTGCACTCCCCAACTAGAGATAAGTGATTTGTAGACTCCTTCCCAAATAAGGTGTGTTTCTTTGAGGTTGCCTTCGACTTAAGTTTCCCCTAAATGACTTCATTAGATTTGTACTTCATCCTTTCAATCTATCCTCTGCTTGTCTTTCTCTTAATGGATGGGGAATCCTGGTTGGCCTGCTCATCCACTTCAAGGCGAGTGGGATTAAGTCTAAGTCTTCCATCATTGAACTTGTAAACCTCTAAAAGAGGGTTAAGAGTCCACTACTTATCATGGATCCCCCCTCTTGTCATAAGACCCAGAAAGACAAGTTCATCTTCATTTCTAGAACTGGCTGAAAGTTTGACGGCTTTGTTGATCGAGTGTTTCGAGTCCCCAGACGACGGGCTCCCCCTAAGAACATCAGTAAGTAGTTGATAGTTAGCATTTGCCGACATGTTCGCCATGTCAAACCTTCCTTAACTTTCATTGTGTTTTTGCAAAGTATATGCTTGAGCTGATGACATTCAAGAAGGAGAACATCCAAAAGCTAGGCGATTTGGTCCAAAACTTCTATCCGAGCTGGTCACTAAAGAGAACGTAGCCAAGTACGGGGTTGTCTAACACTCACTACTAAGAACATCTCCAACCACGTTCAATAAAATAATTACTCAAAATATATTTAAATATTGTATTCACTACTTTAGCTATCCACTTTTTCAAATTTACTCCAACTACGCTCTCTATTTTAACTGACCACTTCAATTAACTTTAACTAATTTTCAATAATAAAATTCAAAAAATAGCAATTTTATTATACATTGTATAAATTTAATCAATTATGGGCTACAAGAATAAATATCATGGTGGGATTTTACTGAATTTTTAAGAGGGTTTTGCTGGATTTTTATCAACTCATCATCTTCCCCCATTCTGATCAACAATACAAAATTAATCCAATCAGGCAAGACCCATCAAGTAAACCACCAAACCCAACAAATCAAAAATCAAAGAGTGTGAATCCCACGAACTCAAACAGAGTGCCGAAGTGTGAACAGAGAGACAAAGTAGCAGCGGCAAAGATGAAACACTAGAAAGAGTCTGTATATGAATGCACAGACCAAATCGAGATGATTGAAATCGAGCCAGACCAAGTTTTTGAACAAACCCAGACCAAAATTTTCACTGAAGTGAGTTCAATATTCACAATATAATTAAACCCTTCTTGATTGATGATGAAATACCTGTAAGTGAAGGAAATGAAAGGGTTTATTGAAACAAAATCTTAAACCCTTCTTGATTGATGATGTTGGCCACAAACAGCGATTGACGATGGTGGTGGGGAATCTGTTGACTTCTGGGACGCTCCACTGACAGAGTGAGTCTGAGAGTACAGGGAGAGAGCTCTGATGAAGAAGAACCACAAAATTGGCGTAAAACTCTGATGAAGAACAACCAAAATTGGGGGAGAGAGCTCTGATGAGAGAGAGTGTTGTTAGTCACAACTGATGAGTGAGAATGGGGAGATGCAGAGTAGTGAGTGATTTGTTTAGCCGGATGGAGCCAAATTTTTTGGATTTGCTCAGCAAAATAGCCAGAAGGTATCCTTTGTTGAGCCAGTTGGAGTTGCTCTAAGCTCATCTTCCTTGGTAAGCCAGTTGGAGTTGAGCCAGAAGGTATCCTTTGTTCTTCTCTCTTTCTCTCTNTCTGATGAAGAAGAACCACAAAATTGGCGTAAAACTCTGATGAAGAACAACCAAAATTGGGGGGGAGAGCTCTGATGAGAGAGAGTGTTGTTAGTCACAACTGATGAGTGAGAATGGGGAGATGCAGAGTAGTGAGTGATTTGTTTAGCCGGATGGAGCCAAATTTTTTGGATTTGCTCAGCAAAATAGCCAGAAGGTATCCTTTGTTGAGCCAGTTGGAGTTGCTCTAAGCTCATCTTCCTTGGTAAGTGTACGTCTTCTTCTCTCTTTCTCACTTNTTTTTGGATTTGCTCAGCAAAATAGCCAGAAGGTATCCTTTGTTGAGCCAGTTGGAGTTGCTCTAAGCTCATCTTCCTTGGTAAGCCAGTTGGAGTTGAGCCAGAAGGTATCCTTTGTTCTTCTCTCTTTCTCTCTTTTTTTTTTAGCTCTTTGTTTTATTGTGCAGATTCAGAAGAGATGCCTCCCAAGAAAGACACTCCAAGACAAGCTAAGAAGAAGAGCGATTCTGAGCATCCTCCTCACCAGTTTCGTTGTATGAGGAGAGGACCGAATAAATCCGAGGGGATGAACCAAATACTGGGCAATCTGACTTGCCTAAGAATGAGGAGGCCCCCAATCACCATAAGTCTGATGACCCATCTCTGATCGAATATGGTACTTATTTAGTCCACATCAATCAAAAGCCTATTCTAATTTCATCCATCGAAAGTAAGATATGGCACTTCTATCTGAACGCCAATCATTGACTCCATTAAACACTAAAACAACCAGCCCTATATCCCAAATCAAATACAAAAATTGAAACCCAAATCCAAATTTAATAAACCTAATTGCAAATACACAAATAATTTTTTTTGCAAACTTACTTGCGCACTAGAAGTTGGAGGGGTTGCATGAAAGGTCAACATTTTCAAACAAGACTTCGCAAATATTTTCATCATCATAAAGTAAGAGGAAAAAAAATATATTGTAGTAAAACAACCGCAATAATAAAGAGGGGGAGTTTTTGTTTCTTTATCTGCAATGGAGATGTAGAAAGTTGGAGGCAGTGATGGAAAGTGACAACGAAAATAGTATAGAAAAAAGGCATATGTAGTTAAAAAACTTGGGAGAATTACACCCAATCTCCCTAAAATTTGTCACTTAATCACTCAGACCCTCTAACATTTAAAATATTACACACAGACTCCCTAAAGTTTGTACGCGCGTAACACTTAGACCCTCCTAAAGTTTATAAATATATAATACTTAGACCCCTTGAGTTTAAAATATTATACTTAGACCAAAAATACTTCAATCAAATATAGAATATCAAATATTTTAAATAAAAAAAAATTCATATTCTATTGTATCATTTATTGAAATAAAATTAAAAATAAAAATTTATTTTTTTCTTAAAAAATTGTAATTAGTATATAATTATACTATCTATTGGAATAAAACTAAAAAAATTAAACAATAGGTCTAAGTTATTCATAATAGAACATGAATTTTACATCTAAAATTAATGTTCTATTATTTCATTTATGGGAATAAAATCAAAAATAAAAGTCNGCTTAACCCATCATTTGCCCCCCAATGCCCCATGTCCAAGGAGACTTGGAGAAAGAGGCATTGATTATATATATATATATATATTTTTTTTTTTTTAAACTTCAAATCTTTCCCATTTTATTTTGAAAAGGGAGTGGTGGAGGTTGAAGAAAGGGAGACGGCTGGGCGCGCGATTGGGCAGCGCAGGCGCGCTGGGCGCACAGCTGGGCAGCGCAGGCGCTGGGCGCT
>CAUOFW020001325.1:338723-421008 GCA_963454935.2 Ilex paraguariensis
CTAAACGTCCGGTAATTTATTCTTAATTATTTTTCTGTCTTTTTGAGCTGCAAATATTAGGAATTCATGACGATTGGTGTAAATAACAATGTTAACTGTCTTTTCAAAGGCCCCGTCTTTCTTGCTGCTCTTTTTCTCTTGGTTGCACAAATCTTTTTGATGCTTCAAGGGTGTCTTCCCTTGTGCTTGCATTTTAATAGATTAGGTGACCTTAAAGAGCGTACAATTTTTTTTTGGGATCTTGCTATTGAGAAAGTGGGGAAGAGAATAGATGGTTGGAAGAAATCTTTTGTTTCTAGGGGAGACGATTAACATTGATTCAGTCAGTTTTGTTTAATATTCCAATCTACTTCATTTCTCTTTTTATATTGCCTGTTGGGGTGGCTAGAAAAATTGAAAGTTTAATGAGGGATATTTTATAGGAGGGGGTGGGATAGGGGAGGGGAGGGGAGGGGAGGAAGGACCATTTAATTCGATTGGGAATTTGGTAAAAAGACATGTAGCTGTGGTTAGGAAATGGCTCTAGAGATTCCCATTGGAACAAAATTCATTGTTGCATACAGTTATTAGGAACAAATATGGGTTATAGGCTAATAGGGGGGGGATGCTAATGGAGTTGAAATGGGCTCTTTTCGGAGTACGTGGAGATTCATTTCTCAGGGGTTGTCTTGCTTTTCTCACAGAGTCAAGTTCATTGTGGGAGATGGAACTTGAGTGTTTCTAGGAGGATATATGGGTTGGAGAGTCTTCTTTCGTTGCTTAATAATATTACTTTGGTTCAAAATTATAAGGATATGAGGAATTGAATTGGTATTCTTCATGACTATTTTCTTGCAAGTCGTTTTTTGAGTTTCTTATAGATGATTTTTTCCTTCTTTTATTCTATTTATCATTGAGGATTTGAGGGGGACGGTGACTTTTAAAGTGCAAGTTTGTACATGGATAATTTCTCATGAAAAGATTATTGAGGTTCTTCAAAAGAGGAGGCCTAATTATTGTCTTCATCCACATTGGTGTGTAATGCGTAGAGATGATAATGAGAGTGTAGATTATTTATTTTTGCATTGTCCTTTGACACGAGCAATATGGAACAAGCTTTTTGACCTTATGGACTTTGCTTCGGTTGCTTCAAGGAATATGAATTCTATATTTTGTATGGATGATATGGGGTGTGTGGGAAATACAAAGTCAAAGACCATTTGGCACAACGCTTTGTTTGCTATATTATGGGTAACTTGGGAGGAACGGTATATGAGGATTTTTTAAGATCAATGTAAAGATTTTGAGAAGCTTTGGGAAAGACTATATTGTTTGGCCTCTTTTTGGACTTCATTGTCGAAGGAGTTTCAAGATATTCCTTTTTTTTTGTATTAGAACAAGCTAGAAAGCATCTTGTGGCTTGTAGTTTTGTTTGCTCTTTTTCTTTTTTTAAAGTTCTCATTGTCCAGTCTTGTGTTGGACCTCTTGTCTACACTTGATGTGGTTTTTTTTGTAATGTTACCCTTTATTGTTGATAAAGTCCCATAAAAAAAAAAAAAAGAGCCCCCATGAAGACACTACGCAATATCAGTGTAGGAGGCACTGCCAGTACTGCAGCAAAGGATACCTAAAGTTACTCTACAATATTTAATAGTTGTAGGTAACACTGGCTTTAGCTGATGACTCAAATCAATCTTTTTTGGTCACTTTATAATATAAATTTTACTTAGACGCACTGGTTCAGAGATTACTTGAGGTTTTGGGTGTGATCCTTAAGACATCTACTTTGGCAAATAATACTAAAAGTTAGGTATGTATTCAATCTACAGCACCCAGACTCCATTTCTGGGGCCTATTTTAGCTGGTCGTCGATTTTTGTATTCTTTTTTGTTTCTATTACTTCTTTTGAACCGTGAGATGTTTTATTCAATTTCACCGATTAGAATTTATTTCAACGTACCATTTGTTTTGTCAAAATTTCTGTTGACTGAAGTTTCAATTGATTAGCTGTTTGCCAATCTCATCAGTTCACAATCTACTGTCTGGGGGCAGGGACATGTTCTCCATGTTATTGACCTCGTTTGTTAGTTACCTTTAATATCTCGAGATGCATTTGGTGAATGACCATAGAGGTTGGTATTTTGCTCCTGCAATATCACAGCATTCTACCTCATTGCATTAACCTAAGACTTTTTTAGGATAATAGATCAATTTTTTATGTACTGTCGAATGTTTCTAGTATCTCATCCATATACTTCAATTTTTCTGAACNTAGGATAATAGATCAATTTTTTATGTACTGTCGAATGTTTCTAGTATCTCATCCATATACTTCAATTTTTCTGAACGGTAGATCATTGATAGTGAATTTGTAGGACCTATTATTTTTATGTGAACCTCCATCTATATATGGTGAATGATCGCACAGAGATGGTGAACCTCCATCTACTGCTCTATTCTATATGACATAGTTTAACACAAACTATATGCTACACACCATTGCCAAATTTTCGAATCGAAAAATTAGTTTACCCAATGGGATCAGAAAGTTGCACTCTGGTTTGGTCTTCATCATCATTACAGCACATACAAATTTGGGTAATGGTACCTTATGGAAGGGGGTGTCGTATTTCGATTAATTTCGATCATTGATTTTGAATTGAATGTCTTGTAATTGTTAATTTAAAAATGGTATAATAAGAAAAAATTATTAAAAAAAATTTCATGTAATATTTTTATGATAAAAAAATGAAGATGGGATATAAAAAAAAATAAAAAAATTCGATACCATGGGACTACAAACAAACAATATGACTAAAGTTAAATTCGAGGAAAAACATATTAAAAACAAGTTCAAGTTTTTGATTCAATCTTGTACAAAAATGAAGGAAAACTCCATTTTTTACTCAAATCAAGACAGATTAAAATATTTATTCATTTAATGGTTAGATTTCACTCTTTTAAAAGATTCAATTGTCATATTTCACATTCCTTTAAATTTGAATTTGTCTTATTTTAAATTTGAGTTTACATTTCTTTAAATATGAGTTTGTCCATTAGAATGCGTTGTATCAAATCAAATTATTTACTCAAATATTAACTCAAATTTGAGTAAACATTAAAAAGGCTCTAAGAGCATCTCCAGCACATTCTCTATTTCCTTCATTTTAGCTATTTTAACTAGCCAAACATTAAAAACACTCTCTAACAAACTCTCTATTTTTCATTTCACTCAAATGACTCTTCAAATGTGGAGGGCCATTTAGTCTCTCCAAATTTTCTCTCCATCTCTTTTTCTCTCTATCTCTCTCTATATATATGTTGTATTTTTTTAAAATTATTGGAAGTTAGTGAAAGTTAAGTGATATAATTAATTAAAATAAAGGGTATGATTAATTAAATATATTTTAATTAATTATTTCGAAGAGCTGAGTTCGAGATGCTCTAAACAACACATAAGTATATGGCCACTAGCCGGTTTAAGTAGGTTTTGTGTGTTTCCTGTCTCAAAGTCTTTACATTATTATACTTGTCTTTTAGATTGTTGCTAGTATAAAGTTTGGTTGTGAACATTTACCCACAAATCATACCCAAAGGACATTTCCAATTGGATATTGGTATTCAATAATATAAAATAAAGTAGATTTTAATAAATTTATTTGACGATCACAAATAAATTCATTCAACGGCCATCAACATCGTTCTTAAAATAATTCACATTACACTGTATTTTCAAACACGAGTTATCTCTAATTTAAAAACATTTAAAGTAATAAATTCGGTACAAATTCAACAATTAATGTCATTTATCAAAATTAGAATTCATCATAATAAGCACTCAAATTTTTTTATCTATCATAATAATAAACTATGATTGAAAAAAAATTAGTGTCTACTTTAAGATGCCTCCTTGAGATTAGCTATTAATTTAATAGCTATAATCTTTATTATTGAATTTTAACATCGTGGTTTAGAACTTTAGCATCTTACCCCCTATAATAATGTTCATAAAAAAATACTTCATTGTTGGAAGCCCCTCTTTCATCCTTGGGTATCCAAGTTTGAGGAAGACAATAGTGGTATTATATTGGGGAGTGTAAGCTACCATTAGAATAGAAATGTTCGATTTTATAATATAATGATTAATTATAAAAAAAATTATATCTTTTTAACATGTAGGTTGACATAAAAAAATAATAAATATTAATTTTTTTTTTGGGTACAATATTCTTCGACATAATGTTGGCAGACAAGACAGCTAAATTGGAGACTAATCACTAAGTTAAAGCCCATCTCAAAAACTACCGTTAAAATCAGCTTTTTTCGTTCAGTCAGTGTTGAACAGACCCACAACGACGTCGTCTTTTTCCTTTTAGGCTTTAAGTCCCTTGTACTGCCGTGCTGTCCACATCACCACCCCTTTACTAAATCCGCCATAAACTCACTTCATTCAACACACACAACAACCCCCTCTCCCCCTCCCCGCCCAGCCCAACTACTTTTCCCTCTTTTTTCTTTTTCAGTAATTTTTAATTTAATTTAAATAAACATATGA
Source organism: Ilex paraguariensis (assembly GCA_963454935.2). NCBI lineage: Eukaryota > Viridiplantae > Streptophyta > Magnoliopsida > Aquifoliales > Aquifoliaceae > Ilex > Ilex paraguariensis. The sequence goes on from CAUOFW020001325.1 coordinate 343,258, forward strand.
GTAATTCTCTCTCCAATTCAATTAAATATAAATCATCGACCCTAGAGTATTCATTAAAAAATAAATTATTTACATTTAATCTTAAAAGATTATAATAAATCGAACTTTATACATCTAACTATTCATTGAAAGCTCTTCTCTTTTGTCTCTGTTCTCCCGCAACTCATTCATCATTGTGACACGTGTTCCATTATGATACTAAAAATATTAATTTTAAATTAACAAAAAATTTTAAAATATACACTTATAGATTAAGCACACCCACCGACAGCTCTGTCTCAGTCTTTCGTCCCCCTACTTTTCTCACTCCAACTCTGCAAACANTCTCTTTTGTCTCTGTTCTCCCGCAACTCATTCATCATTGTGACACGTGTTCCATATGATACAAAAAATTTTAAAATATAATTATAGATTAAGCACACCCACCAACAGCTCTGTCTCAGTCTTTCGTCCCCCTACTTTTCTCACTCCAACTCTGCAAACAACAATCTCTCTCTCTTTTTACACAAACATACAGACACTCACTTTCTCTCTCTGGAAAACAATGTCTGAAGAATCTGTATCTATACCATCGATCTGGGCTTCGATGATCAGCTGGTTCACACCCACTGTCTTCTTCGTTCTCCTCAATGTGATGATAGGCACCATTTTCGTTACCTCAGGCTTGGCAAACCAGAAACAGCACCAACAACCGCAGGAAGTTCAAGACGATTCACAACAGCCCAAACTCACTAGATCTCCCTCTGTTCTTCAACGTCTCAGGTCCATCAACCTCTACGGCTACAGATCCCAAGAACCACACCCGTCACACTCCATAACCAAACAAAACCCAGATTCAGATACCCATTTCCCTCTTCCACGAACCCATCAACAAGAAAACCTAGAAACACAGACCCAGTACGTTTTTCTCCAATCCCAAGAACAACAAACCCTCGAAGAAACACAAACCCAATTCAGTTATGAACAAAGAATGCAGGAAACACAGACCCAGTACGGTTTTGAACAAGCACATGAAGAAAAGACCCAAAAAACCGATACCCAATACAATTTTGAGCAAACCCATATTGAAGCTACTGAGGAATTAGAAGAGACTGAAGAGCTACAAACCCTGGATGATGTGTACAGTCAACTTACGGACAGTCACGTTAGCCGGACCAAGTCTGATACCAAGCCAGCATCCGGTGAGGTCCCGGCGAGACTGCCGGCGAAGATGAGGAAGTCGGCGAGTTTGAAGTCAGCTTTTGGGCATTTTGAGGAAGAGGAAATTGTAGAGGCTCGTCGTCCGGCTACTGTGAAAGAGAGGAGTGCTAGAGTGACTGAGGATGACGACGAGGTTGATGCCAAGGCTGATGATTTCATCAATAGGTTCAAGCAACAGTTGAAGTTGCAGAGGCTGGATTCAATCCTCAGGTACAAGGACATGATTGGCAGAGGGAGTGGAAAGTAATTTTAGTTTTTCACGGGGGGTTTATCTAATTTATTTTGTTCATTTTGGCCCTTTTTGTGAAAGAAAAAAACTTGGGGGTAAGGGTTTGTTTGTGTATCTTTGGATTCAGATCTCCACTGTTCGTGGTGTTGAAATTTTTAGTTAAACATTGCCTTGCCCTCTTTATCATTGTACTTCATGGATGGACATTTTGGTCATTTGGTTCTGCGATAATGTCCGTGGTCATGGGAAACCATGGCGGGTGGAGGGAGATAAGAAGTGGGGGGTTATAAAGATAATTTAATTTTTATGTGGGGGTTGGGGGGGTTTGTTATCTTGGTGTTGAACTTTCTGTTCAGACCTACCTGTTCATGGTTCAGAAGAAGGTGAAGAGAAGTTGCAGAGGATTGTTTTTACCTTGAAGCCCGTAGATTTTAGCTTCTGATCTCTGTGTAAGGGTGGGCCTTTTAGTCAATTCGGGAGGCAATCAATCACAGGTCTTAGCATAATATGCGACTATTGTGATACTTGGTGTTGAAGTTGGAGATATTTTTTTGAATAATGCTATATGAATTTAAAAATTAGGCTTGATAATTTCAACTATCGAATAGATAGTGGTCCCAATAAATATTGGGACTTACAGTAAAATTAAATGGTTGAGATTATTAAGTCTAGTTTTTAAATCCACGTAGCATTGCTCATATTTTTTGGGTGTTAAACATTAATGTCATTCAAAATAAAGTGGACCCCTCTTTTTTTTTTAACAAGAATGTGATTATGTGGTGATTGATTTTTGTGGAGTTACAGTTAATAAAAGAAAAAAATCTTGGGGCTCACTTGTCTATTTAATAGATGGTTATATCGAGTGATACTATTAATATTGTGTAATTGTTATACCGAATATTTTCTTGTTTGATTGATGCTCAAATGGTTACCTACTGGTAATTGGCTTCCATTGATCTGTTATTGAGGTCCTGTTTGGATGGGAGTATCTATAGTTGGTAATGGATTTCAATTGTCATGATAATTATATATGTTTTGCTATTGTGAGTAGGTGGGTAATTTGCTATTTCAGAGTTATTTTCACAAGGAAAAGCTTAGGAGAGCTATTCTAATAAGGGGTCTGTTTTTAAGATTTTTAACCCTTGGAATGCTCAGTCAAATTGAGTATGAGATTATGAATCATTAATGGGGGCTGGATTAGTGATATTTATTAGAGTAATGTCATTTAGATCTAAAAATTTTGATTTAATTTATTAATTTAATGATATAATTTTAGTGTAACCATTGAATTAATACCAAATTTTAATATTTAATGAGGTTAATAGTAAATGCAATGGTGTGAATTAGGTGAGGATCAAACACGACATAATTTATAAATAAATTAGATATGAGTAAAATTAATCAAAAAATACAAGATATGACTCGTTTATATATTGATTATAAATAATTGATAAATGAANAAGGTGAAGAGAAGTTGCAGAGGATTGTTTTTACCTTGAAGCCCGTAGATTTTAGCTTCTGATCTCTGTGTAAGGGTGGGCCTTTTAGTCAATTCGGGAGGCAATCAATCGCAGGTCTTAGCATAATATGCGACTATGGTGATACTTGGTGTTGAACTCGGAGATATTTTTTGATTAATACTAGATAGACTTAAAAATTAGACTTGATAATCTTAATCATCGAATAGATAGTGGTCTCAATAAATGTTGGGACCCACAGTAAAATTAAATGATTGAGATTATTAAATTTAATTTTTAAATCCACGTAGCATTGCTCATATTTTTTGGGTAATTAATGTCATTCAAAATAAAGTGGACCCCTCTTTTTTTTTTAACAAGAATGTGATTATGTGGTGATTGATTTTTGTGGAGTTACAGTTAATAAAAGAAAAAAATCGTGGGGCTCACTTGTCTATTTAATAGATGGTTATATCGAGTGATACTATTAATATTGTGTAATTGTTATACCGAATATTTTCTTGTTTGATTGATGCTCAAATGGTTACCTACTGGTAATTGGCTTCCATTGATCTGTTATTGAGGTCCTGTTTGGATGGGAGTATCTATAGTTGGTAATGGATTTCAATTGTCATGATAATTATATATGTTTTGCTATTGTGAGTAGGTGGGTAATTTGCTATTTCAGAGTTATTTTCACAAGGAAAAGTTTAGGAGAGCTATTCTAATAAGGGGTCTGTTTTTAAGATTTTTAACCCTTGGAATGCTCAGTCAAATTGAGTATGAGATTATGAATCATTAATGGGGGCTGGATTAGTGATATTTATTAGAGTAATGTCATTTAGATCTAAAAATTTTGATTTAATTTATTAATTTAATGATATAATTTTAGTGTAACCATTGAATTAATACCAAATTTTAATATTTAATGAGGTTAATAGTAAATGCAATGGTGTGAATTAGGTGAGGATCAAACACGACATAATTTATAAATAAATTAGATATGAGTAAAATTAATCAAAAAATACAAGATATGACTCGTTTATATATTGATTATAAATAATTGATAAATGAAACACACTTAATATGACATGATTATTGGGACATGTATTAATAAACAAATGAAATATGAGTGGAATATTTTTTTTTTAACACAAACCCGTTAAATTTGACATAAACTTGTTTCAACCTATACAATTGGCAGACTTAAGTAAGTCTACAAGTCAACAAGTAGATAGATTGTTATTAGGCACGTGACATTTAGTATTCGTGTTAGTGGGATGTCTTATTTTCTTGGCGTTCTTATAAATTTGTAGCGGCAGACTCTAACAAATGTTTTATCCAAAATATCTAAAGGAATATATTTTTTTAGTCCATATACAATTGTAAAAAGTTGAATATCTAATCCACTTCAAATAACTCAATTACAATTGAATTTGAACAAATTACATATACTTCAAGCCAATATCATTACAATATCATCCAATGCCATCATGTGTATATATATATATATATATATTAGTTATTTTTCATGTCTGGAGGCACGAAATAATAAAAATGATTAACAATAAATATATTTGTATTCACATTTAAAATTAAATTACAAAGATAGAAGACAGAGAAAAGAATTTAAAAACAAATTGTGGTAGGGGTGAGTGGTGGTAATGGTGATGGACGACAGTGGTGGTGGCNGATCTGTTATTGAGGTCCTGTTTGGATGGGAGTATCTATAGTTGGTAATGGATTTCAATTGTCATGATAATTATATATGTTTTGCTATTGTGAGTAGGTGGGTAATTTGCTATTTCAGAGTTATTTTCACAAGGAAAAGCTTAGGAGAGCTATTCTAATAAGGGGTCTGTTTTTAAGATTTTTAACCCTTGGAATGCTCAGTCAAATTGAGTATGAGATTATGAATCATTAATGGGGGCTGGATTAGTGATATTTATTAGAGTAATGTCATTTAGATCTAAAAATTTTGATTTAATTTATTAATTTAATGATATAATTTTAGTGTAACCATTGAATTAATACCAAATTTTAATATTTAATGAGGTTAATAGTAAATGCAATGGTGTGAATTAGGTGAGGATCAAACACGACATAATTTATAAATAAATTAGATATGAGTAAAATTAATCAAAAAATACAAGATATGACTCGTTTATATATTGATTATAAATAATTGATAAATGAAACACACTTAATATGACATGATTATTGGGACATGTATTAATAAACAAATGAAATATGAGTGGAATATTTTTTTTTTAACACAAACCCGTTAAATTTGACATAAACTTGTTTCAACCTATACAATTGGCAGACTTAAGTAAGTCTACAAGTCAACAAGTAGATAGATTGTTATTAGGCACGTGACATTTAGTATTCGTGTTAGTGGGATGTCTTATTTTCTTGGCGTTCTTATAAATTTGTAGCGGCAGACTCTAACAAATGTTTTATCCAAAATATCTAAAGGAATATATTTTTTTAGTCCATATACAATTGTAAAAAGTTGAATATCTAATCCACTTCAAATAACTCAATTACAATTGAATTTGAACAAATTACATATACTTCAAGCCAATATCATTACAATATCATCCAATGCCATCATGTGTATATATATATATATATATATTAGTTATTTTTCATGTCTGGAGGCACGAAATAATAAAAATGATTAACAATAAATATATTTGTATTCACATTTAAAATTAAATTACAAAGATAGAAGACAGAGAAAAGAATTTAAAAACAAATTGTGGTAGGGGTGAGTGGTGGTAATGGTGATGGACGACAGTGGTGGTGGCGACAGCTGTAGGTGACAATAATAATGGTGGTGAGCGACGATGATAGTTGTTTGTAGTGGTGGTGGTGGGGTAGTGACGGTGGTGGGTGATGGTGAGTTATGGTAGTGGGTGGTGGTGTGACGACGATAGTGGTGGGTGGTGGTGGGCAACAAGTGATGGTGGTTTATGGTAGGGGGTGGCAATGGACGGTAATGGTGGGCGACTGTGGTGGTGGGATAATGGTGGTAGTGATAATAAATATAAGAATGAGATGATGATGGTGGTGGGTGGTAGCTATGAGCTACGGTGGTAGCAATTGGTGGTGGGTGACAACGATCGTGGTGAGTGATGGGTAGTGGCGATGGTAGTGATGGTGGTGGTAGTTGTGGCATAGATGGTAGTGGGGTGACAGTGATGGTGGTGGTAGTGGTGATAGTGGTGGGGTGGTGGTAGCGGTGGCAATAGTGGTGATGGTGGTAGTTGAGTGGAGGCGATGGTGGTAGGGTGGTGGCAACGGTGGTGGCAGCGTTATGATGGTAATGGTGGGGCAGTGGTGGTGGTGATGGGGAGATGCTGGTGGTGGCGGTGACAATGAAAGTGATGGTATGATGACGGTAACGATGGTGGTGGCGATAGTGGTTGTGGTGGGGCAGTTGTGGTGGTGGTCATAGGATCATTCCAAACACTATTTTTTTTAAAGTATTTATTAAAATCATTTTTAAAAAATCACCTCACACATACATTTAGGGAGCCTATTTATCGCTAGTAAATTTGAGAAGTTAATATTAGCCGTTAGATTAACTTTAAAATAAAATTTAAAATGATCTGGACCGCAAAAAATAAAAATTATTTTGTTTATCTTTTGAAATTTGAATTGTATCATACTTTATTATATAGATATATGTAATTTGAATCGGATCACAATAAATCTTTATTACTATTGCACCCATAAATTATTGCACATGAGTCATTAATGTCTATAATATAAAATAAGATAATTTTCAATAAGTTTATTAAATTATACCGTATTTTTAGGCACTAGTTATACCTAATATATTATATTTACTACCAAAAAACCTAATAAATCACAACTGCGTATATTTCCTTGTATATTAACATTTTGAGAAAACCATACCCTCCACAAATTACACTGCATATTCTAGAATTGAAAACAAAGAAGAATCATAGAAACATATCAACAACTATTATGACCGAGAAAATATTATTCGGACCTAATTAAGAGATGTAATCGCGATACCTAATCAATTGGATTGAAAGTGAACTCGTTAAACATCGAAATTCACCACTAATTCAATCCCTAGATTGAATTAAGTCCGTTGATTAGATCACGAATTAAGTCTCTGTAGCAAATTGTATCAGGGTATGAAGCTGATTCACTTCTTGCTCTCATGGTCACTTAGTTCATCTTCAATTCCCAAAACATCCATCCTCGCCGACGCTTGTTTCGCCCACTTGACAATTTTCTCTGCTTCACGACTAATCTTCTCTTCCTCTTTCATGGCCTTCTTCAGCATCTTTTGTTGCTCTTTCGTCGAAAAAGTACTCAAATCTGATAAAAACTCATCGTTCTTTGTCCAATTCTTTCCCCAATCAAGACTTGCACCCCCAATTCTGTTTTCTTTGCTCTTTTTCCTAGAAACCCTTTTCGGAGAACAGAGAAAACAGCCGGTTTTCTGTGGCGGAGATAGAGAATCCAATGAGATATCCCAAGAATCAGATCGAGATAGAGCTGACCCAGATTGGGATTTGGATTTCGAGCCTGACTTACCATCTGGGTTTTGTTTGGAAGGGGAGAAAATGGCACTTTCCCTTGATGAATTTGATGATTTTGAAGGCGAAAAATCAAACCCTGATTGTAGTTTTGGATTCAAACGCTTTTTCTCTTTTGGGTCTTCCTCTTGAAACACATTTTCATCGTCGGAGAGCGAGTCTGACTCAGTTTTCGCTCGAATTGAGTTCTTCAACTCGTTGTCCAATTGGGGTTTTAACGATTTGTGAGAAGAAAGCTTTGAATTGAAGCTTGAAGAGGCTAAATTCTTTGGGTCAGTGGTGAGATTTGGAGACTTGGGTTTTGTGGCTGGGAAGGATTTGAGCTTTTGGAACCGGGTTTCTAGGTGAGTTGGAAGATCCGAGTCAGTGAAACCAGAGCAGTTTATTTTTGCAACTTGTTCAAGAACAGAGTGGTCCATTGCCTGAGAGAGAAGCTCTTGCACTGCTTTTTCATCGTCGCTGTCTGACAGATACGAGAAATCTGCCATGCCGGAGAGAGAGAGAGAGAGAGAGAGAGAGAGAGAGACGGGCCTTCTTTCTTTCTTTTCAAAGAACTTCACTTTATATGGCTGCTGCAACGGCTAACTCAAAATGTCAAGGGCGTGGGACCCCTGTGGGACCCAACTGCATTATTTTGCAGTGGCTACTATCCAGTGTGGGTAAGAAGAACTCGTGACCATAAGACCTTACAAGCATGACAAAAATTTAAGGGTTGTGTCATAATTAATTTCTGTTAAAAATTTATTTAATATATATATTAAGTTCATATCATGTATGAATTATATTTAACGCGTCCGTCTTATGTTTAAGTCGGAATCAAACTAATCTATTTATTTGATGAGTTTAATGAATCTATCTATTTATTATCTAAATATGTTAAACTTAAATTCAAAATTTTAATTTCACGTTAAATTTGTGTGTCTAGATTTGTCGCTGTAGTTGGAGTCGAATATTTTTTATTTTCTTTTGGAGTGCAGATTTTACTCATCAATTAGAGAGTTCTTTATTTCAGGTCATTTTTTCCTCTTTAGTGATATTAAAACCCTTAATTATAAGGATTATTTTTTCCATCTACATATGGACAAATCATATTGTTTCAGATCTTTTCTATTACTCTTTTTCTTCAATTCCTTTTAATACAATGTTAGATAGATAATATGTGTAAGATTTTAAATCTCAATAAAAAAGATTTTTTTCTTGTAACAAAATTTTTTAACCATGGTTGATACTCCACTAATAACAAAATAAATAAGAAAATATCTTGTCCGTTAAAATTTAAATTTTACACATGTCACTTATCTATCACTATATTAAAAGAATGGAAGGGAATTGATAATTGAGGGGATCTAAGTCCGGATTTATTATTTAATCATGCTTTGACATTTTTGAAATGATTGATTTTTTTTTTAATTTAACAATTATTACACCAAAACGCCCACGCACATATCACATTAATTAAATAATTGAAATTTTCAATAGAAGATTTTCATTAATTAAATGACTAATTTATCCCTCGAAATTAAACCATTCAAACTAGAAGTGGCAAATTGGTGGATTGAGTTGAACTAAAATAAATTCAATTCATTTTGAACTCACGTAGTAAATGAGTTATAACGGGTTGTGTTAAATCTATTAACCAATAAAATAATTAAAATTTTTAATAAACACATTAGTACACCAATATACACACACACATTAGTAGAACACCAAAATACAAATATATACACACACAGACACACTAATACACTAAAACACACAAAAACTAATACACTAAAAATATACACATTAATACACTAAAATACATAATAATAAACCAAAAATACACACACATATACTAACATAAAAATTAAAACACATTTAATAAAAAAAATACACACATAATGGGCCGGGTCGATTGTGGACTGAGTTGGTCTGTGGGTCAACCCGTGGGGTCATGGATGCATGTCATGGGTCATGGGTCAACCCGCATGTCATGGGTGGTGTATTATTGTGTGTGTGTTTTTATATGCTAGTGTGTATATGTTTTAGTGTATTAGTATATATGTGTATTTTTTGATGTAATAGTGTGTACTAGTCATAACCCGTGCCTGAAGGCACAATAAAATATAAAATTCAAGCGTCTAAAAAATTGATTTATTATATTAACTTTTTTCAAAATATATTAACTTAAAATTAATCAAATATTAAATAATTAAATATATAATAAAAATAAGTGATGTGATATTTTTAGAGAATAAATATATAAATGATTAAACATATGATAGAAATAAGTGATGCAATTTGACGTTTGAGTTTGACAAAAAGATGATGAGTGAGATAAGTGATTGATGATGGTTTTAAGAGGAAAAATATGACTGAAATAAAATTCAAATACACTTCTGTTTTATTATATAGATGTATATTTTTTGATATATTAATATATTTATTTAATTTTGTTACTTGTGTTATTTAATAAAAAGATAAATACTCAACTCAATGAACACTCATTTATTAACCCGCTTAATTAAAATGAATCATATTATTTAACTCATTTATAACCCGTATTAATTAATATAGGTACCCAACCTATTAATTTATAAATGGATCGGACAGATTACTAAGTAATGAGTTAAGATTATCACGTTTGATTCAAACTTTGGTCAAAATTGATGAAGATCAAAAAACTATAAAACGAGAGGAAGAGTCACCCTCGGCCTGCACCGGAGCTCTTTCCCAACTGTACACACCTCCTGCAACCCCCTCCACTGGGCAGAACCTCTAGACCACCCAGCTTTGGTTTGATCCAAAAGTAATAGTTCGACTTTTCTTTTTGGGAAATACTATGTGCAACAAAAGATTCTTAGTCACTGGATTAGTGGGTTTTATTGTCATGGAACGATGACAAAAGTCATGATTTTTGGTTTGACTTTCTCTACCCTCCATCATTCTCTTTTCCCCTTTCTAGGTGTGGTGTTTGTGAGGTCTGCATTTTGATGTAGGTTGAGAGAGAAGAAGACGGGTGTTTGCACGAAAGTAATTTTGTTTCAATGTGTGTTAAGTAAGAGTAGGTACTTACGAGTTGGATTTTAGCGGATTTGCATCAAAATATATTCTATTTATATTGGATTCGTTTATTAATTCGTATTTAGTGAGTTGTGTATAAATCATATATACTCGATATTTAAACAAGTTATGTCGTATTTTTTTTCATTGGCGTTACTCATACCTAATTCGTTTATTAATTGTGTTGTATTGAGCCCACTTATTTACAAAATGAGTGACTTAAAAAAAAATTCAAATCCTCTAATTTCGTATCATATCATATTTTTACGTCCCTAGTTGAGAGACACAGCAAGGTGTTTGGCAGGAAAACAATTTTGTTGGAGTGTGTATTAAGCTTGGAAATAAGATAAGTTTGTTTCAAAGAAAAATGGGGAATTTTTTTGGTATTGTGAAAAATTTAAGATTTTATATTTTATAGTCTCAAAAATTATATCTATATTATAAAACAGGAGTGCGTTTGAATTTTGTCCCAGTCATATTTTTCCCTTCAAAATCATTATCAATCATTTACTTCACCCACCAATCTTTTGTCAGACTCAAACGTTAAATTACATCATTTATTTCTATTATATGTTTAATCATTTATATATTTTTTTCTTAAAAATATCACATCACTCATTTTTATCATATATTTAATCATTCAATATTTAATTAATTTTTAATTAATATATTTTTAAAAAAATTAATATAATGAGATCGATTTTTTGGACATTCGAATTTTATATTTTATCGTACCTTCAGGCACGGGTTATGACTNTTAATTAATATATTTTTAAAAAAATTAATATAATGAGATCGATTTTTTGGACATTCGAATTTTATATTTTATCGTACCTTCAGGCACGGGTTATGACTAGTTTTTTTATATTTTACCCTCAATGTATTAAAAATATTATAATGTGACATTTCTATTAATTTTCATTGTTAATTTCATAAAAAATCAGCACATTGATATTGATGAAATGAGTAACAAAAACTAACAGAAAGATCACGTAAATCTTTCTGGATGAAAAAGTGCAACTCGCCCTAACAAAAAATAGGGGAGACAATTTTAGTATTAGGTGGATCTAAAATAAATCTTCTTGTTATGAGGTCAATCTTAAAATATCAAAGAATGATTAAATATTTAATTAAACTGCTGAGGAGTGCATTATAATATATTGTAGCCCCAACTTTAATTTGGAATTTATGAGTAAGCTCCCACGGTGATGTCCCAGTTGCTAATTTTTGTTTGTGCTCTCTTTTTTCCTCTCGTAGCAGGGTGTTCCAAATTGAAAAACTGGAGGGTTCTCATGCGTACAGAATCTCGATATTTTAAGTTTGACTTGGCACCGCACCACCCGAGCTGGTGGTTTACTGGTAAGTCGTATCAGTTTAGAATCGTTCTTAACTCTCATGTTGATTGTAAGTAAGGTTCGATTTACGATACTAATTCAATTTGTTACTTGGGTTTAGTGGTATTATGGTGACGGACTACCTTTCTGGATTAATAATTATGACTCAAGCTAGACATTCTATAGTGGGAGACTCTCATGCTTACGTTCATAAATTACTACCTGCCCTCCCCTATTTTAGTACCCAAAAAAAAGTTTGAGTGTCAATGTTTCTGCCACGTACAATTTATGAGTGAGTTTTTTTAAGCTAATTTCGTAAATGAGTAGACCTGATATAGTACGATTTATAAATGAATCGCGCATGAGTGTAGTTAATCAACAAAAATACACAATACAATTATTTTATACATGACAAGAACTTAATAAAATACGATTTGTTAGACACGAATTAAAAAATAAAACTGAAATGAGTGGAGTATTTTTTAACATGAATCCACCTTATCCACCACTATTAACAAGCCTAACTAATAAATTATTTATTTGCAATTTGACTACCATGCAAGCTTTGCGTGCTCCATTATAGCTTTGATGTTACCCGCCACCTACTCTTAAAGTACATATGCAATTTCTTATGTCTCAGAATTTGTTTTCTGCTGCGAGTTAGGTCTCATAATTGTAATCCTATGGACTGAAAAAATTTGGAAATGGGTCCCAACGACTCAGCATTATGTAATTTGGGTGGCTAAAAATGATAATTATTGTTGAGGTTTGAACATTCAGCCTGTAGAGGTCAATGAATTATCTCAACCTTGGCTGCTCTATGGTTCAATTTCGGGTTTGAATTAGCAGGTGATTACTAGTATCCAACACCCATTTCTTTCTGGGATTTTAGGTATTCAATGTCGTGGCGTAGTTCGTCCGATTCGAGTTCAAGCGGTGCCATCCATTGTTTCGTTGGGGCGACGTTTTGTTGAGTTGAGGTTCAAATTAATCTGAATTTGAATACCATCAATATATGGTTTGATCTCTCTCTCTCTCTCTCTCTCTCTCTCNCGTGTATTTGACGCTTTGTAAAGTTTTTTTTTTCTTTGAATAAAATGCACAAAAACACTTAATTATATATTTTTCTTCAGTCGCAAAATTTCTGTATTGGGATAAGTTTGATATAATGAAAATCTTGGTGTTACTCCTTTTAAGTGGTTAGGTAAAGTAAAAAATTTTCTCTGAAAACACTACTTATGGCAATTTAATTAATCTGATTATAATTTATTAGGGTGTTTCCTAGCAAAAATGCGAAATTACCGACATAAGAATGAAATTACAAGCAATAATGTATGCCAAGCATACAATCGCATCAAACGTCAGAGATGGTACATATGTTTTATTTTGATGTCAAGAACTAGATAATATAGAGAATTCAAACTTTTTTTTCGAAATAAGCCTATGATAAAGATTAAACTAGAAGAAACAGAATTAGAATAAAATGACAAAATTATAACCAGCACTTGACCATGTTCATGAATGTGCTTCTTATTTTCCATACTTCCTTGATTCATTCCTTGAAAATTTGAGAGCTTTCTTGGCCTCCATGTTACCCTTCTCCTTCGCAGCCTTCTTCATCATGCACTCCTGCTCTTTCACCGGAAACATGCTCTCGGAGTAAATATTCTTGTCCATGCCCCAATCTCCATAGTAGTAATTCAAATCAGAAATGTTGGTGGTCTTGTTGTCACCTCTATCTTTCTTCTTCGTGGAATGCCAGAGGCAACATGTCGGCTGTGGCGATGAAGGCAACTCCATGTAAGAAGTGATTGGAATCAAAACAGACCCGAGGAGAGCTGTTAGTGAAGGCAAGGGTGTGAGTGAAACTAATCAAGCTAAGTTGTCTCATTTTATACTCTTATGAGCACTTACATAATTGCATGATTATAATCTTTTCATGTCTTTTTGGATTGCTTTGTAAATTCCACAGGTATACTATTGTATCACAACAAAACCATGTAAGTATTTATTGCTTACAACTCTTTCATTCCCATGCATTCATATCAGACTAGACAGATTCAAACGTACAAATTGTGCTTCTCTTATTATATTTTTTCCCCTTGTATTTACGAACTAAGGTACCTTTTGATAATATACTTTTGGGCTTTCTGCATTTTATACCTGAAAGATTTTGAGATACCTATTTTTTACCCTCAAAAATTAAATTGTTCACATTGCACCCTCAATATATCAAAAATGTTGCAATGTGGCACTTCTATTAGCTTCTGTTATTTTTTTTCGTCAAAAGTCAACCCATTGATATTAACCAAAAAACTAATAAAAAGCTAACAGAAGGATTATAAATAGGGTTATATAAATTATATTGTAATACTTTTGATAAATTTAGGGTATAATGTAAAAAATTTAAACTTTAAGGGTATAAAATAAGAATCTTAAAATATTTCAAGATACAAAGTAAAAAACTTAGAGGGTGTTTAAAGTTGACATCTAAAAGTCGTAGGTTTTTAGGATCAAACCTATATNTCTAATTTGCCAAGACACTGAAATTTTGTTTATGTAGAGAACAAATTCCAGAAGAAAAGATAATAATAAGTAGAAAGAGTTGAAGCCTTAGAGGGAGAGTTATTGTAGTAAATTGAAAGTAATCTGGAATGATAGAACTTGATGGCTATTCAAGAGCACAAAGACATGTCTATTGATTTACAAACACTGAAATATTTAAATTATAACTGCCACCAACAATCAATCAATCATATTTTAACAGTTACTTTCAGATTCAAATACAATCGTTTGATTACACCTCTTAGGGATCTACAAATCCAGATCTAGACATCTTGGTACATAATTTGATCAAGAATCACAATCAGATAAGTGAATAAAATCACTAAGCTGCTTATGCTAATCAAATAAAGGCATTCAAGTGTTGAAGAAGCAACCCTCAGGTGTGTGTGGTGTTTCTATGTCAAAATGCATATTATGCAATAAACCATCTTAGTCCCATTTTTTGCCGTGTATTTGACGCTTTGTAAAGTTTTTTTTTTCTTTGAATAAAATGCACAAAAACACTTAATTATATATTTTTCTTCAGTCGCAAAATTTCTGTATTGGGATAAGTTTGATATAATGAAAATCTTGGTGTTACTCCTTTTAAGTGGTTAGGTAAAGTAAAAAATTTTCTCTGAAAACACTACTTATGGCAATTTAATTAATCTGATTATAATTTATTAGGGTGTTTCCTAGCAAAAATGCGAAATTACCGACATAAGAATGAAATTACAAGCAATAATGTATGCCAAGCATACAATCGCATCAAACGTCAGAGATGGTACATATGTTTTATTTTGATGTCAAGAACTAGATAATATAGAGAATTCAAACTTTTTTTTCGAAATAAGCCTATGATAAAGATTAAACTAGAAGAAACAGAATTAGAATAAAATGACAAAATTATAACCAGCACTTGACCATGTTCATGAATGTGCTTCTTATTTTCCATACTTCCTTGATTCATTCCTTGAAAATTTGAGAGCTTTCTTGGCCTCCATGTTACCCTTCTCCTTCGCAGCCTTCTTCATCATGCACTCCTGCTCTTTCACCGGAAACATGCTCTCGGAGTAAATATTCTTGTCCATGCCCCAATCTCCATAGTAGTAATTCAAATCAGAAATGTTGGTGGTCTTGTTGTCACCTCTATCTTTCTTCTTCGTGGAATGCCAGAGGCAACATGTCGGCTGTGGCGATGAAGGCAACTCCATGTAAGAAGTGATTGGAATCAAAACAGACCCGAGGAGAGCTGTTAGTGAAGGCAAGGGTGTGAATGAAACTAATCAAGCTAAGTTGTCTCATTTTATACTCTTATGAGCACTTACATAATTGCATGATTATAATCTTTTCATGTCTTTTTGGATTGCTTTGTAAATTCCACAGGTATACTATTGTATCACAACAAAACCATGTAAGTATTTATTGCTTACAACTCTTTCATTCCCATGCATTCATATCAGACTAGACAGATTCAAACGTACAAATTGTGCTTCTCTTATTATATTTTTTCCCCTTGTATTTACGAACTAAGGTACCTTTTGATAATATACTTTTGGGCTTTCTGCATTTTATACCTGAAAGATTTTGAGATACCTATTTTTTACCCTCAAAAATTAAATTGTTCACATTGCACCCTCAATATATCAAAAATGTTGCAATGTGGCACTTCTATTAGCTTCTGTTATTTTTTTTCGTCAAAAGTCAACCCATTGATATTAACCAAAAAACTAATAAAAAGCTAACAGAAGGATTATAAATAGGGTTATATAAATTATATTGTAATACTTTTGATAAATTTAGGGTATAATGTAAAAAATTTAAACTTTAAGGGTATAAAATAAGAATCTTAAAATATTTCAAGATACAAAGTAAAAAACTTAGAGGGTGTTTAAAGTTGACATCTAAAAGTCGTAGGTTTTTAGGATCAAACCTATATNAAAAGTTGATATTACTGTAAAAAAATTATTGACTTATATTTTGTAAAATTCGATATGTTACTGAACACAAAACTTTGATGTTACTGTGAATATTAAAGTGTATGTTACATAATATACGTCTTAAGATTTGCAATTGTATGTTAAAATTCACTATAGTAACATTAGTGACAGTATAGTAACACAACTGTACTGGTAATATAATTCTAATTGTAATTCTAATCACATAGTAACATGAATGTTACTATATATTAACATTCATGTTATTGAACTCTGTTGGCATTGTTNCTGTACTGGTAACATGACCGTAATTGTAATTTCAATCATATAATAACACAAATGTTACTATATATTAACATTCGTATTACTAAACTCTGTTGGCATTGTTCAACCTTCCTATATTATGCATTACTGTTGTTAAAGAAATTTTGTGATATAATTTTGATTTAATAAACTAACAATTTATTCGTACATTAAGCTTTCCATATATAACTATCAGAATATATGACTTTCATATAAAACTTCTGTTAATTATCATAATATTTAACAAACGGTTTTCATATATAACTCAGGATTTCTATATATAATTCAATGATCTAACTTATGTAATTTTTCATAATTGGGTAAAATTAACACCGTTATGAATAATTTTAAGATATAAAAAATAAGTGAATTTAAGTACTTACATATAAGTTTAAATATAAATTTACTCCCAAATAAATTTCCTTCTATGACTAAAGTCATTATAATTCCAGGAGACTCGCTCTCAACTCTTACTACTTTTATCATTGTGCCGGTCTTCAAGTCCAATGAATTGAATCCAAATAGCTCGTTTCGTTTTATTACCGTAACGTGGATAGGACTTCAACAGTGTGCTCAGTGGTGATTGGGTTTGAGGGTGAGCCTCAGTCGGGTTGGGTCTGTTCTAAAATCCCAACCTCATCTAACAATGATTTCATGGTTGTATTGAGCTTGATTTGGTTACAACAATGGACCAAACTACTAACAAACTAACAAAGATTAAATGACCTAATCGATGAGATTAATAATTATTATCAAGTTCTTAGTCTTTGCATTGACAAACCCATGATTGAAATGTGTAATATTTTAGTACTCTATTTATTTATATATTTTGTCTATATATACATTATTAGACTATATTATCTATTATAATCTCTCTTTCACTAAAACGGCAACAATGCGAACCCTAATTGTCAACACCCATGTATAAAAATGACTGTTGAATTAATATTTCCTATTACCAAGTAAAAAAGAATCCAATATTACTTATATACGATCTAATTTAATTGAATTTTGAAATTCAAATCATTTTAAATTAAGATCAAAATTTTAGAATTCAAGTTGAATTCTACTTGGCTTTGGCCAATCTATACACATCATGGGTTCAATAATGATAACAGTCATTTTGTACAAATAATGGCAAATGGACAAAGACTACACCCTCAAAAGTAAATCAACTTTCGTTATTTAGATCGAGAGAAGTATATGAATTAAGTAAAAATGACAAAAAAGAAATGCGTGAGCAAGAGCAGGAGCGTAAAAATATCAATATTTAAAAAAAATTGAGAGCAAGAGTATTTTGAGAGTGTTGTATTATATGCATACAGACACACATTCACTTATTAAAATTTAATATAAATAAAATATAAAAAATTAAAATTTCATGTACAATTATGACACAAAACATTTAATTTTCAAATATATTTTTGATTATAAAATTCTAAAATAACAATTATAGTTTATAAATATTATTCTAATTTGATATGTATCATTAGACCTCGGTCAGTACTTCTCAAATAAAATTTTGAGTAATAATAAGTAAATATATAAGTAAGTAACAATGCGAATTAATCGAATTTATGAATTAAAAAATAAATTCACGGATTTTATAAAATTAGAACATGAATTCACATAAAATTCACCCTCCGAGCGCAAAAGTTTTAGGAGTTTAAAATGATTATGTGATTAGACGGGGTTCTGAGAGGGGTATATCCTCATTTTCCCAACATAAGAGGGTGGTAACTGGTAAGAGCTCAAAATCTTCACCCCGCCCAGGACAATGTGTGGTACGGACACTTCCACACCAAATCTGGGGAAGAGCTTCACTGCCTAAAACAGCCGAGGCCACAGAATTTTCAGTGCCAAGCAACTTTATCTATAGGTGACATAATAGCAGGAGGAGTTTTATGGTATCATCAGCGATATTGGTATACAAATTTATAATTTTTAAAATTAATTGACAATTTTTTTAATGTGCAGGTTATCACATCAAAAAATATGATTAATCATCAAAGATTATGATCGATATTACGTTTTTCATGATTGATCATAAATGTTTATAATCGATCGTGATCTTTCTTGAACAGTTATAACTTTTTCTCTCAAAGTTATAACTTTATTATACAAATCAGTAAAAAAAAAAAAAAAAGTATCAAGGTCAGGCTACCAATTTGGTATATAGTGCCAAAATACAATCTCAACCCTTTATTTGATAAAAATAATAAAATTACATATAAATTTTTTATTAATTTAAAAATAGAGGTACGATACTAAAAGAATACATTTCGGTACAATGACCGGACGCTAGAATTAGAGAACCCAAACAATGGTTGTTAAAGTGGAGCAGGAGAATGGCGCTTGTATAGGCGTCACTCATGGCCTCATTCTCTCACCTACTCCCCCAGATATCTTGTAAATATAGACAAAGTTAGACAATAAGTGCTGTGATGGTTGAGATCACTCTGGTTGCTGCTGATAGAAACAATGTGGGTTCCACATTGTTAAAACTAGTGTGTGTACTTTGGCATTCTCTGATCTTGATAAAAAAAACCTAAAGAGATTCATGCCTTGACATTTAAGGCATAGATATTATTTTCTTTAGAAAGCCCAATTGATTTTTACACCCAATTAGTTTTTTTTTTTNATTCTACTTGGCTTTGGCCAATCTATACACATCATGGGTTCAATAATGATAACAGTCATTTTGTACAAATAATGGCAAATGGACAAAGACTACACCCTCAAAAGTAAATCAACTTTCGTTATTTAGATCGAGAGAAGTATATGAATTAAGTAAAAATGACAAAAAAGAAATGCGTGAGCAAGAGCAGGAGCGTAAAAATATCAATATTTAAAAAAAATTGAGAGCAAGAGTATTTTGAGAGTGTTGTATTATATGCATACAGACACACATTCACTTATTAAAATTTAATATAAATAAAATATAAAAAATTAAAATTTCATGTACAATTATGACACAAAACATTTAATTTTCAAATATATTTTTGATTATAAAATTCTAAAATAACAATTATAGTTTATAAATATTATTCTAATTTGATATGTATCATTAGACCTCGGTCAGTACTTCTCAAATAAAATTTTGAGTAATAATAAGTAAATATATAAGTAAGTAACAATGCGAATTAATCGAATTTATGAATTAAAAAATAAATTCACGGATTTTATAAAATTAGAACATGAATTCACAGAAAATTCACCCTCAGAGCGCAAAAGTTTTAGGAGTTTAAAATGATTATGTGATTAGATGGGGTTCTGAGAGGGCTATATCCTCATTTTCCCAACATAAGAGGGTGGTAACTGGTAAGAGCTCAAAATCTTCACCCCGCCCAGGACAATGTGTGGTACGGACACTTCCACACCAAATCTGGGGAAGAGCTTCACTGCCTAAAACAGCCGAGGCCACAGAATTTTCAGTGCCAAGCAACTTTATCTATAGGTGACATAATAGCAGGAGGAGTTTTATGGTATCATCAGCGATATTGGTATACAAATTTATAATTTTTAAAATTAATTGACAATTTTTTTAATGTGCAGGTTATCACATCAAAAAATATGATTAATCATCAAAGATTATGATCGATATTACGTTTTTCATGATTGATCATAAATGTTTATAATCGATCGTGATCTTTCTTGAACAGTTATAACTTTTTCTCTCAAAGTTATAACTTTATTATACAAATCAGTAAAAAAAAAAAAAAAAGTATCAAGGTCAGGCTACCAATTTGGTATATAGTGCCAAAATACAATCTCAACCCTTTATTTGATAAAAATAATAAAATTACATATAAATTTTTTATTAATTTAAAAATAGAGGTACGATACTAAAAGAATACATTTCGGTACAATGACCGGACGCTAGAATTAGAGAACCCAAACAATGGTTGTTAAAGTGGAGCAGGAGAATGGCGCTTGTATAGGCGTCACTCATGGCCTCATTCTCTCACCTACTCCCCCAGATATCTTGTAAATATAGACAAAGTTAGACAATAAGTGCTGTGATGGTTGAGATCACTCTGGTTGCTGCTGATAGAAACAATGTGGGTTCCACATTGTTAAAACTAGTGTGTGTACTTTGGCATTCTCTGATCTTGATAAAAAAACCTAAAGAGATTCATGCCTTGACATTTAAGGCATAGATATTATTTTCTTTAGAAAGCCCAATTGATTTTTACACCCAATTAGTTTTTTTTTTTTTTTATCGAAACAAAGCTTTGTTGAGTTGCATCGAATGATAAAATTTGTTTGTCCATCTCACCCACCATGAGATTAATAGTCCAACCCGACTCAAATATATATATCTGTTACCAAAATAAAAATAGCATAAACTGATTGCCTCATGGTATTCTGCATATATATNCTTGGCTTTGGCCAATCTATACACATCATGGGTTCAATAATGATAACAGTCATTTTGTACAAATAATGGCAAATGGACAAAGACTACACCCTCAAAAGTAAATCAACTTTCGTTATTTAGATCGAGAGAAGTATATGAATTAAGTAAAAATGACAAAAAAGAAATGCGTGAGCAAGAGCAGGAGCGTAAAAATATCAATATTTAAAAAAAATTGAGAGCAAGAGTATTTTGAGAGTGTTGNATATTTAAAAAAAATTGAGAGCAAGAGTATTTTGAGAGTGTTGTATTATATGCATACAGACACACATTCACTTATTAAAATTTAATATAAATAAAATATAAAAAATTAAAATTTCATGTACAATTATGACACAAAACATTTAATTTTCAAATATATTTTTGATTATAAAATTCTAAAATAACAATTATAGTTTATAAATATTATTCTAATTTGATATGTATCATTAGACCTCGGTCAGTACTTCTCAAATAAAATTTTGAGTAATAATAAGTAAATATATAAGTAAGTAACAATGCGAATTAATCGAATTTATGAATTAAAAAATAAATTCACGGATTTTATAAAATTAGAACATGAATTCACATAAAATTCACCCTCCGAGCGCAAAAGTTTTAGGAGTTTAAAATGATTATGTGATTAGACGGGGTTCTGAGAGGGGTATATCCTCATTTTCCCAACATAAGAGGGTGGTAACTGGTAAGAGCTCAAAATCTTCACCCCGCCCAGGACAATGTGTGGTACGGACACTTCCACACCAAATCTGGGGAAGAGCTTCACTGCCTAAAACAGCCGAGGCCACAGAATTTTCAGTGCCAAGCAACTTTATCTATAGGTGACATAATAGCAGGAGGCGTTTTATGGTATCGTCAGCGATATTGGTATACAAATTTATAATTTTTTAAAATTAATTGACAATTTTTTTAATGTGCAGGTTATCACTTCAAAAAATATGATTAATCATCAAAGATTATGATCGATATTACGTTTTTCATGATTGATCATAAGTGTTTATAATCGATCACGATCTTTCTTGAACAGTTATAACTTCTTTGGTATATAGTGCCAAAATACAATCTCAACCCTTTATTTGATAAAAATAATAAAATTACATATTAATTTTTTATTAATTTAAAAATAGAGGTACGATACTAAAAGAATACATTTCGGTACAATGACCGGACCCTAGAATTAGAGAACCCAAACAATGGTTGTTAAAGTGGAGCAGGAGAATGGCGCTTGTATAGGCGTCACTCATGGCCTCATTCTCTCACCTACTCCCCCAGATATCTTGTAAATATAGACAAAGTTAGACAATAAGTGCTGTGATGGTTGAGATCACTCTGGTTGCTGCTGATAGAAACAATGTGGGTTCCACATTGTTAAAACTAGTGTGTGTACTTTGGCATTCTCTGATCTTGATAAAAAAACCTAAAGAGATTCATGCCTTGACATTTAAGGCATAGATATTATTTTCTTTAGAAAGCCCAATTGATTTTTACACCCAATTAGTTTTTTTTTTTTATCGAAACAAAGCTTTGTTGAGTTGCATCGAATGATAAAATTTGTTTGTCCATCTCACCCACCATGAGATTAATAGTCC
Organism: Ilex paraguariensis; assembly: GCA_963454935.2. NCBI lineage: Eukaryota > Viridiplantae > Streptophyta > Magnoliopsida > Aquifoliales > Aquifoliaceae > Ilex > Ilex paraguariensis. The sequence goes on from CAUOFW020001325.1 coordinate 365,890, forward strand.
AACCCGACTCAAATATATATATCTGTTACCAAAATAAAAATAGCATAAACTGATTGCCTCATGGTATTCTGCATATATAAAGCTCGAAATTTAGCTTGAAATGATGAATTTGTATTCAATCATGGGGTATTATTTCCCACTGTTATCTTGGAAGTTGTTCAATAGAAAATTTTGGAGAATACCACCAGGTCCCAGTCTCACCAACAATGCTCTCTTCACAAATGATGCTTCACATAATTATTTTTGATGTTTCTTCAAATTGAGGCCTCTTTGAAAATTAATGATGTTCTTTGTTGCATAAAAACAATTAAAATAAACTTGGAAGGAAAAAATTACTCACAGTTTTGGGGTAGTGTATGCAAGTCAATTGATAGAGAATACTAAGTTTTGGAATAGTATTTTGATGTTACGAACCAATAACAAAAAGAGTCATCGTTTAACCTATTAGATGAATTTTGATAGAATTTTTGTAATGGTAAATAATTTATCAATTCGAACTTAAGAAAATTACCAACTTAACATGTGTTTGAATTTGGTTCGTTTTCCAATTCATTAGTCACACAAATCAAGCTTGATTAAGTGTTTAACGAGCCAATCCCAATTTACTTGATTTATTTTACAAATCTTTTATTGGTTTATGCCCTCATTCACACTTCAATGTCCTTTTCAGTTATTGGATAGCCGAAAGGACCCCCCCAAGGTGACATTTGGCCTACATACTATATCCACTCCTTTTGCATGATGACATTACATAGGTGACAAATCAAGGAACAAAAATAATGCTCATCAAAAGATTAGAACAAAGTACCCTATTGAGTAGAGTGGTTGGAGCAGTTAAAGAAACAATGTCCTCTCTCTCTCACTCTCAGTCTAGCTTTTAGCTAAGAAAGCTTGTTTCTTGTTAATCCCATGGTTACACATTATATTCCTCCTCAACCTCTCCATCTTTCCATGCAATAATGAAGGACTCAAACTCAAAGCCATGGAGACCCTTTACAGCAAACTGCTGCTCCGTCGAGGATCAGGCAGTTTTCGGCAACTTCAGCCGCTGTCGGCCCTCGCGATCGGATTTTTCCAAGAACATTGCCCCATTACCTTCCTTTCGCCGGTTATCGTTCTCTAGCTTAAGTCGTTCTTCATCAACTCGGATCAATGAAGACCTTGCTCAGTCCTTCGGGCCTGACTTGTTGGATTTTCAACTCAGTGAGTTACGTGCCATAACTCAGAATTTTTCGAGCCATTTCTTATTGGGTGAAGGCGGGTTTGGGACTGTGCATAAGGGTTATGTCGATGATAATTTGAGGGCTGGTTTGAAGGCTCAAGCTGTTGCTGTAAAGCTTCTTGACATTGAAGGCCTGCAAGGGCACAGGGAATGGCTTGTAAGACTCTTTTCTTTTGATGATTAACTGTTTTATTGTGACGGCGAAGTCTACCTTATACACAAAAAACCACCCCCCCTCCCCTCCAAAAAAAAAAAAAAGATATTGTATCACTATTTACAATTTTTTTGAGTATTTTAATCACTATTTTGATAATTATTTTTTATTAATTTTGTGGTGACTTTCGATTTTGTGGTACTTTGCGATCAATCCTAACATTTTAACATCAATCGTAAGTTATCACAAAAATAGTGAAAAAAGTTGTTACAAAAGTNTTTCGATTTTGTGGTACTTTGCGATCAATCCTAACATTTTAACATCAATCGTAAGTTATCACAAAAATAGTGAAAAGAGTTGTTACAAAAATGGTAAAAATACTCACAAAAATTTTAAATCTCCCACAAAAATAATAAATTTTTTGGTTGTAAAAACATATATAAAACTTATAAAACATTTAAAAAAGTTGTAAAAATACCTATAAAATTAGTAAAAAATGGAAATTACGGTACCAAATTTTTTTCCCCAATACCATAGTCTTCTCATATTGTGATTATATCATCTCCAATTAGGGGTGTCAATTCATGTCGTCTTGTGTCATCCACATATTATTATTTTTATGTTATATTATTATAATTCATATCGTGTTTGTTTCAATACCAACGGAATATATTTTAAGTATCAAACATTAATTCAATAATTTTATTATATATATTTATTAATCGTGTCGAATTAGTATCGTATTCGTGATGGGTGAAATTGTCTGCGGTACCTTCAATGGGCCATCTTTTTTACCTCCCATACTCGATTCAGAAAATGATGTTTAATTCAAGCGCATGGCACACAGTTATAATTAGAGAAAATTTATTGTAAAAGGAATCTAACCCAACAATTAATAATGGCAACCATTATTATGGTAGAAATGGTTGCAACAACAATGACCCACCAGGAAGTCATGAGATGATGGGCTGGACTGGCCCATGGTAATTGGGCTAAATCCAGAGTTCTTGGCCGAAGTCGCTGTATGGGTGGTCTCATAGTAAGCCTGAGTAGGGGTGTCCATGGACTGGACAGACCATTGGTGACCTAAAAAACCTAGCCCGACCTTAAAATTAGCCCGCTCGCTCTATGCTCGAATAATTGTGTCTAGTCCTGTCAATTAATCGGGTTTAAATTAAATCATAACTTTTTTAATATTTATATAAAAATATATAAATAATTCGGATCAAATCGTAACTGGATCGAATGTAGGTATACTTAAATCTGAATCCTTTAAAATATAATATATTAGATTCGGATTTGAATTAATGATAAAAAATATTAATCTATATCCGAATTCGAATCAAAATCCGATTTATTGACAAGTCTAGTTGTGGCACAGGACATAGTGATGCCTCCAGCAGCAAGTCAGCCCAAGCCCAGCCCGCTAACCCTATCTGCAAACCCGACCATTTTTCAGTTTTTAGGTATAAGTTTAAGTGTTATAATTCATGAATTACATAAATAATAAGTTATTATTATTTACAAATTAATAAGTTACATAAGTAATATGTTGGAATAAAAACTTACAACTAAGCTGAAAATTTCAACTTTTAATGTATATAAGTTCACCTTTTTTCCTGGCAAAAAATTGACCCGCGGGCCACTCTAGCCCGACCCGGTATCAATGATCAGTAATTTTTGGCTTTGCAGGCGGAAGTAATATTTCTTGGACAGCTAAGGCACCCAAATTTGGTGAAATTAATCGGTTACTGCTGTGAAGATGAAGAGCGACTTCTTGTATATGAGTTCATGCCCCGAGGAAGCTTAGAAAATCATCTCTTTAAGAGTAAGAAGTGCTTCATATGATCACTTGATTAAGTGTTTCATATCGAGTCTTACTTGAATTCACGACAAATGATATTATCTTTGGAGAAACTGAGGAAAAATATACAGGGTGGGGGCGGGATCGGATCACTCTGTGTTTTGTCTTGAATTGTAACTTACGCATTATAAATTGCAGGACTCTCAGTTGCCCTGCCATGGGGCACAAGGTTGAAGATTGCAATGGGAGCAGCCAAAGGTCTTGCCTTCTTGCATGGTGCTGAGAAACCTGTCATATACCGTGACTTCAAAACTTCCAATGTCTTGCTAGATTCTGTATTCATTCTTGTCACCCACTTGGTCTGATTAATCTGATCTCGATCGGATCGAAAATTCTTCCATAAACTGTCAACTTTTTTTTATTATAAAAATTAATATATTTTATTGTCTTGTAACAGGACTTCAATGCTAAATTATCAGATTTTGGACTTGCAACAATGGGCCCTGAAGGATCAAACACCCATGTAACCACTAGAGTGATGGGCACTTATGGATATGCTGCCCCTGAATATGTCAGTACAGGTACTCATTTGTCACTCAAAGTAGATTTTCAAAAAAATTAACCACGTAGCTCGAATGAGAAGCTCTTAAGAGGTTACTATCATGAATTCCAAAATTCGAATCTTGCAAGAGACGTTCTAGTCGACTCGACTCGATACACGTAGTTTATAGATGATTACATATATCTCGAGTCTATGTTAAAAAAAGAAGAAATTTTAGTTCACACAAATTTTCAGTCTATGCCCTCCTTTTTATAAAGTGAAAACTATTTCTGTTGGGGTGGTTTTGGTGATGTAGGGCACTTAACCACCAAAAGCGACATATATAGCTTTGGAGTAGTTCTGCTAGAACTACTAACAGGACGAAGAGCAATGGACAAAACAAGGCCCAAGACTGAACAAAACCTTGTTGATTGGGCAAAACCCTACTTGACTAGCAGCCGGAGGTTGCGCTGCGTGATCGACCCAAGACTTGCGGGGCAGTATTCTGTCAAAGGAGCAAAGGAGATTGCCCTTCTAGCATTACAATGTGTGAGCTTGAACCCCAAAGACAGGCCTAAAATGCCAGCCATTATCGAAACTCTCGAAGGTCTTCAACATCTGAGGGACATGGCTGTCACTAGTGGGCAGTGGCCAGCATCACCAAAAGCTAGCAGAAGTGTTGTGTCTGCTGCTAAAGAGAAGAGAGAGAATGGAGCTAAGATTTACTGGAAAAATTCTCCAGTTACTCACAGTGCCAAAAGCTAGTAGTAATCTAATAAAGCAATGTGAGGTTTGGAAATGAAGAAATGTATGTGTGTAGAAAAAAAAAACCTTTGAATTTAAGGCATGTCATCCTATGTATATATGAATGATATCGTATACTTATATGTCCCTTCAGTTGTGTGATGTTGTCCACTATTTTATGATAAAGAGTTAATACTAATGTTTGTGCGCGTGTGTGATGGGGGAGGTCATATGCTAGATGGCCCCCCCAGCCTCGACGTGACCTGCCCGAGATTGGGCCATTTTTGGCCCCAGGTTAGGGTTGGAAATAAAAGTGGCCCATAATGTTGTGGGCCTTGATGGGCTTGATTTTTTGGCCTACGAACCGGTTTGGTCTTCGAATATATAGGTTATTCAGTATCTTCAACAATCTCTACTNCTCGACGTGACCTGCCCGAGATTGGGCCATTTTTGGCCCCAGGTTAGGGTTGGAAATAAAAGTGGCCCATAATGTTGTGGGCCTTGATGGGCTTGGTTTTTTGGCTTACGAACCGGTTTGGTCTTCGAATATATAGGTTATTTAGTATCTTCAACAATCTCTACTATCAATAATTTTGATTCATGCATTTGGATCAAAAATTAAAATTTTATTTCAATGCATACATCATTTCAATTCAAAAACCACCGGAGCTGGTGGTCTAATGGTAAGATGTGCCCGTTTAGGGTCGTTTCAAGACTCCCACAAGATTATCAAACAAGGATCGATTCACGGGATTCTCATGTCTTACACATTAGTGTTTCGGTGGTGGTGTGGTGACGGACTACTCCAAAGGGGTCTGTACCTATGACTAACTGAACATTTTACATCGGGAGAGACTCTCGTGGTCACGTCCGGGGGGGTCACTACCTGCTTGTCTTCCCTCTTCCCCATTTTTTTGATCAAAAAAAAATAAAAACTAAAAAACGCTCCACTTTATTTTAGAAAGAGTAATATTACTTCAACATAGTTTGTTGGTCTAATCATTCATAATCATTAAATTGACANTGTGCCCGTTTAGGGTCGTTTCAAGACTCCCACAAGATTATCAAACAAGGATCGATCCACGGTGTTCTCATGTCTTACACATTAGTGTTTCGGTGGTGGAGTGGTGACGGACTACTCCAAAGGGGTCTGTATCTATGACTAACTGAACATTCTACATCGGGAGAGACTCTCGTGGTCACGTCCGGGGGGGTCACTACCTGCTTGTCTCCCCTCTTCCCCATTTTTTTGATCAAAAAAAAATAAAAACTAAGAAACGCTCCACTTTATTTTAGAAAGAGTAATACTACTTCAACATAGTTTGTTGGTCTAATCATTCATAATCATTAAATTGACAATAAATTCTAGTATTTATTAAGACTCAAAATTAATTGAATGATTGTGATAGTTTAAGTTATCAAATTATATTAATAAATTAAATTCAAATAATATTATTGTTTCAAAAATAGGATGAAAATAGACTTAGAAAATTTGATAATTTTTTTCAAAACATTTAAAATAAAAATATATCAAAACACAAGAATTTTCAATATACTTCATTTCATTTTATTTTCGTTTCAGTCGGCTAAAATTATAAATTTTGACCCACCAAGACAAAGTCTGATTCCATGCCGACGGAGTTTCATTTGGAACTAAATGAGGTCTGTCAATTATGTCATAGTTTGTATCGAATTTTAGTGGGTTTGTATCAAAGAATACAACCAGATTCCAACAAAGAACCGAATGTCTGAATCTTCTACACCAACACTTCCGAATCATTCTTTTGGTGGCTGGGGGCGGCTAATGATATAATCCCGTTTTTCTGTTTGTTTCTTGACGAAACCAAAAACTGGCCGTATATGTATAGAGTATAGACTTTCTGTGAATTAAGATTGAATGGAAACTGAGCCACCCAAGTCCAAAGGCTGGTTCTGGTGGTTATTCGTGTTCGTGATTACGACTCTCGTCATTGCAGCGTCTGTACTCACTCTCCGGAAGAATTTTAATCGATCGGAGTCGAAGGCTTCTCCTGCCCCAGGGCATGGAGGTGCCATCGTCCACAAATATGCCGAGGCTCTTAATATTGCTATGCAATTCTTTGACATACAAAGATGTAGGTCTCTTTTCCTTACAGTAGTGCTCTATACCAGCTGTTAGTTTTTCAGTATATCTGAAAACTTTGACCTCCTCAATTATATCTCGTACCGCATATTGCTCCATTAATTATCACATTTCTCTCCTTGTATCTTCAACTATGGTTATTTGCTTCTTATCATCCCTTATTATAGTTGGTTGATCACTATTTGATTGCAGCTGGTAAGTTGGTGAACAATCAGATTGCTTGGAGAGGGAATTCGGGCAGAGAAGACGGAACAGAAGCGAATTTGGATCTGTCAAAAGGAATGTATGATGCCGGAGACCTCATGAAGTTCGGGTTTCCGATGGCTTTCACAGCAACAGTTTTGTCATGGGCAATTCTCGAGTATGGAGAGCATATGAAAGCAGTGAAGGAGCTGAGACATGCTCAAGACTCCTTGAAGTGGATCACTGATTATCTGATTAATGCCCATCCTTCGGACAATGTACTCTATATTCAGGTTGGTAAGATTTTGGATTGTGAATTGAATTTATATAAACACCCTGCAACTTAATAATGTGTAAGAATAGTAAAATATGTACCAACTTTTTGTTCTTGCAATCAGTAATGAATTGCATACGTAAACTAGCCATATCCGGTCCAAATTGAAAGACATCGATTCCAGGGTCTTTGATACTGTTTCACTGAGCTATTCTCGATCATAAGCACACAACTCCTGATAGGTGAATTCACAGGATTGAGACCCGAGTTTCCACTGTTCTAGAGTCTATTTCCTCTCTTGTCTTCAATAGCAAGAATGGATATAGAATTGCACACAAAGACAATGCCCACACACACTCTTTTTTATTTATTCTGATAAGTGGTTATATGAATGTACAAATTTGATGAGAGAGAGCAGGAAATTGATTACCACCTTACATGGACGGGGTTATTCCGTAACAAAAGGGGAATAACCCATAACCTACAACCTAACTACTCTTAACTGGGTCATGCCCACCCATGGACGACTTGATTTGGATCCAAAACCCGAATGCCAACAACTTGTATTTTTTGTTTTGGTTAGAATACATTCCTTAAATCATAACAAGAACCAACATATTATAGTCCCTTACAATGTCAGAATCATCAACTTTAATCAATCAATAATTGGGTCTATAATTATGCAAGACATGGTTTCTGATATCTGAATTGTTATACGTTGGTGCACATGTGGTAAAAGGTTGGTGATCCTGAGCTAGACCACAAATGCTGGGAAAGGCCAGAAACCATGACAGAGAGAAGACCTCTCACTCAAATAAACACATCCTATCCAGGAACAGAAGTTGCAGCAGAAACTGCGGCAGCCATGGCATCCGCCTCTTTGGTGTTCAAGAACACCAACAAAACCTACTCCAAATTACTCCTTGAACATGCTCAAAAATTGTTTGCTTTTGCAGACACTTATAGATCTTCTTATAGTATTAGCATCCCTCAAGTACAGGAGTATTACAACTCAAGTGGGTACGGGGATGAGCTCTTGTGGGCAGCTTCATGGCTCTATCATGCAACTAGAGATCAATGGTACCTCAGATATGTGACTGTGTTGAATGGGAATGGATTTGCCAATTGGGGAAGTCCAACATGGTTTAGTTGGGACAACAAGTTGGCTGCAACTCAGGTACATTAACTTGATATAAGAACAAAGAATTTTGGGGTTTTCCATTCTATCTGATAGAAATTTTGTTTAGGGAAACTTTCACTTTGATCCCCTCAATTATGAACCTTATGTCACTTTGCCCTGTTGGAGTTTCTCACATTGCTCCATCAACTACTTGAATTAGTTTCACACCGGTCCAATTTTCTCACGTGTAGAAAAATACATTTCTTAATATCTAAACTAGGATAATGTGAAACCAATGGCCATAATTGGTGGCACAATGTGAGAAATACAATAGTTGAGAGAGCAATGTGAGACCAGTAACCATAATTGTATGTGGAATGAGAGAAACATGGTAACTGAGATGGTAACTGAGAGGGCAATGCGAGTTAGGGTTACAATTGAAGGTGTTCAATTCTAATTTGCCCTTTGTTATCTATTTGAATTTTTTTTTAACCATTTCTCACTTTTGGATCAGGTTTTACTTTCCAGGGTGAATTTCGTCGGTTCAAAAAATATCCCAACAGCAGAAAATCTAGGCCTCCAGATGTACAGAGAGACTGCTGAGGCTGTTTTGTGTGGGCTTCTACCAGATTCACCAATGGCAACATCCTGCAGGACAGAGGGTAATACCCTTGAAGTTGTTTGATTTGCACAAACATGCCCCTTTCATTCTCGACCCACTTATCATTCATGTTAATTGGCCTTATCGTTTTTGAGTTCATATCGAAAATTATTCAATCCTAATTCGTAAATTTCGTATCAGTTTCATGTTATATTAACGCATTGTGTTGAAAATTGTCACCATTATCGAGAGACCTTTTTTTAAGCTAGTGAAATCCATCTATTTGATTGTGATGATGATGCAGGTGGGCTGATATGGGTGAGCGAGTGGGATGCTCTGCAGTATTCAGTGGCCTCAGCATTTCTTGCTGTTCTTTATAGTGATTACATGCTCAGCTCACAAACATCAACGCTATTTTGCAATGGGGAACTATACGAGCCAATGGACCTTCGAAAGTTTGCCATTTCACAGGTATATGCTGTTACTCAACATCAAAAAGTACTTTAAAAGCTATGCTCATTCCCAAAATACCAAAGCGATTAGGAAGAAAAGAAACCTGACTTTCTTGAACAATTATTACCAAAAATACCAAAATTTTTTTGTAAAGGTTATATTTACATAGTTAACAATTTACAACTCAAATATTCTGAGTTCGAATCATGACAATCTCGCGAGGTTAATTCACGAAGGATAAATCCTTCGCGAACACCCTAATCCTGCCGTAACATATTTTCACGCATAAACTCAATTTTTTAATATCAATTTTTCATACTAATGCAATCATGTTTACGCCCAAGGTCAAATCCTAGTTCTGCCTCAACTATAGACTGACTCCGAGTTGTGTCTAGGCTGATTACGTGCTGGGTGAAAACCCGATGAAGATGAGCTACCTTGTTGGGTATGGAAGTAGCTACCCTCAGTATGTACACCACAGGGGAGCTTCAATTCCGGTTGATGCCCAAACAGGCTGTGGCGATGGGTTCAAGTGGCTTAATTCGTCAGCTCCAAACCCAAATGTAGCAATTGGAGCACTTGTTGGTGGTCCATTCCTAAATGATACCTACATCGACTCCAGGAACAACTCTATGCAAGCTGAACCCACCACTTACAACAGTGCCTTTGTCGTCAGCCTCCTTTCAGCACTCATTGCTACAAATTCTCCGGTGATTCGGTCATTTGCGTGAAAAAAAGTGTCGGTTTCAGGTACATATACCTTTTCTTGAAGGCCGTCGTTCAAACTTTTCGTGGTAGTCTAGCATGGGTTACAGTGCAGTAGTGGTGGTACTCGAATCATGTGTTCAACAATTGCTAGGAAATTACAGTTTGTTTTGTGCTTTTAACCATCTTAAAGCTTATGGTAACTCTTGTATATAAACCTTCCACCAAATGTAACATAGATGTTGCTTCTTCTTTTTGGGGGAAATCAGACCCGAAGGTCTACCTGACCCGTGGCACCAGTTCTTGTGTTTTGTAGCAATAATCTGACATATATGTCAAGATAACAACATTTGAAATAATTAACAATTCACGATGTATGTTGCGTGTGAATAATTTNCATATATGTCAAGATAACAACATTTGAAATAATTAACAATTCACGATGTATGTTGCGTGTGAATAATTTAGATCGCATGTTAAAATCGTCTTAGCTCATGAATATTATACACTAAAAGCTAGAAATTTTTTTTGGAATTTGTATTTGACATAACCACCCAATCACTGGGCCTAATAATTTTGGATATGATTTGTGAAATCGACATGAGATTGATACGAAATTAACAAGTTCAAGTGTTGTTTTAAGGGATTTGTGCGGTAAATTGTTGGATTTACATACCCACCAAAGACCGACATGAATATCTATATAATAAAGTAGCTAGATTTATTTATCTTTAGTTTTTCGCGGCTCAGATCGTTTGAAGAAATATTGATCCGATAGTCTTAATACTAAATTTCCTCTCCCTCCAATTTTTTGAGCAAGACTTTCATTCCTTCTACAGTTCTAAGACTCTTATTTCTCTCTATCTCATATTACACATTAATTATATCGTTAATTATTATTCTAATTAAAAATGATTTTTAAAAAAATTTAAATAAACAAATGGACCTTAAATACAGATTTTTTACGTTAAAACAAGTCGAATGACTATAATATGAATCATAGTTTGTATTGAAATAAAAATATTATAATATTCAAATAGTATAATAGGCGAATAATATATATGTAATAAGATATACCTATATACTAAGAGAACTAACATTATTTGTCTTATCACAGCTCAAATTGTTTTACAATTATTGATCAACCGGTCAAAATTCTTTCTTCAAATTTCATTTTACTCGATTATCAGTTCGAAGTGATTATAATTAGGATTCAAATTGAACTGAATTTAGTTATCGAATATAAAATATATATTTTTACTTAAACTTAACTTTACTTGAATTTTACGAATATTTAAGTTGAAGTCAAATTGAAATTGATCGTAAAAGTACTAAAGAATAACCAAATCAAAAAAAAAAAAAAGGATGTTTTGGCATTACAGTGAATGAGAATAAATAAAANGATCGTAAAAGTATTAAAGAATAACCAAATCAAAAAAAAAAAAAAGGATGTTTTGGCATTACAGTGAATGAGAATAAATAAAAATTAGTTTGTAGCTTTAATATAGAAGTGTTAATTGAGTCAAACTTACATTCAATTCTTTGTTTAACGTAATTATGATTAAAACTCGAATTGAATTGAATTTGATTGTCGAATATAAAATATAAATTCTTACTTAAAATTAAAGGGGTGGAAGGTTATTCTCACTTCCAAATCTCCATTCCCATTACATTTAATTTTTTATTATCAAACTACTAAGTCCACCTTTTATATACTCATCTCATGTTACATACACCTATTTTAAAAAAGAAAAGAACGAAATAAAGAAAAAAAAGAAAAAAAATAAGAAAACCGAAACAAGAATGAAAAAAAAAATTAAGCAAAGATTAAAGGAATAAGCAAAATTAAAAAAAATGCAAAATCGACAATGAAAAAAAAAAAAGTAGTATCAAGCAAAAACACAAAATTGAACAAGAAAAAAAATAACAAGTATAGATGTAAAATCTAAACAAAATAAAAAAATAATAAATAATCTGAAAGCATATATATACACACACACTTATAAATTCTAAATAAAAAATTATTAAACTTGACAAAGATATCAAAACATACCGAAAATAATAAAAATTTATACAATAAACAAGGAATCAAAAATAAAATTAAATTGAAAAGTAATACTAACATGTATCTCACTAAAAAATTTATGTTAAAAAAGTATTTTTATGAGTGCATGATATGAAATAGATAACGAAAAATCTAATTATGACAAAATATAATGTGAGTTTATTTATTAAACGGGGGTGTATGTAGAATGAGGTGGACTTAGTTACTAATGGGATGAGTATAGAAGGGGTGAACTTAGTAGTTTGATAATAAGAAATTAAATGGAATAAGAATGGAGATTTGTGGGGTGGGAATAGTTCCACCAAAATTTAAATTCGATTGAATTTTAAGAATATTTAAGTTGAGCTTAAATGAAAACTGATTTTAATTTTTTAACAAATTTTTTTACATTTACGAGAATTCACGTGAAACTTTTGAATTTTTTCCTCATAAAAATTATATGAACTCACATTAGAAAAATGATATAGAGATAATGTTATGAATTTTAGGTAAAAATCTATAAAAAAAACAAATAGTTATATTTTTTTAAAATTTGAGATAAAATTTATTAAAAATATTAAAATTGTGAACATTTGATCAATAATAATTATATTTTTTCATATTTTTGAATTAATATGTTACAGTAATTATAGCGTAACTTTTATTATATAAAGATTTGATTATATATGTTCTGCATACAACATACAGGTTGAATAATATCAATTTAATCGTTGTATTGTATATTGACTTTATTTATAAAAAAATATTTACAATTTTTTACAGGTAACGTAGTGCCTCTAGACACGAGTAATTATTAGTAATTAAATATGATACAAACTCAACTATATATAATTATAAATTGACAAGTTGTGAGTTGAACAACTTTTGACACAAATAACTTGCACGACAATTTACATGACTTAAAATTATGGCACGACAAGACATAACCCTACTCCTCATGTTCCCGGGCTCCTGGTTGTGCTCTTGCTGACATTATTAGAATATTTTCTAGCTTAGCCTATTCGACTGTGACACTAATCCAATATCATCCTCCTTCCCATTTTCTTCAAATATGAGTCTCGACATGTGATTTACAGAAATCAGAGTCAACGTAGGGGTGCTTAGAAACATAACAAGCAAAGTGGCGTATTGCTTTGAGGCCAAGCAAAAAAGGCACCTGCAAGTGACTTCAATGGCTCACTAGTTTCAAAAGTCAAAAGGGCATGGAATTCAAATCAAATACTTTAAGACCAAACTACCAAAAACCTGCCTAAATTGGCTGCGTTTCACTCCATTTGGTCAACATATGCACAATTAGATGCGTCCATTTTGGCCTAACCATAATTTAGCCTGTCAATTCGTATTGTCGTGTTGTGTTATTTTTATGTTATGTTATTTTTGGGTCACGTCGTTTTTAGTTCATTTTCAATTAGTAATGTTATTTTCGGATTTTGTATTGTTTCAAATTCGTACTGTATTCACATCAATGGATAAAACTGGCACCACTAACCTTAGTTGTTGATATAGGCCATTTTTTTACACTTGGGCTGGTTTAACACAACCGAGTGGATTGCTGTAAGTTTTAGCCAATTTGATTCCTTAAGGTAACAATGTTGCTTCTACTTTTTTTCCTATTGGTTCTTTGGGTTGAATTACGAGAGTAAAGAATATTCTACGGCAAAATCCTCATATCGCACTTCAAACAAAGTAGTAAAAATTTTATTCTAATATTGCCAACCAAATAATAAACGAATACCTCTAATATACCTTCACTCTATTTTACCCATGAAAGTAAATGTGTTGAAAGAGATGTATTAAAAGAGATCGGAATGAATGAACAAGTCACAAAATGTGACCCTGAAGAATCCACTTTTTTTCTCAAAAGGGCGTGAGAAATGCACTCAAAGCAAAACTCCAGCACACCGCACTTGCTTCAGTGCGTGCCTAACCTCCCACAACAACAACCCCCAACTATCCTTAACTTTTCAGCCATGAATTTATAGTTCAAACCTGTAATTAAATGGACAAAATCAAATTAACTCATATACACCAAATAGTCCCATTGACTCCATTCTGTATACTTCGTATTCTTTTCAATACAACCTCAAAAAATGGCCTTCAACAACAAACCCANCAACAACCCCCAACTATCCTTAACTTTTCAGCCATGAAATTTATAGTTCAAACCTGTAATTAAATGGACAAAATCAAATTAACTCATATACACCAAATAGTCCCATTGACTCCATTCTCTATACTTCGTATTCTTTTCAATACAACCTCAAAAAATGGCCTTCAACAACAAACCCAAAAAACCCATGGCCTCCCTCAAATCCAATCTCTCCACCACCCTCTTCTTCATTGTTCTCTTCACCATCTCAGCTCTCTTCATCCTCCACTCCCCCACCTCTTCCATGTGCACCACCCTATCCACCCACATAAACACATGGTCTGGTGATCTTCGTACCGCGGAATTTTCATGGAATCGCCTAAAATTCAACGATAATAATCCACCGCCCNCTCATCCTCCACTCCCCCACCTCTTCCATGTGCACCACCCTATCCACCCACATAAACACATGGTCTGGTGATCTGCGTACCGCGGAATTTTCATGGAATCGCCTAAAATTCAACGATAATAATCCACCGCCCGTGGCTCTGAAGATCGCCGTCTTTTCCCGGAAATGGCCTAACGCTGCCGTCCCGGGTGGTATGGAAAGGCACGCTCATACCCTGCATACCGCTCTAGCTCGCCGTGGACACCAAGTTCATGTCTTCACTTCACCACCTCAAGAGCTTATACAACCCCAAGACCAAGACAGTCAAACTTTATCCCCTCTGATTCATTTCCATGAGGGAGAGCCCGGGCGATGGCGTTATAACAAAGCCTGGGAACAGTTTCAAGAAAAGAACAAATCGGAACGATTCGACGTGGTTCACTCAGAAAGTGTGGCACTGCCTCACTGGCTAGCTCGTCAGGTTACCAACCTTGCGGTTTCGTGGCATGGCATAGCCCTTGAGAGTGTGCAGTCAAGTATCTACCAAGATTTGGCACTTAGGCCTAATGAGCCCATGGCCCCTGCTGTCAACAACAGTCTACAAGGAGTAATCCCCAAGGTGTTGAATGAAATTAGATTTTTCAAAAACTATGCTCACCATGTTGCTATAAGTGACAGCTGTGGTGAAATGCTCAGAGATGTGTACCAAATCCCAACCAAAAGGGTCCATGTGATTGTCAATGGGGTCGATAAAGACGAGTTTAAAGAAGACTGTCAATTAGGTCAACAATTTAGATCAAAGATCGGTGTTCCAGGTAATGCAAGTTTACTTCTTGGCGTGGCCGGAAGATTAGTGAAGGACAAAGGCCATCCATTACTCTATGAAGCCTTCTCCAAGCTCAAATCGAAGCACCCTGATGTCTACTTGGTGGTGGCTGGGTCAGGGCCATGGCAGCAAAGATACAAAGATTTAGGGCCTCAAGTCATAGTTTTGGGGTCTATGAACCCCGGTGAGTTAAGGTCTTTCTATAATTCTATAGACATTTTTGTTAACCCTACGCTTCGACCACAAGGTCTTGATCTCACTCTAATGGAGGCAATGATGAGTGGAAAACCGGTTATGGCGTCGAGGTTTCCTAGCATCCAAGGAACCATTGTTGTTGACAATGAGTTTGGTTTCATGTTTTCTCCAAATGTGGAGTCATTGGTAGAGGCATTAGAATTGGTGGTGGGTGAAGGTTCAAAGAGGCTAGCACAAAGAGGGAAAGCATGCCAGGAATATGCAGCTTCCATGTTTACTGCAAATAAGATGGCATTAGCTTATGAAAGGTTATTCCTTTGTATCAAAAACCAAACATTTTGTATGTACCCTTAGGTGATGTTCAATTATTTTTTACTCTTTCAAAATTAGTTTTTTTGTGATCTCTTGGGGGAAAGTATTTTGTTCAATAATTAACATCCATATATTTTAGTTAACATTCCATTAATTGGTTTATTTCTCTTTCTTCATATATTTGAGAAATTTATAAAAATAAAAAAAATAGTGGGTATAATACATTACATGATAGTGTCGGGTGACGTACATTACTAATAAAATACTTTATATTTTTAATGAATAACTATTGCCTATGAACTTGCCAAATTTTTTTTTGAAAAAGCTAACTCGTGTGTTCCACTAGCTAATGTTGTAACAGTTTTTTATTGGGTGCACTCAGTCAAATTTTTCTTGAAATTTACCATTATGTATTAATGATATTGCCTCTCTCTCTCTCTCTCTCTCTCTCTCTCTCTAGCCACATCTAATTTACACGATCAACTTCCTAGAAACCTTTCCTTATTTGGATCCACACATGTAACTAATACCCTTAATTGGTCTAGGCTCCAGTAGGGTTATCCACTTCGTCTTAGGCCCAATCAGGTCGAGCTTATGTATGCTATAGTTTTTCTCATGACTACAAACCAAGCCTTTCCACTCCATTATTCACCCCCTTGGGCATGGCCATGAGTTATCTAGTAAGTGCACAAATTAGTTATATATTTATGTAAATGCTTAATGGTTAATACAAATACTGCACTAACTAACGGTCGCCACCCTTAGTTACGATGCACAAAATTTGCAATGTCTTCCCACCACCATTATCTCTCCACTCCATACCCTCACCCTTTACTCCGCTTCCACCTTAACGTTGTTAGACAATAACCCAAAATAATATTTTTTTTGAAAAATAAGTTCAATGTGAAAAAGTTAATAAAAATTGATGATGCACAAAATCGACTCATGCAAAAACAATAATCGAGTGTGTGATAAGATGTAATTAATAAAATAAGCAATGACAGTAATATAAATATTGAGTCAACACACAGGTATATAGTGATTCGGTCCGGTTGACCTACTCTACTCTGGAAAACAGTAATGGTGGTCGGAGATCTTTATTGATGAAGTAATGTAAACAGGAGAGAAACAGAGCAATGGTTAGCTTCAGGAGANATTGCCTATGAACTTGCCAAATTTTTTTTTGAAAAAGCTAACTCGTGTGTTCCACTAGCTAATGTTGTAACAGTTTTTTATTGGGTGCACTCAGTCAAATTTTTCTTGAAATTTACCATTATGTATTAATGATATTGCCTCTCTCTCTCTCTCTCTCTCTCTCTCTCTCTAGCCACATCTAATTTACACGATCAACTTCCTAGAAACCTTTCCTTATTTGGATCCACACATGTAACTAATACCCTTAATTGGTCTAGGCTCCAGTAGGGTTATCCACTTCGTCTTAGGCCCAATCAGGTCGAGCTTATGTATGCTATAGTTTTTCTCATGACTACAAACCAAGCCTTTCCACTCCATTATTCACCCCCTTGGGCATGGCCATGAGTTATCTAGTAAGTGCACAAATTAGTTATATATTTATGTAAATGCTTAATGGTTAATACAAATACTGCACTAACTAACGGTCGCCACCCTTAGTTACGATGCACAAAATTTGCAATGTCTTCCCACCACCATTATCTCTCCACTCCATACCCTCACCCTTTACTCCGCTTCCACCTTAACGTTGTTAGACAATAACCCAAAATAATATTTTTTTTGAAAAATAAGTTCAATGTGAAAAAGTTAATAAAAATTGATGATGCACAAAATCGACTCATGCAAAAACAATAATCGAGTGTGTGATAAGATGTAATTAATAAAATAAGCAATGACAGTAATGTAAATATTGAGTCAACACACAGGTATATAGTGATTCGGTCCGGTTGACCTACTCTACTCTGGAAAACAGTAATGGTGGTCGGAGATCTTTATTGATGAAGTAATGTAAACAGGAGAGAAACAGAGCAATGGTTAGCTTCAGGAGAGATATAATAGTTAGGAGAGAGAAAAATTATATATGTATAAAGAGATGTAGAGGTAGAGCTCAATGTGTCCTTTCATGTAGAGAGGACTTACAATTTATAAGCACTTGACCTTGGTTAAGTCGGTGTCTTGAGGGCAAAGGTACTAATTCTCTGAGTGTTTACAAAAGGTAATTATCATAAAATGTTGTCTTGATCTTTGAGATGGAGTATTCTGATAATTGATTCTCCTGTACTCTAATTCTTTTTGGACTCCTTAGAACTTGGACTGGGCCGAATTTGCAAACTAGACTTGACCTACCTTTTAGTTAACTTAGGATTGTTAGATTTGTTGGGTCTGACCCAATTAAATCTGGGCTCATCAAAGATGATGAAAAATATTCAATGTGAAATCTTAGGAGTTGTTTAGTAACGTTTTTGTTTTTGTGTCTTCAAAAAATCAAAAACAGAGAAAATTTTGTCTCTGTTTTGTGGTAAACACTAAAACAAAAAATATGTTTGGTAATCATTTTTGTCTATCAAATTATAAGAATAAAAACAAAAAACACATTTGGTAACTAACTTAAGTTTTATCCTAAATATATTTTATAATACCTCATTTTTTGTTTTTAAACAAATTAACACTTTATTTCATAAAAAATGATTTACAACCATGAATTAAAGACCTTCAACAAATCACCAATCTTGCACAGCCAGATTTCCGAAAAAATTAGCTATGAAATTTGCCTCCCTATACACATGCCCAAGCTGATATAGCAAGAACACCTAAAGGAGGTACCCAACTCACTCAAAAGGTCTTAACCTGCACCTTACCGCAATCAATCTCTAAATCAGACAACCTAAATAAAATACAAATAGACATTATATTACATCAAAATACAAATCCAAACATTCTTTAAACCAAAACATCCACTAATTCATCAAAGAACATCTAAAGAACGATAGTTATATTACATAAGTGAGTAATCACATTCATACATCATAGAGTCCAACATACAACCCCTAAGTTCAGACATTAATAAATTATATCACTTAACTAAAATTTCAACAATTAATACAAATACCACAAACAATAATGCACAAATAAAAATCAAATTACATCCACAACAAGCAAGCATGAAAATAGTAATTCATTTCTTCTCTCTCCATCTTGACTGGGCTTGATTAATCACATGTTGTTCATTTATAATTGTGTTGTACTCATTAACCCAATGAAACAATTATCATGCTCATGCCATCGTGGACAACGATAAAAAACTCGTCCATTGTTTCGTTTGGTCATTGCGACCAAAATATTCATGTTCCCGGATCCACACGAACATGGAGGGCCAATATGTGTCATTATAATACACCTAATTACATTAACATCAACAAGTAAAAATTAGTCATATAAACATTAATATGGAAATATAACAATACAAGTATCAACACATTTTTACCATCATAATAAATAATAACAGTAGGACATATATCAATGGTGAATTGATGCCCACAATTGATTAGCAATTATATCTCTGACACAAGCCATTTGACGCAACTAACTCGAACTTATGTCCAATTCTATTGGGACCTGTGAAATTGATCTAGCAATTGTGACGCTCCAAAAATTGGGAGTCCTTAATTTAACAAAATTCGGACAGAATCTCCTTTGTACGAGAAGCTCTACCCAAAACAAAACCTGTGCATCATACAATCACATGACCCATCCGAAGTCCAATATACAATATTGACCACACCGTGTCTATTTAAAAATAAACATTGACCACACCAGATCTATTTAAAAATAAACATATAATAGCATGCAAGATTTCATTAACATAGTCCAAAAACTAATTTATTGAATGTTTTGCGAAAACATAGTTTTTCACAATAAAACTTTATATATACAAGTTCCATTGCAAGTAATTCCATATAATTACATATCCAAAAACATAATTTTACAATAGTTTTACAAAAACTCGATTTTGCTTCATCTTTGAGAACCCGAATGAGAGCTATCCACCGGGGTCTATCCCGCACCTGAAATGTGTTCCCGTATAGGATGAGCTATGCCCAGTAGAGTATTTCCTACAGATGTCAGTGGCAATGTCAATGTAGGCGCATGTGTGGGAGTCGATGCATCAGCCAGTGCTGGTCCTAATGGTGGTTCAGCTACCACTGCCGGTGTCGGTGTCGGTGCATGAGCTTGTGCCGATGCTAATGGTGGAAATAATGGAATAGTCCAATCGTAGTAAAAATGAGGAGGTGGTTGTGCAGATGTAGACAGTACATCTTCTGCCGACCCTAAAAGTGCGGCAAGTCATCGGTGCTCCCGGACAGCTGTCAAACATGAGGATCTCATATCAGTAATGTGCCCAATGGTGTCCATGCAACGTGTCAAGTCCGGGCTGCCCTCATATGTATCACGTGCAATGTGATATATTCGTGTAAGTGTATCTTCCTACAAGAAAAAATTTCAACAATTTAGTAAATATATTAAACAATTAGTGACATTTGTCCTGCAAATTGAATATAACAGCATTTAACATCTTACCAGAAGCTCTATGATGCTCCCAACAGGCTAAAACCCGACAGTCGACCTAGCAACAGGTGGACCAACAAAACGCCGTGTGATACGACGATACTATTGCATGTATGCGTCGGTCGGATCTATCGATGCAGTACTCAAATCTCCAGCAACAACAGTATCTCTACGATGGGCTAATATCTCCGTGTACATCTGATGCACTATAGACCAGTCCCGACCAAATCTGCCTCGACAGTTGACAGCATGCAAGACCCGACTGGTATCGCATGGCTATGGTATGCGCTGAATCAGGCCAAACTATCGAGTAACTCGATCTGAAAAATGTCACTCGACGACATTGAAGCAAATCAATGGGACTCGTGTGCGCCAAATATCTTGCCCAATAGGGCAATAATCTGACAGGGCACCCAATACATCAGTTGTATATGGCTCCCATATCATCTGCAATACATACTGTGATAAATTTATTAAGTAATGTAAATGTTTTTTTAAAAAAAATTAGACAAAATTTCCTTTAAAAATTGGACATTTTCAAATTTTTTTCAACCTGTATACAACACACCCAACTCAATGGCATGGATAAACAAATAAAAATCAACATCTCATTATCTCAATATTCACTTAACACGTAAATTCAATCATATCAACCTAAAAAACTAACAAACTTTAACAATGAATATCTGAGTTCACAATCAGATATGGTTAAGCTGATATACCTGATCCTTGCGCATCTGGTCTAGCTGGTCCCGATAGTGACGTAATACATGGATAGGAGTGTGCTACTCCGAAAATGAGACATCCCATCTATACATTTCAACAAGTTTTTAAATACATAATAATACGCAAAATATTTAATTACGTGCTATTGTATGTTTAGTACAAACCTACAACCAAGTAGACCATCATGTACATCGTGTGCATCAACTGCTTTATGGGCAGCACCCAACTTAACATCGACTCCATCTACCGCTGCCCCAGGCCCATCGGGTGCCGCTGCACCCACATCTACACCAACTTCATCTACCGCTGCACCATGGATGACCCGCTGTCGTGGTAGCACACGCTGTGGAACAATGTGTACTAGACGCTTCCAAGCCCACAACTACATACACAATACATTTATTTGACATATGTATAGTAAGAAGAACATAAAACTAAGCAACTAAGGGAACAATGCAAGCAATTACCTGAAGCAGAATAAGTGGAACGCTAATATCCTTCGTGTCCCACTTAGTAGCGATACACATCTCCCGATATAACCATGATAGTGCCGCACTGCCCCAACTATAAGTGTCAGCCGCATGCAAGTCTCTGAGCAATGGTAGGAACA
The DNA here is from genome assembly GCA_963454935.2 of Ilex paraguariensis. NCBI lineage: Eukaryota > Viridiplantae > Streptophyta > Magnoliopsida > Aquifoliales > Aquifoliaceae > Ilex > Ilex paraguariensis. The sequence goes on from CAUOFW020001325.1 coordinate 387,563, forward strand.
TAAGCTTCACCCGACTAGACGACTTGTCACTAAAAAAAAATCCCCCAATCAACAAAAAGATGTACGATCGAACGTAAGATGCTATAAAATGCTCTGTCGCATCAGCTGAAATCCCGTGGGCCAAATGTTCGACCAGTGCACTAAGTCATAGAGTCGACTTATTTATCGCTCCATCTACTGGTATGAATCCAAGCAACTCAATGCATATGTCACTCCACTGTTGTACATCGCGGACTATGTCTACACCATATACAAGCATGCCATCAACCGGAAGGCCAAGTAGTACAGTTGTATCCTGAAATGTGATGATGGGCTCACCGACTAGCAAATGAAATGTGTGTCTCGACGCACCATTGCTCTACAAGAGCAGTAATAAGATGTCAGTCTAGCTAAATGTATCTAAGGTGATATGCCCCATAAAATCTGGCTGTGCGTAGATGCTGAATAACCCGATCGTCTATGATGGTAACTCAACGAAGAGAAGTCTTTGATAGTCTACAATGTAACGGGGGTAGCTCTATGCCCTCCCAAATAGCAGTCATGTGATGGTCACCCTGTAAAGAAAGAACAAATGCATCATCGGGACCTAGATGTACTAATGACCGGGAATCACGATCCATGTATACAACCTATATAAAAAAATAAATCCAAACATGAGTTAAAAAATCTCGTATGCTGAATAAAGGACTCAAACAATAAATAATACATTACAACTTACATACAACATTAGAATGCATAAGTAACATTTATAGTGGATTACCCATTGAAGAAGCAGATTAGTTCTTTACTGGACAAGTTCGACGATCGTGCCCTGCTTGCAAACAAATACTACAGGGTTTTGTTTGCGCTCTTCTCTCGAAAAATTTATTTCATTCCGAATGCACAAGGTCTGTGGACGTCCTTTAACTCCTCAACGCAACAACCTATCAGGACATAATGTAGGACCATCGGTAGCATCCCAATAATCTTGGTGGTGTAGAGGATGAAGATCAGGTGCCCAAGTGGATTCAAGTGCATGGATGCTATATACTGGATCGATTAAATTCCAAGAAATAACATGAAAGTGCAAGCATGCAGCCATAACATGAGAACAAGGCATTTTATAAATTATAAATTTCTCACAACTGCATGTTCGATCATCAATACAAACAACATGTGTATTACCGTTATTACTGACCACCTCCACAACCTCATGTCACATGTGAAATAGTGTTACAGTACACATNCCACAACTGCATGTTCGGTCATCAATACAAACAACATGTGTATTACCGTTATTACTGACCACCTCCGCAACCNCTCATGTCACATGTGAAATAGTGTTACAGTACACATTCCTGCTTTGACCTGGTTGGGTCGCATAAATTCGACTGATTCAGATGAGTACTCCATACCATTGTCTATGCATCGTTGTGCATGTTCACGGCACTCACAAAAGTATTTTNTGTCGTATGTAAAACAGTGTTACAGTACACATTCCTGCTTTGACTTGGTTGGGTCGCATAAATTCGACTGCTTCAGATGAGTACTCCATACCATTGTCTATGCATCGTTGTGCATGTTCACGGCACTCACAAAAGTATTTTGCGAGCCGATAAAATATGAATTTAACACATGCAGTGATGGGAAGCATCCTAACACCTTTCAATGCACCATTGAACACCTCAAAAACATTAGTTGTGATTGTTCCGTTTCGCCGACTACCATCATGGGCAAGTGTCCACTGTTGTGCTAGAATATCGGCTGACCACTTCCATACATCCTGATTTATACTTTTAATTTCTTCCATTATCATATTAAACTTGCGAATCTAATGTGCTACCCCAGCCTTCCACACTTGATCTTTCAAATGCATGTTGTTGTAATGTGTGTTGAAATTGCTTTGTACATGCCTAAGACAGAAATGATGATNTACCATCATGGGCAAGTGTCCACTGTTGTGCTAGAATATCGGCTGACCACTTCCATGCATCCTGATTTATACTTTTAATTTCTTCCATTATCATATTAAACTTGCGAATCTGATGTGCTACCCCAGCCTTCCACACTTGATCTTTCAAATACATGTTGTAATGTGTGTTGAAATTGCTTTGTACATGCCTAAGACAGAAATGATGATAGACGTATGACTCATTCCACCCAGAATCTTGTTTCTTAACCGCTGAAATTATACCTTTATGTCGATCTGAGATTAAGAATATACCAGCTCTATTCGGCACAACAGAGTGGCGTAGATGATATAGAAACCAACTCCATCTTTCACTAGTCTCCTTATGAACAAAGGCAAATGCTAGAGGAAAAATTTTCTTCTAAGCATTAATCCTAATAGCAATAAGAAACTTATGCTTGTACTTGCCATTTACAAATGTGTCATCGATGCTGATTACGGGTCGACAATGAACAAACTCATCAATAGAAGCTTTGAATGCCCAGAACACTTTTCAAATATATCGAATTCAAGAGCACAAGCCTCATATTGCCACTTTACAATCGTCCCAGGGTTGTATTTCACAAGAGCACCTATAAACTTCGGCAAAATGTTATAAAAACAATCCTAGTCACCGAAAACCTTAGCTATAGCATTATTCTTCGCATTTCATGTCTTCTTGTACGTTATCAAATAATGATACTATTTTTTCACCATTTCAATGATAACAGACATTGTTACATCAGGTGTAGCACAAACCACACCCTCAATCCATTGAGAAATAAAACCNACTCATTCCACCCAAAATCTTGTTTCTTAACCGCTGAAATTATACCTTTATGTCGATCTGAGATTAAGAATATACCAGCTTTATTCGGCACAACAGAGTGGCGTAGATGATATAGAAACCAACTCCATCTTTCACTAGTCTCCTCATGAACAAAGGCAAATGCTAGAGGAAAAATTTTCTTCTAAGCATTAATCCCAATAGCAATAAGAAACTTATGCTTGTACTTGTCATTTACAAATGTGTCATCGATGCTGATTACGGGTCGACAATGAACAAACTCATCAATAGAAGCTTTGAATGCCTATAACACTTTTCAAATATATCGAATTCAAGATCACAAGCCTCATATTGCCACTTTACAATCGTCTCAGGGTTGTATTTCACAAGAGCACCTATAAACTTCGGCAAAATATTATAAAAACAATCCTAGTCACCGAAAACCTTAGCTATAGCATTATTCTTCGCATTCCATGTCTTCTTGTACGTTATCAAATAATGATACTATTTTTTCACCATTTCAATGATAACAGGCATTGTTACATCAGGTGTAGCACAAACCACACCCTCAATCCATTGAGAAATAAAACCTGCGTCAAGCTGACAGTGGTCCTGATTCAACCTTGGGTAGAAACAAGTGTGAGGTGCCTGATATTTTGTGATCTTAAACATTCCATGCTTAGCCTTCAAAATTGCTCGTAACCTCTATTTGCACCCACATTGTGCATACATCTTGCACCTCAACACCCAACGCATTTTATTTGTATCAACAACAACATATTGTTGGTGCATNCAAAATTGCTCGTAACCTCCATTTGCACCCACATTGTGCATACATCTGGCACCTCAACACCCAACGCATTTTATTTGTATCAACAACAACATATTGTTGGTGCATCTTAATTGAATACAATTTAACTATCATCTCCAACTGTCTTTTAGTCCTAAACACCATACCCTTAGCCAGTTCTGGTCTTGTAGGATCCCATGTTTTAATTCCATACAAAATGCACAAGCTGTCAACTTCATTCTGGTTTCCCGATTCAACGTTTGAGAAAATGTTGACTCCAGCTCATGTATAAGAACCTCACCATCATCCTCAACAGAATTACCTTCAGCATCATAATCATCACCATCAGAGTCATCACTCAATAAATCTTCTGCTAACTCTTCTTGTTCGTAGTAATCATTCCGGTCATTAGCACACATTCCTTCATATGTATTATTATCAATCTGATGCACTACAAGTGCTTGGACAGGGTCCACTGGCGCTGGTGTTAGGATAACTGGAATGATTTACATCCCCTCGTTACCCATAACATCCCAATAGTCTTGTTGGGATAAGCATTCAGGAAAAACACTAGGCCCTGTTTCAAACTGTGCATGTGTATATCGATTGTATTCTTCCATATACTGCATTGTTACAGGGGTGTAATAATTATCCCCTATGGCTGAAGGGTCAAGCACTAGGATATATGATTCTTGGCTGAGCATGGCAATGTATGAACCAACAGCAGACCAACCTTCATTACTTCCACCAATGTCATCTGCCCTAACCTCTTCGCTTACATACAAATCAACTTTGTTAACACCTTGATTGTCAAATACAACATCCACCATTGCCTCCACACTATCGTTGTCAATAACTTCTAGTGGAATATATGTATAAAGGTTAGCTCCCAATACAGTAGGAAACTTACAGATAAGTTTGAGGTTGTATTTATTCCTATCTATTCCCGTCACATCATGCAACCTATTAACCAATGCCGAATAAGTTGTGTCATGCGCAACCTTTATCACACGCTTATAACCATTATCATATCGTAAAACATCATGGTTATTGAATATGGTACCACCCCAATAAATCATCACAGAAGCACGTCTTCCAGCCATTATTAACAATTCTACAATAAATACATCAAAAATTAGTGTGTAGACACAACCAAAACTTTTCTTTCATCAAAACTTTTGCTTGTTCATGTTTTGAAATATAAATAAACCTGGTAGTTCGTTCCAATTTTCAATCACCCAATAATAAGGAAGGAGCACATTAAGTACATAAAATGGTTAACACTTACATCAAGAAAGTAATCTATAAAGATTGGTAATATATTTTTAAAACTCCCAGAATAATTATGAAAACTTGAAAAATTTAACTCGCTAATTGTAATAGAAACTTTTTTGTCCCTCCTAAATTAAATTTGATATGCTCCTGTCAATTAATACCTTAAGTATTAGGACTCCAACACTATGCAAAATAGACTACACTCATTCATTCAATCGTGACTGGTTTGGGGGGAGGAGATGGAAAAGTATAGCAAAAAAAAATCTTAAATTTATTTCCTAAATTTATTCCCACTCATGTGCTCGATATTGNGTGACTGGTTTGGGGGGAGGAGATGGAAAAGTATAGCAAAAAAAAATCTTAAATTTATTTCCTAAATTTATTCCCACTCATGTGCTCGATATTGTGACATAGTAAGTAGAGTAACATATGAAAGAAATTAACACTTGTGAATAGGAAATCCACCTTCCACCAAACTAGTGACGTTATTAGCAACAATGATGCATCTTCGCTAAAAATTGTTACTAAAAACTTTAGTGAACTGTGGGTATATCATATCTCATTTTTTATAAAATCATGTTGGAAGCTATGTTATTTTATCATGGGAAATTGGATGAGTGATTTACAAGTTTCGATACAACTAGGCAAATTGATGAGAAAACTTACAGTTATATAAACTTAGTTAATATTTTCATCAATATTTGCCTAAATACCTCAATCATTGTATGTTGGCATATTAATGGGTTTTTCTCTTTAACTTATGTGGTTCTAACCATATATACATACTATTTTTTAACATGTTACTCTACCCTGTATTCACATGTGTAGTACTTGGGCATCCCTTAATAGAGTGTATAAAAAAATAAACTAAGTTATGTGTCAACAATGTAGCACACAAGTTCCAACTTTTTCTAACAAACTTTATTCATTTAAACGTTGCAGGGATAATAATGGTTGTAACACATACTTTAACAAACTTTTTGAGATATGTTTGGTGTCGAGGTTGGCTAAAATAACAAGTAATTAACCATTCGAATACATTATTTTGTTCATACTACTTAACTATTACCACTTAAAGTAATAGTTAAGAAATGCAGAAGTACTATGATCAATATATGGTTAGGATACCTAAAGCCATTACGAAAAATCTCAAAGAAACATTCCCAATGATCGACTTAAAGATATTACAATGAATATGGACTTTACAAAATCTCTCAAGAGGGAATGTTGTGGGATGAATGAATAAAAAACAAAAAAAAATTAAAAAATTAGGCTACCTAGCTCACTGTTGCACAATTTTATTCCACGACACAAAAATTATCAAGCCCAGAANGCACTCCCAATGATCGACTTGAAGATATTACAATGAATATGGACTTTACAAAATCTCTCAAGAGGGAATGTTGTGGGATGAATGAATAAAAAACAAAAAAAAATTAAAAAATTAGGCTACCTAGCTCACTGTTGCACAATTTTATTCCACGACACAAAAATTATCAAGCCCAGAAAAAAAAATTGTCTAATTTGTTAGAAAACTTTAATCTTAAAGAATAAAACCACAAAAGGATCTAAAGCTCTGTGGAGAAAATGTAGAATACTCAANCTAAAAAATTAGGCCACCCAGTTCACTGTTGCACAATTTTATTCCACGACACAAAAATTATCAAGCCCAGAAAAAAAAAATTGTCTAATTTGTTAGAAAACTTTAATCTTAAAGAATAAAACCACAAAAGGATCTAAAGCTCTGTGGAGAAAATGTAGAATACTCAAAAGAAATTTGGGGACTACCACGAATATCAGATAAGCAGGATTGTTCTTATACTGTTAACGTACACTTATATAACAACCACGGTACTGAAGGTAAAGTTGTTAACAATTCACTTAACTGAACCAAGGTCATGACTTGGTTATACAAAATAAGNGGACTGTTCTTATACTGTTAACGTACACTTATATAACAACCACGGTACTGAAAGTAAAGTTGTTAACAATTCACTTAACTGAACCAAGGTCATGACTTGGTTATACAAAATAAGACAACAAATATAATAAATAAAAAACAATGCATGTTTCATGCTTCATTTGGAACTCTATTATAGCCTCATCTCCCAAAAACATGCGTTATATGTTTTCATGCAATACGATCATAGCAAATGTCCATACCAACCAATTTCTATATAAGAAAATCCAACAAATATTCCGTAAGAATTATAATCAAATTAACTTATCATTAAGCCACTTAATGCTACAACATTTACAAAGTTCACATTTAAATGTTCAGAGTTCAAAGGATTCATCATTGGGAAAGAGGCAATTACGGTGTCTACCATGAAATCTTCAATATATACTCATACTATGTTATATTCATCAGGCTACGCGAGGAAAACTAGTTTTCCATAATTTAAGAGAGATCTCTGAAACTGCCAGAACTGACTCTGGCAGTCTGGTGAAGGTAAATGTCACCACAGTTATTGAACAGAAGACAAGCAATTAATCTTATTCCCAACATGATTGAGTAGTAAGTGGGAAAATTTATATCAGATTAGTACATTATCTCCTAATAGTCATGATAAAGGTAGGGCAATTTAACTCATACTCAGTCAACTCCCTAGCCCACAACAGAAATTTGGAATCTTACATTAACTTTCCAGTTGGAATGGTTGAATAGGATTGCAAACTGTTCTTGCCTTTCCCCTTTGCTCATGGCAACATCGTGGATCATTACTGATTTAAAAGCTAGTCAAAATACTAAGAAACAACTTATTTCGATATCACATGACTCACATTGTTCCATATTTAAACTCAAAATCATGAATTAAGGGGCCACTATAGGAAACACGACAATCATGATATATGGTTAGTTGCCAAGTAAAATACATCAGATCAATTTCGTCAAGCACACACTGATATGTCATTTTTTTCTAGTTTTATGTCATGAAAAGGGATTCCTTTTAAATCTAGCTTGAGTATCGAATTAACTGCATAAAGAACCCATCAAAACAATCTAGCAATTCAAAGAATGATTATACAACATATATCCACATATAACAGAGGCATTTCATCGAATAGGTAATGTGGATGATTATGTTCTTAACAGAATATGATTCTTCGAATTTGTGCCTAGAAATAAGCCAAAAAAAAAAAAAGTGAGTGAGGAGGGATATTCTGGAACCTACNGATGATTATGTTCTTAACAGAATATGATTCTTCGAATTTGTGCCTAGAAATAAGCAAAAAAAAAAAAAAGTGAGTGAGGAGGGATATTCTGGAACCTACTATTATTTCTTGCTTTTCAAATCACCCATACACAATGCACCATCACAGTAAGTGAAATTTTCTTAGGCTGGACGCTAAAACTCCAATTCTTAAAAAGAGCCAATAATTCTTTATGATTTTGGACGATGAAATTCCTACAGAAAATAGAACTTAGCCAACACCATAGTTCCTGAGCAAAATTACAAGAGAAAAACAAGTGCCTCAAAGATTCAAAAGCACAGGCATAGAACAAAGTGAGCACTTGAAAGCCGCCACCACACCACGTAATCGAAGATACTCATCTAAAGGCATCCTCTCATGCATTAAGCGCCAAAATAACAGAGACATCCGTGGATGTCATTAGCAAAATTTTGTTAGGTCTGATAATAACATACCCGGTGTTCTTGATCGATTTAGGGCAAAATCTCTGACTCGTTGATGAACAGGCTGGATCTCGGTGGATGAAGATGCAGGATCTCTCGGTGGCTGGATCTAGGTGGTTCTCGCTAGATGAACAACGCTTGGGGCTTGTTGGATCAAGGGTGGTTGGAGCTCGTCGGAGAAGCCGCTGGATCNAATGCTACAACATTTACAAAGTTCACATTTAAATGTTCAGAGTTCAAAGGATTCATCATTGGGAAAGAGGCAATTACGGTGTCTACCATGAAATCATCAATATATACTCATACTATGTTATATTCATCAGGCTGCGCAAGGAAAACTAGTTTTCCATAATTTAAGAGAGATCTCTGAAACTGCCAGAAATGACTCTGGCAGTCTGGTGAAGGTAAATGTCACCACAGTTATTGAACATAAGACAAGCAATTAATCTTATTCCCAACATGATTGAGTAGTAAGTGGAAAAATTTATATCAGATTAGTACATTATCTCCTAATAGTCATGATAAAGGTAGGGCAATTTAACTCATACTCAGTCAACTCCCTAGCCCACAATAGAAATTTGGAATCTTACATTAACTTTCCAGTTGGAATGGTTGAATAAGATTGTAAACTGTTCTTGCCTTTCCCCTTTGCTCATGGCAACATCGTGGATCATTACTGATTTAAAAGCTAGTCAAAAAACTAAGAAACAACTTATTTCGATATCACATGACTCACATTGTTCCATATTTACACTCAAAATCATGAATTAAGGGGCCACTATAGGAAACACGACAATCATGATATATGGTTAGTTGCCAAGTAAAATACATCAGATCAATTTCGTCAAGCACACACTGATATGTCATTTTTTTCTAGTTTTATGTCATGAAAAGGGATTCCTTTTAAATCTAGCTTGAGTATCGAATTAACTGCATAAAGAACCCATCAAAACAATCTAGCAATTCAAAGAATGATTATACAACATATATCCACATATAACAGAGGCATTTCATCGAATAGGTAATGTGGATGATTATGTTCTTAACAGAATATGATTCTTCGAATTTGTGCCTAGAAATAAGCCAAAAAAAAAAAAAGTGAGTGAGGAGGGATATTCTGGAACCTACTATTATTTCTTGCTTTTCAAATCACCCATACACAATGCACCATCACAGTAAGTGAAATTTTCTTAGGCTGGACGCTAAAACTCCAATTCTTAAAAAGAGCCAATAATTCTTTATGATTTTGGACGATGAAATTCCTACAGAAAATAGAACTTAGCCAACACCATAGTTCCTGAGCAAAATTACAAGAGAAAAACAAGTGCCTCAAAGATTCAAAAGCACAGGCATAGAACAAAGTGAGCACTTGAAAGCCGCCACCACACCACGTAATCGAAGATACTCATCTAAAGGCATCGTCTCATGCATTAAGCGCCAAAATAACAGAGACATCCGTGGATGTCATTAGCAAAATTTTGTTAGGTCTGATAATAACATACCCGGTGTTCTTGATCGATTTAGGGCAAAATCTCTGACTCGTTGATGAACAGGCTGGATCTCGGTGGATGAAGATGCAGGATCTCTCGGTGGCTGGATCTAGGTGGTTCTCGCTAGATGAACAACGCTTGGGGCTTGTTGGATCAAGGGTGGTTGGAGCTCGTCGGAGAAGCCGCTGGATCTCGGTGTTTGGTGGAGGAGGAGAGGTCACCGTCGTTTGTGGAGGAGGAGAAGTGAAAACAATTGTTCGAGGAGGAGAGGTGAAAATTTTTAAAAATTTTTAACCTAGGCAGTGATTTGGAGATTGTACGTGACGTTCAAACCGTTAGTGTAAATGACGTTTTTAAAAATATTATTTAAAATGATATTTTTAGACTTTTTTTTTGTAATTCTTAACGTCTGTTAATGCTATTTAAAAATGTCACGACGATTTAAAAAAATATTATTTTAACTGACGTTTTCAAGAAAAAAATTTAAACTACAAATCGCCATTTCAAATGACGTTTTCAGATAAAAAGACATTATTTCAAATGACATTTTTAAAAAAAGATTGATTTTGAAAATTAAATTTAAAAGTGATTAGTTTTGAGAATTAAGTTTTGAGGGGCATGGATTTTGGGAAAACCTCTATTATTTATCCCTTAATTCAAGCTCATAAAATTTAAAATTCAAATTCAAGAGTCAATTTTCTTGTTCTTACCAATAAAAAACCTATAAGGAATCTTCTTCCTTGTGTCACTAGCAAGCCGTCGTATTAATCAAATTCATCCCTATCAAAATATTATGGTCATAGTGTTAATGCTCAAATCCATTCAATTTGAGCAACAGAGTCACTAGAGAGAGAGAAAAAAAAAATAAATAGTCATATTCTATATATAGATATAGATAGATATGAGAGAGAGATAATTTTAATGTTAGTCAAACTCTTGATTAATTTTTAAATTTATTTTAATTAAACATAACTGTTAGAGGTATTTTGAACAATAAATATCAAAATAAACTTAATATTAAACAAGTTTTTTTAATATCATCAAATTTCGCTCAAACAAAAACAAAAACAAAAGAGAGAAAGAAGGGAAAGGAAGATCTTAATGCAATAGGAGTTGAATTGGGTTGGGCCTTGACTTAGACCACCCCAACTTGGAACCCTGCTTGGCCCAACTTTCATATTCCCTCCTTTGCCCCTTCTCTCTCATCTTCCCCACCTTGAATGATATTCTAAAACCCTGATTTCAGCCTCGCCCATCTGTGGCAGGGTTTTGAGCTTCAGACCCATAACAGAATAGCCGATACTAGGGAAACACCATAGACCAATTCTCTAACTCTCTTTCTCTCTTTCTCTCTCTTCGTGGCTCTTTTCTCTCCCTTCAACAAGCTCAGAAACTCATGGCCTCCTCGCCACCATCAAAGCCCCCTTTATGGTGGCTATGACCAACTATACGCTGATACCAAAAATTCCATCTGTTTCTTCCCCCAATGAATTCAGGAAGAATTATAACCTCCAAGCAATTCACCATCTTATCACCCATTAAGCGTCCGTTAACCTTCATAACTTCCGGTGCTCAAAACCACTACCACCACCAACAACAACAACAGCAAGCACAACCACCACCAAAGCCACCGCATGACCACCCAGAAGATCCACACAAGCAAATAAAGNTACCACCACCAACAACAACAACAACAGCAAGCACAACCACCACCAAAGCCACCGCATGACCACCCAGAAGNCACCAACAACAACAACAGCAAGCACAACCACCACCAAAGCCACCGCATGACCACCCAGAAGATCCACACAAGCAAATAAAGGCATTTGATCACAGTTTCCTCAAGTGGGTAGCTTCGGTTCTTTCAAGCCCATCTCTAGATTCATCTAAGTGTAAAGATATACTAACCAATTTGTCTCCACACCAATTTGATACTCTCTTTTGCGATATTCAATTCTCTGTAAACCCATTAACTGTTTTGAAATTCTTTTATTTTTCATCCGAATCTTGCTTCTTTAGATTCACTACTAGGTCATATTGTGTGTTGATTCGTTTGCTTATTGCTTCAAATTTTGATGCACCTGCTCGGTTGCTTTTGATTCGGCTAATTGATTTCAAACTACCCGTACTGTTTAATAACCCCAATAATAGGCATTTTGAAATAACCATTGCATTCGCAGAATTGAATTCAGTTTCAGAGTGGAAACTTGGTGTTATGACATTTGATTTATTGGTTCATGTTTATTGCACGCAATTCAAAAATCCTCGATTTTGTATTGCATTGGATGTTTTCCGGTTGTTGGCGAGTAAGGGTCTGTTTCCCTCATTGAAGACATGTAATGTGTTGTTGAGTTCTCTTGTGAAGGCAAATGAGCTTGATAAAAGCTATGAAGTGTTTGACCTCACGTGTCAAGGTAGTGTACCCGATGTTTATGTATTTAGTACTGCCATAAACGCATTTTGTAAAGGAGGGAGGGTTGAAGATGCAATAGGGTTATTTTTTAAAATGGAGGAGATGGGTATTGATCCGAGTGTTGTCACTTATAATAACCTTCTTCATGGACTTTGCAATAATGGGAATCTGGAAGAAGCTTTCCGGTTCAAAGAGAAAATGATAAAAAATGGCATAAAGCCAAGTCTTATAACTTACAGTGTACTTATTAATGGTTTGATGAAGCTGGAGAAGTATGATGAGGCCAGTTGCATTTTGAAAGAAATGTCGGGTGAGGGGCTTGCCCCGAATGAAGTTGTTTATAACATGTTGATTGATGTGTATTGTAAAAAGGGAAATGTTAGTAACGCGCTGAATATAAGGGATGAAATGATATCCCGGGGAATTGATACCAATTCTATTACACTCAATTCTCTTATCCGTGGACTGTACAAGATTGATCAGATGGATGAAGTGCAAAAGCTTTTGGAGGAGATGCTATCAAGGGGGCTATCCATAAATCCTGGTTCTTTTACTTCAGTTATTCACCTGCTATGTGTAAATTCAAAATTCGATGCGGCTCTACGGTTTATGTGGGAGATGATTTTGAAAGATTTAAGGCCAAATAATGGGTTGCTGACCACATTAGTTGGTGGCCTTTGCAAGGAAGGTAAGCATTCAGCGGCGGTTGAACTATGGTTTAGACTACTGGAGAAAGGATTTGCAGCAAATACAGTGACCTCAAATGCTCTTATTCATGGACTATGTGAAGCAGGTAACATGCTGGAGGCTGTAAGGCTTCTCAAAGTGATGCTAGAAAGGGGTTTACAACTGGATAAGATAACTTACAATACACTCATCTGTGGGTGTTGCAAAGAGGGGAAATTGGAGGAAGGTTTCAGGCTGAGAGAGGAGATGGTTAAGCAAGGAATAGTACCAGACACTTTTACTTACAATTTGCTAATTCATGGGCTATGTAAGAAGGGTAAGATGGATGAAGCTGTGATGCTATGGAATGAGTGCAAAAGGAATGGTTTGGTTCCCAATATCTATACATATGGAGTCATGATAGATGGGTTTTGTAAAGCTGATAAAATTGAAGACGGTAAAAATCTCTTCAATGAGTTGCTCAGTCAGAAAATCGAGCCGAATTCTGTTGTCTATAATACACTCATTAGAGCCTACTCCAGAAATGGGAACATGACAGAGGCCTTTAGGCTTTGTGATGACATGCGAAACAAGGGCATTCCATCAACTTGTGCCACATATTCTTCTCTGATTAATGGAGTTTGCAGTATTGGTCAAGTTGATGACGGAAAATTCCTCATTGATGAAATGAGAAAGGATGGCCTGTTGCCGAATGTTGTTTGTTATACTGCACTGATTGGTGGTTATTGTAAGTTAGGTCAGATGGATAAAGTAGGGGATATTCTGCGGGAAATGTCTTCAAATGGGATACAGCCTAATAAAATTACATATACTGTCATAATTGATGGGTATTGCAAATCAGGTGATATGAAAGAAGCTGCTAAGTTTCTTGATGAGATGGTAGGAAAGGGAATCAGCCCAGATGCTGTCACTTATAATACGTTGTCTAGTGGTTTTTGCAAGGAAGGGAAGGTAGAACTAGCCTTCAGAATATGTGATCATATGTCTCACAAAGGAATAGATTTGGATGAAGTTGCTTACACTACTTTAATTCATGGATGTAACCCGCCATCAGCAAATGCAAATGAAGAATGATCTAGAACTCCTACAAGGTCGTGTTTTCACATGAACTGCTCTACTCAATATTTCATTGGATCTGTAATCAAATTGCTTAAAGGATTCTACTGATTTATCTTTGGCAGCCAGTTTCTGGGAGTACTCGGTTATATGGTGAAGTTATGTGCTGTCGATTTTGCTCTTTTCAAGGCAAACTGGTTATAAATCATGGGGCAGTGTTACCTCACCTTCGAGAACCTCTTGTTCTTTAGGTAAGGTCTTCATTAGCATGATATTACCTCTATAAGTTCTCAATTTAACTTGTTCTTTTCACTGATGTCTTATCTCTTCTAAACTGGTTCAGATTTTCTCCATATGCATCAGGGGAGTGATGTGTTTACTGATCAAATGATTGTTGCAGCAATAGTCTCATTATTTTAGTAAGTCTATTGACTCAATTGAATTTATATGACATGCTCTGCCTTGTTGATAATTGTCCTTGTATTTGTAGGTGTTCTTTGATCATTGTTTGAGCTTGTCCAAAATTTGAACCACATCCTTTTGTTTTATGGAATATCCGTCTGAAACTTTAAACTAGATTCCTTGAACCACTTGCACTTATATGCATTGGTCTTACAACCATGTTGCTAGCTCGGGCTTTATTTTGCACAAAATTGGGGTCACCAATGTGTAGCATATCCCTATGCATGTTTATGCATAAGCAAAGGCATCTTAAAGTTTGCATTTGAATAGAAATTCAACAATAACTAAAGAGTACATTCACCGGTGAAGTTCATGTGGTGGTAGTGGTCAGATAATAATCGGCTGATATACTAGCCCTTATTAGCATGTCAACATTGCTATATATGTCTTATTTCTCTTTAAGATTTGGTGGTGTTAATGAAAAGAACTGTATAAATTTCAGAGAAAGCTCCCCATTTTTTTTTCCAAAGTATTGCTAGAAGGTAGAACATCTTCTAAAAATAAGTTGGTGCTAATGTTTAGGTCACTAGCTTTGGCTAATTATGCAATTCATTCTTACTTAGATTAGTGGATATATAGTTCTGTTAACCGGGTTTGCTGGTTGAAACTCTCGAGCTTTATTATGTTGGTCTTTGGAAGGGCATTATTAGGGTGGCAAGTGAAACAGTAAAATATACTTTTTAATACTTTCACAAGATATTAAATCAAAATTACGCTAGATAATCAAGGGTGTTGATTATTTTTACACAAATCTGACATATCCAACTTGATCTGTGACCCAAGTATGTCAAACCAGCTTCTTTTCAGCAAAATTACCACAAGTAATGCATGGCCATAGTTGATTTTTAACCTCCACACCCTTAGAAGATGACTTCCGTCCTTTTTATGTTCAATACATTGCCCTCTATTTTTTAAGAACAATTTTATAGTTGTTCCTGATCCTTTTTTGGTAATTTAGCAGTCCGTAACCCAATAAGATGCAAAAGGTGAATACCTTGACCCAAAAACTCTTCACACTCTTTCACCAGAATCAATTTCTTGACATGATGACGGGTGATTTCAAGTGGGCATACAAAAAATTAAGAATGATTTTGTTATGGACTCTGTGATGTTGTACAAATGGTAGACGTTTTTTAAGATCTGAAAGAACGTTGTGCTCTACTTTAATATGTGACTAAGTTTCTATCGTTTCATATAGCAATTTAGTCTTTAATTTACTATATTTTTATCATGAACTTAAAATTTTTTTGTATCAGTCGGTGAATTGTATTGGTCATGTCCCCCCTACAACCACAAAAAAAAAAAATGAGAATGCTGGATCCACCCCTGATTTTCATGGCAGTATATTGTNAATTTTTGTATCAGTCGGTGAATTGTATTGGTCATGTCCCCCCTACAACCAAAAAAAAAAAATGAGAATGCTGGATCCACCCCTGATTTTCATGGCAGTATATTGTACTTGATTAGAATGAACTTCTGCAAAATGAGAATGCTTTCTAGGTAGCAATCCTGGTTGAATTTCTTCACTTCCAATTTTAAGTACCTGATGCATGGGTTTTATGGTGATGTCAACTCTTCTAAAAGATAGCAATCCCTGTCAAGCCAAGGTTTGACGAGAAGTTTTAATCAGAATTACATATGATCAGACATCAGCTCATGAGCTGTTCGCTGCTTATCAAATGCAAAAATGGATTGTACTCATCTCATTTTATCTTTATTCCCCTTTTTATACCACTTCTCATGCGTGAAATGGGTCTGCAGGTGGACCTTAGGAATAAGATGTCCATGCCCAAATTGCTTAAGCATGATCCCATGGGTCCACCTTGATGCTTCTGCCTTCATTAGTTTCATGGGCATAATGGACTTGTACCTGCTAAAGATATGTTGTCCGTGATTACCTGCTTGTGCCATGAATTACTCTGCTATGGGTGACTGGTACACAATGATACTGCAATATGAACCCGCCCTGGGCTCTCAATGCAGGACAGATATTTAATGGACAGGATATGCTCATCTTTAATAGTTGAATATCTGGTGAAGTCAGTCAATGCTTGTTTTCTTCACACGTGTTCATAATATTCAGGTATTTCGGTACCCTATCAATGCAAAAAATTCTGCAAGCATTTTTGTGCTAATCTTATCTAAACTTCTCGAAACTACTGATAGTTGACAGTTTGATGAAACAGAATTCCAGTATTGCCTACCAGCTCTCAGTCTGACCTATTCAGAATCAGTTCCTTGCTCTATGTTGTTTTCTTGGTGAGAAGTTTTAAACTTTGTATACTTATCCTTTAGTCATGATACTTTATGTGAGGAGAAAAAAAGGAGATGAGAATGAAATACCTGCGTCCTAAAATGTAAGAAATGCAAAAGAAGTGGGAAAAAGATCCAAGTATTTTCATAACCTGGAATTCCTTTTTCATACATATTTCCATTGGTGCTGGATAACTTACAACACCATTATATAAAGTAGTTTTTGCACTTGGTTGGCATGCTCTGGAAGTGAATTTATAATTCAATATGTAAGGTGGACAAAGTTGCCTTTCTTGAACTGTATATTACATGACTCAATTAGATGAACTTTAAAATGCTTCTTACATGATTTGAATGCAAACTTGCTTATTTGTTTCATGTTCCTGTGCAAGGTATGATTTTGGCTTCTACTTGTATACCAGTACATTAATTTTGCGTTCTATGATCCTATGAGATGGGTTAGCAGCTGCTGCATGTTGACTTTTCCACTTGTGAAAGCAAGAAAACACATTGCCCGCTGGATTGAGTTTATAGAGATGTGAAGCTATTTATTCAGTATTGCTGCAAAAAATACTAGTTATCGTTGAAGTTTTAAGGTAGGGAAATAACTCAGTAAAAATTATGAATTTCTATAGAGTGAAATAGTTTGGTATAGAACTTTCTGTTTTTCTTTGGTATATAATATTTTCATCAATCTTTTTTAATCTCTCTTTAACGATTGGCCTGGTTTCTGTTGGAAAATAGACAAGCTCAGAAGAATTCAGCTGCCATTGATATGTTCTAATACTGTACATATCATCAAGTCCCTCTGTCTATGATTATGGCTTCTTCATACTTGTTTTTCTATTTCTGACTAACCAACACCCTTATTTCTTCCTCGACACATTTCATGCTTTTAGGATGAAAAATTATGCAAACACATAACTACACTGTAATGTTTGTTGTATTCTGACGTTATAAAATAATTGTTGATGGTCATGCTGTCTTCACATCGTTGCATTTGAGGATTAATCTGAATCTTTCAAGCTTAAATTTGTCTGTTAAGTTGCCAGGGAAACCATATAAACTCTCTCATTCACAGTGCATGGTTACCAAATTATGTTTTCATTTCCTTTTT
Source organism: Ilex paraguariensis (assembly GCA_963454935.2). NCBI lineage: Eukaryota > Viridiplantae > Streptophyta > Magnoliopsida > Aquifoliales > Aquifoliaceae > Ilex > Ilex paraguariensis. Next base: position 405,458 of record CAUOFW020001325.1, read on the forward strand.
ATGTGCTTACTGTCTCAGGAATCGGATGGTAGAGCAAGAAGGGGAGGTTCCGATTGTATAGGCGCGTTGTACTGTTGGTGAAGCCCAGTTTCGGGTTATATCAGAGAATGCACATAAACCCAAGGAAAAAATATGAAACTATAACAAAGAAAAGGGGTTGGTGTAATAAGCAGGTGAGTGCTTGTTTTTTCGTCAATCAGGATATCTACAATTGTACTCGAAACAATAAACATGATGTACAGAGGAAAATAAAACCTTTGTTTGATTTGTATATGATATGCAAACAACTGGTATGGTATCTTAATATGTCTATTTGGCCAACCAACAGAGGCTTGAGTTTCTGATGCTACTTGGAAAAATAGCACAAAATATTGTTCATTAAATTAAAACCCCATTAGAGATAAACTTTGCACAATTCATAACAAATCATGACTGTGACTGCCACGGCCCCACGTGATGAATCCTCTCCCCTGAATGTAATTAACCGTTATCTCACATAGAGCAGCCCCTCTGTATTATTAAACTCTTTTGGGGGTAAGTTTACAGCATTATATGGAGATTTACAACTAAATAAGGGATGAGTTGCTACTTATTTGAGTTCAATTACAACTCGATGGAGTCAAGATTCAACTTAAAAAAATTGGTGTGGATCCTAAAGTTAAGATCAATTTGAAATAACCTCATTTTGTTGTAAACTCGTCAGATTCAGTTGGAATTTCGCCTTTGTTTTGCAATAATTTTTGTGGTATTGATACGTAACTCTTTGGTACCATAGTTTTTCCCACTCTTTTGGGGATTGCGTTTCAAAAACTTCAGTGAGGTACCTTATAGTCTTCCAAATGATGCACTAATTTACAGTAATTTCAAAGGTTTAATCTATATATGTTCGGCTACATTATATTGATCCTTTTCTAGTGGGAAATGCTCACGTTATAAAATGCTCAACTTCTTGCATGTTCTGAACAATTCAGGTAAGAGCTAAAGCTGTAAATGATTTGCATCCATGGGCTGAAAAACATGATCAGGATCTGATTCTAATGCAGCAACCATCTCTGGCCACAAGATTGCAGACACAGTCCAAGAACCATCACCCCTTGCACTTTGCCTTTGGTTCATATACCCGACTCCAATCTTCTCTATGGTAGAACAGACAGTGCCCACCACTGGGTTCCCGAAACCAAAGTCCAATTCAGCCACCGGAAACCTTCTTCCTGATGACACCACTAGGGCAGGGCCCCCGCGGCCTAAAACAATCNCTCTCTATGGTAGAACAGACAGTGCCCACCACTGGGTTCCCGAAACCAAAATCCAATTCAGCCACTGGAAACCTTCTTCCTGATGACACCACTAGGGCAGGGCCCCCGCGGCCTAAAACAATCTTCGATAGCATCAATCCTGGCCTGTGGCATTCGATCCAATCGATCAAATCCAAGAAATGAGTTTCAGTAGTTACCTTGTTAATGGCTTCATGGACAATCTGGGCAACTTCTTTTACAGACCCTTGCTTCAATTCAGTCACCCTTGCCTCCGCAAAAGCCAGAGACAATACATTTCCAATGTAATTGCTCATGGAGTTCTGATCTTTAAGCAACCTAGTTCTTCCATCAACTAGCCACCCCATCATACATTTTTCGTGGCTTTTATCGATTGCAGTAACCAGAATCTTCCAGACATAAGCCGAGAAAGCCTCAATTTTTGTTCTTTTCTCACCATCAAGATCTGCAAGTCTTTGCAACATGTTGATACTTGAAACATCGACGTAATAAAGGCGTTTGAGCAAGATTTTTGGTGTTGGAATGTTGGTTATGTCTTCTATGGAGCAGGAGACAAAGGTTTGGTCTAAGGATGGATCGTAAGTAGGAGGAACTCGGGCACGAAGATGTCTACTGTGGTCTGGAGAGCATGAGATTGTCTTCTTTGTGGCGATTTCAGACCATGTCACTAGGAATTTACTAAATGCACTGGCATCTCCCAGTGCATGATCAAATGTAAACGTTATCGATATACCTCCACAAGTGTAACCTGTGACTTGGATTTGCAATGGAAAGTCATGATTGATAGTGACTAGTTTTCCCTGAAGAAATTGGTTAAGATTGTAGAAGTTCAGTTCTTTTAGTGAAATGTTAGCTTGTGCTTCTACAAGAAGGGTACCATTGTTGTCACAAATGATCTCAGGCTCACCGGTGTTCGGGTTTTGAACAATCTGACCAGCAAATGGGTAGAAATATCTAAGAGTTTCAGCAAGGGAATACTTGAGGGACTCAATGGTGGAAGTGAAATTATCGACAAGGGGTCTGCGGTAGAAATAAAAATATGTTACTGGAAAACGGCCGGAAAGAAGGTCGAGGTTTGAGAGAGTGAGAGTATGAGGCTCCGGCAAAGGACCGATAGCTTTTATGACAGTTTTTCTGTTGAAGTTCACTTCAAATGTGCCACAGGCTGCAGACTTTACTGCCATTAAAATGGTTGAACAATGATATCTTTTCTAAGGTTTTTTTCACTGTTTGAGGCAGTGGTAAGTAATATAACTTGCTGAAGTTACAAACATAACACAAATATATAGAGGATCAATAGCTGAATAGAGGAAGAGTTGGTGAAAAACTTTCAATATGGAGTACAATTTATATAGACAATGAATCAGGCCATTGTTCTGGTTTACATGGATTTTCCACTCTGAGCCATGCATGAGACATCAATTTGGTGCACTTAGCATTACTCAATAAATAATGATGAAAAACTAATGAAGACCAATGAAGTATTTCTTTAAAAGGATTGGAGCTATATGAGGGGACTAATGGCATCTCCAATGTTGATCCAAATTCAAACACAAATTTGAGCAAAAAGTTTTATTTGATATTAACTACTCCAATGGAAAAATCCAATTTCATACCCAAATCTTTTTTAAAAAATCCTTATATCATCTTAAAAACTATTTTCTTTCATTTTTTTCCCGTCTTCATGCTTTATCAATTTCAGAATTCCAAAGACGTCAGTCGCTCGCCCAAGTCTTACCCATCATCTTCTTTAAGGTTGCTCGTCAATCTTTAATCATCCCCTCTTCAAGCTTTAATCATCTCCTATTCAAAGTTTTATCGGTTTTGGGTAGAACTCCTAGCCATCATCTTCTTCAAGGTCCTCGAACTGGGGAGGAGTGGCGGAGGAGATGGAGGAGGAAGTTTTGGTTTGATGTTCCCTCAATTTGGGTTAAAGAAAGCGTTTTCTTTGATTTGATATAAGTTTGACTCTAATAGTGAATAGGGTTTTTAGGTCATTTTTACTCAAATTTAAATTTGAGCAAGGAGTAAAGATTGCCTAAATAGTGGAATGAAATACTTGTCCAAAGCTCACGAGTAAATATGTAATATAACGGTTACACTATGTCAGCATTGTCACTTAGCGAACATTAAACGGTAACACCCAATATTTTACTCCAAGTCCCACTTCCTGATCACTTTTAGCTTGACTGGACTTGGCTTCACTGCTCTTTCAACCTACCATCATAGCTTCTCAAGTGGCATTGAATTTTTTGAAGGAGGGTTCAAATACTAACATGGTTCGGTCTTAAGACGTACATTTACATACACAAAACATTGAAGGTGCTTCATCTTTCAGATTTTCACTTGATTTTATACTTGACTCACACTGCAGAGCAAAGGAAATATTAAACGATGAAGTAATTAATCAGTAAGTATTGGAATCAACCTGTGCTTCTCACCTATCGATAATCGATCCTTTTAACAATCACGAAGATTTGATTGCATCATTGCACTCACCCATTAGTCATCTGTTTTTCAACAAGTGGGATGGTGCATGTGTTGTATGCAGAATGCTAGAGAAATGGCATTCTGCAGTGAGAGAGAGAGAGAGAGAGAGATGGCAATCCATTTAAGGAAAGAAATGAAATTATTGGAGTGAGAAAGAGATTGGGGGAGATGTCCCTTTCATCTTTTAGAGGTCACAAGTGGGCATTATAGCTGATTTGAGATTCAAGTCAAATTTGGTCTGTGGCATTTGCATTCTGAATAATGAATCTGTGTTGGTGGTGAACCCACTTTCTTTTCATGATAGTTGTGTCATTAATTGTTTTTTTTAAAATCATAAGTCGTAACAGAAATAAGAGTTTAATTCCTCAAAGTGAGAAAGAAAACTCCAACTCCACACACCTAATTAAGGTGCAGAACTAGAGGGGATCGCCACCGAATATCCATTTTATTTTAATCGAGTCATTGATAGAATAAAAAGAAAACAGTATCAAANTAAATCATAAGTCGTAACAGAAATAAGAGTTTAATTCCTCAAAGTGAGAAAGAAAACTCGAACTCCACACACCTAATTAAGGTGCAGAACTAGAGGGGATCGCCACCAAATATCCATTTTATTTTAATCGAGTCATTGATAGAATAAAAAGAAAACAGTATCAAAAAATAGTTTTATAATACTGTAATACAACCCGCATCTTTTTGTCACTATAAACTTAATTTCAACAAGCTAATAGTGTTGGTGACAACATGCCCTCAGTCCATTCTTCTGGGAAGAGAAAGGACCGGTTGCACTAACATCATGTCAATAACTTTAAATCCTCAGTGGTAGTGCTTGTCCTCTTTTAAGTATTGACTGGCTTAGTGTTGCTCTCAGCTATCAACTTATCACAACCGCTCGTGTCAGCATCAGAAAAATAGCATGAAAAAGAAAATGAATTTCAACCCACATCATGAGAGGATTAGTTTTGGTCAAGTGAATGCAAATGCAATCTTTCTGTAAGATACCTCCAGTAATTCAACCATCATGGGAAGAATGTAACAAGATTTTTTTGTAGGATTAGTTTTTTGGCAAGTATAAACCATACAAAAAGATTGTTTATAGTGCATAAGTTTCCGATTTATAACAAGGTCTTGAGGATATAAGTAAAGTTGTTAATTGAATTGAGTCACTCGAGTTCGATTCAGATTCGACTTGTTCAGGTTTGACTCGTTTTTTAAACAACNCGAATTGAGTCATTCGAGTTCGATTCAGATTCGACTTGTTCAGGTTTGACTCGTTTTTTAAACAATCTGAACTTAAATAATTTTTTAAGCTCGTTTGAAAACGAGTCCGACAGGGTTGACTCATTTATGTGCAAATATTCGGGTTCAGCTCATTTTGGACTCATCTAGGCTCGACTTGTTATCTAAATGAGCATAACTTGAACAATTTTTTAGATTCGGTTAAAAAAACGAGCTTTTTAGACTCACTCGCTATGTTAAGGCCCCCCTGAAACAAGTTATTGAATTGTTCCTCACCAAAAAAATGAGAGATATATATTACGTTCATCTCATAAAGAAGGTTCTTTTCACTCCTAAATGAAAGTGAAACTATAAGAGAAAAACATAACTCCCAATGCAAAAGAGTAGCCTCTACGATGCCTATGCATGAAGTGATTCGAGCTCATTCGACTATCAACCCTAGATATAAATAGTAAATAGTCTTATCTTTATTTGGGGAAAAATAAACATGATCCCCTGAACCACCATGTTTAGGCAGATGATAACTTGATTGTATGATTTCAATCTAATNTGAATTGAGTCACTCGAGTTCGATTCAGATTCGGCTCGTTCAGGTTTGACTCGTTTTTTAAACAACCTAAACTTAAATAATTTTTTAGACTCGTTTGAAAACGAGTCCGACAGGGTTGACTCATTTATGTGCAAATATTTGGGTTCAGCTCGTTTTGGACTCATCCAGGCTCTACTTGTTATCTAAATGAGCCGAACTTGAACAATTTTTTAGGTTCGGTTAAAAAAACGAGCTTTTTAAACTCATTCGCTATGTTATTTGATGTTAAGGCCCCTGAAACAAGTTATTGAATTGTTCCTCACCAAAAAAATGAGAGATATATATTACGTTCATCTCATAAAGAAAGTTCTTTTCACTCCTAAATGAAAGTGAAACTATAAGAGAAAAACATAACTCCCAGCGCAAAAGAGTAGCCTCTACGATGCCTATGCCTAAAGTGACTCGAGCTCATTCGACTATCAACCCTAGATATAAATAGTAAGTAGTCTTATCTTTATTTGGGGAAAAATAAACATGATCCCCCTGAACCACCATGTTTAGGCAGATGATAACTTGATTGTATGATTTCAATCTAATGCTCTTAAAACAATCTGCCATAGCTGTGACTAATATACAAAATGAAGACAAAGTTGAATAACAGACTAACTTATTGGAACCAACAGAGAAAACTTTTGGGCCTGCAGGCTTCCAGTGAGTTGAACTACCTTCTTGGGCTTGGCCTACCTAAGGACCAAAAAATAATGCCATAGACATCCACTGAAGAGTTATGGGCCATGAGTTGTCATGCTGCAGGGTATACCAGACCATCGCCTGGGGCCCATGGGTTTTTAGGAGCCCATGGAATGAGTGTCGGGCCTAAAATCANATTTTGGGCCTGCAGGCTTCCAGTGAGTTGAACTACCTTCTTGGGCTTGGCCTACCTAAGGACCAAAAAATAATGCCATAGATATCCACTGAAGAGTTATGGGCCATGAGTTGTCATTCTGCAGGGTATACCAGACCAACGCCTGGGGCCCATGGGTTTTTAGGAGCCCATGGAATGAGTGTCGGGCCTAAAATCACAGAATGTATTATGTTGTCAACGCTCACCACCGTAGTGAGAGGGCCCATAGTTTAAGCATGAAACCTTTCATTAATTTAAAATTTAACCTTATCAAACTATTGTCATTTTTTTAATTTAACATCAAATGAATATTTAGTTTTATTAAAAAAACATACAAATTTATTCAATTAACATTAAATTCAATCAAATTAATACTAAATTAATATTTAAATTTATCAAAATTTAGNCTTATCAAACTATTGTCATTTTTTTAATTTAACATCAAATGAATATTTAGTTTTATTAAAACAACATACAAATTTATTCAATTAACATTAAATTCAATCAAATTAATACTAAATTAATATTTAATTTTATCAAATTAAAACTAATTTAATATTTAAATTTATCAAAATTAAGATCAAATTTATTCAATTAATGATAATTTTAAATTTTATATATGAAGTATGATGTGTAAGGAGCGGTCGGGCGACGTCGTGGAGTACATATGATAGTAGAGAAATTAGAAATGGATGAGATTTTGATATTGACTTTATCAATTGTAATTTTTATTATAGAAAAATTATTTTTAATTATAAAAATTATTNGATAATTTTAAATTTTATATATGAAGTATGATGTGTAAGGAGCGGTCGGGGCGACGTCGTGGAGTACATATGATAGCAGAGAAATTAGAAATGGATGAGATTTTGATATTGACTTTATCAATTGTAATTTTTATTATAGAAAAATCATTTTTAATTATAAAAATTATTATGATAAAAAAATATAAAAATTATAAAAACTTGATTATGTAATCAAATGAGTGATAATATGATGACTAATATTATAACAAAGTTATAATACGACGTTTTGAAATAAAAAATTCATTGGAATAATATAACGATTGAAATTACGTTTGTTGGCTGACTAGCGTATATATAATGAGAAAAAAATTGATGATATTTTAGTCTATTTATATAATAAAGAGTAATTTTAGTATTTTCATAAANGATAATATAATGATTGAAATTACGTTTGTTGGCTGACTAGCGCATATATAATGAGAAAAAAATTGATGATATTTTAGTCTATTTATATAATAAAGAGTAATTTTAGTATTTTCATAAAATATTTAGTTAAGTCATTATTTTATCTACTAATAGAAACAAAAGTTATTGTTATAAGGGTTGTCGTTGAATTTAGACTCAACTACATTGTGTTTAAATGAAACTTTCCCTAAGATATAACATGTAGTTATAGTATGTCTTCGATCTTTGTACTGTATATATGACAATAAAGATGTGTGTGTGATATAAACAGTAAAGATGGAGANATTGAATTTAGACTCAATTACATTGTGTTTAAATGAAACTTTCTCTAAGATATAACATGCAGTTATAGTATGTTTTCGATCTTTGTACTGTATATATGACAATAAAGATGTGTGTGTGATATAAACAGTAAAGATGGAGAGCAACTGTATTAGGATAGAATTTTGGAAAGACGTGTGTCTCAGTTTGGAAAAAGAATCATGAAAGGTGAGAGTGTGAGAGACAATGAATGTCTCAGTATAGAAAGTGATCCCTTAACATAAGAAATAAAATCAGGAAAATAATGATAAGAGTTGTAATCTGTATTTTAGGGAGAGAGNGAAAGACGTGTGTCTCAATTTGGAAAGAGAATCATGAAAGGTGAGAGTGTGAGAGACAATGAATGTCTCAGTATAGAAAGTAATCCCTTAACATAAGAAATAAAATCAGGAAAATAATGATAAGAGTTGTAATCTGTATTTTAGGGAGAGAGAGACAGAGTTGAGGAATGAGAGATTGCTTAATTGCCAGATTTGATTGGATTGTAGAATTAAATTTAGGGATGTTAGTTTTGAAAACTAAAAGTTTTGAGCGGCAAAAAAATTTCAAGAGCTAATATAGTACATTAGATTGAAACGATCTAAGACGTTAATAGCTTGAGACAGTTTGAAATATCATCGGTCATTGGATGATGTCTTTTTTGATCTNGGATTTGATTGGATTGTAGAATTAAATTTAGGGATGTTAGTTTTGAAAACTAAAAGTTTTGAGCTGCAAAAAAATTTCAAGAGCTAATATGGTACGTTGGATTGAAACGATCTAAGACGTCAATAGCTTGAGACAGTTTGAAATATCATCGGTCATTGGATGATGTCTTTTTTGATCTTGAAACGATCTGAGCCGCTCTTTATCTCTTGAATTCAAAATCGTTCTACTTTATTATACAAATATTGTTCTACTTTATTATATAAATATTGTGAATGATCAATCTCATTGATGGCCTCCTTATTCACCTATTTCAGAATGCAAGCAGAAATAGTCAAATGTAACCAACTGATTGACATGTTATCACTATTTTTTGGCTATTTTTTAAGCTACAGTTGGTGGTGGACAGAGAGTTTTCCCTCTAAGGACATGTAATTGAACTAGTTCTGCCCAAGCAGCTGAAGCTCCAAAACAAGCTTTGGAAGGCTCCATNGAGCTACAGTTGGTGGTGGAGAGAGAGTTTTCCCTCTAAGGTCATGTAATTGAACTAGTTCTGCCCAAGCAGCTGAAGCTCCAAAACAAGCTTTGGAAGGCTCCATCAAGGGATGTACATTTTTTTCCAGAAGAACTTGATGTTTGACATTTTTCTCTCCATAGGAACATATGATTCTTAGTACTTACAAAACTTTTCTTGGTCTTGCTTATGGTGGCTACCAGTTAGAAAAAATTGTAGTTAAATTAGTCATGTTGTACCTCCAAACTATTTTGAGCATCTTGTAGATTCTTAAATGACTTTTCCGAACAATAATCCATTGTTCTGGCATGAATGATGTTTTATTCACCATTATTCTTGTTGCTTAAATGGTTTATTGCGTCTGTGGGGGTATATTTGTTCGAATAAAATGCTTAGCTAATTCTATGCGTCTAACAAAAAATCCTTTCTTCTTCTAACTTTTTGATCTTCCCATTTATTCCTTGCAGACCCTTCTTCCTTTAATTCTTTCCATTCTACGAATGGATAATCTATAATAATTTATAAATTTAGTTTGGCTAGTTGTTCTCGGATAACTCCAGTTCCAGTAAAAATCTCCCGATCTCGAAACGTATCAAAGCTTTGGGTAGTAAAATGAGTTTTTTAGCAATGAGTTTTTATTTTATTGGACATGGCCAAATTAAATATTTTAGTAAGAAAATGAGTTTTTTAGCAATGGGCCGAGCAAAAGAAAATTTGGGATAGGATTTTATAGGAGCTCCCCCCCCCCCTCCTTCAAAATCGGATGTGAAAGTTTCCTTTCATCCGATAAGAGTCAAGGGGGCTTCTGTGGGTGATTCTATAATCGCACGTAGCCCAATTGACTTAATGATAGCCGTGTATTACACAAAACCACTTTAATTATGAGTTGAGGGATGCGTAAGGGCTCTAAAATACCTTATGCACATTATTCTATTAGAAAGAGACTAATCCTTGAACTTTAATTGAGCCTAACAGACTTTTGCAATTCCATGCGGTCAAAAAAAATTACACTAGATTTTGGGTTGTGTCTCAAAACTAGTTTTTTGTTCTCAAAAATACAAATTTTTGTGAGATGATGTTTGGTTATCAGTTTCTAAAAACAAATTTTCAAAAAAAATTGAGAATTGAGAACAAAAAATAGATTATGAGTTTTCAAGCGAAAATAGAAAAACAAGGGAAACAACTTCTCCCTTTTAATGAGGTCCACCCATCGAATTTCCTTAGTAGCAAAACACATTTTTTTGGTTGAAGTATAAAAGCCCTCCACTTAAATGTTTTCTCCATCTCATCTTATCTCTCTCTCTCGTCTACTCTCTCTCTCTCTCGTATCCTCTCACTCAACAAATATATATATATATATATATATATATATAGATATATGTACAGATCTATATATGTACATATATGTGGGTTGTCTTTGTGTGTGAGTGTGTGTATATGTGTATGTTTTTACTGTGTGTGTATTTGTACTTTGTGTGTATGTTTTGTGGAGAGATAGAAAGGGAGGGATGAGAATTGGAAATTTTGTGGATTATTATCCAAACAAGTTTTATAATTTTTTGTTCTTTAAAACTATATAACCAAATAAGTTTTGCAATTTAAAATTTTTTAAAAACACTTCTCAAAAAACTGTTTTCGTATAATATTTTTTGAGACGCAAACTAAACAGGCCTACATTTAACCTCTGAGCACTGAAATGCCAGAGCTAATGCCAAAATTATGCATCCAAAGACAAATGCTAAAATTATGAAAAAAATTTGATCCCTAACCACTGAAATAACAAATTCACATTTTCACAAAATGATACATATTCTTCTATTTAAAGGTAANATCAAAAAAAATTACACTAGATTTTGGGTTGTGTCTCAAAACTAGTTTTTTGTTCTCAAAAATACAAATTTTTGTGAGATGATGTTTGGTTATCAGTTTCTAAAAACAAATTTTCAAAAAAAATTGAGAATTGAGAACAAAAAATAGATTATGAGTTTTCAAGCGAAAATAGAAAAACAAGGGAAACAACTTCTCCCTTTTAATGAGGTCCACCCATCGAATTTCCTTAGTAGCAAAACACATTTTTTTGGTTGAAGTATAAAAGCCCTCCACTTAAATGTTTTCTCCATCTCATCTTATCTCTCTCTCTCGTCTACTCTCTCTCTCTCTCGTATCCTCTCACTCAACAAATATATATATATATATATATATATATATATATATATATACAGATCTATATATGTACATATATGTGGGTTGTCTTTGTGTGTGAGTGTGTGTATATGTGTATGTTTTTACTGTGTGTGTATTTGTACTTTGTGTGTATGTTTTGTGGAGAGATAGAAAGGGAGGGATGAGAATTGGAAATTTTGTGGATTATTATCCAAACAAGTTTTATAATTTTTTGTTCTTTAAAACTATATAACCAAATAAGTTTTGCAATTTAAAATTTTTTAAAAACACTTCTCAAAAAATTGTTTTCGTATAATATTTTTTGAGACGCAAACTAAACAGGCCTACATTTAACCTCTAAGCACTGAAATGCCAAAGCTAATGCCAAAATTATGCATCCAAAGACAAATGCTAAAATTATGAAAAAAATTTGATCCCTAACCACTTAAATAACAAATTCACATTTTCACAAAATGATACATATTCTTCTATTTAAAGGTAAATTATACCAATAGTCTCTAAAGTTTATCACTCATCTTTAAAGTTTTAATTTCGTCCCCAAAATTCAAACATTGAACTATATGGTCCTTAAGAGCTGGGTAGGCCTTTGGGCCTAGGTNGGTTGAAGTATAAAAGCCCTCCACTTAAATGTTTTCTCCATCTCATCTTATCTCTCTCTCTCGTCTACTCTCTCTCTCTCTCGTATCCTCTCACTCAACAAATATATATATATATATATATATATATATAGATATATGTACAGATCTATATATGTACATATATGTGGGTTGTCTTTGTGTGTGAGTGTGTGTATATGTGTATGTTTTTACTGTGTGTGTATTTGTACTTTGTGTGTATGTTTTGTGGAGAGATAGAAAGGGAGGGATGAGAATTGGAAATTTTGTGGATTATTATCCAAACAAGTTTTATAATTTTTTGTTCTTTAAAACTATATAACCAAATAAGTTTTGCAATTTAAAATTTTTTAAAAACACTTCTCAAAAAACTGTTTTCGTATAATATTTTTTGAGACGCAAACTAAACAGGCCTACATTTAACCTCTGAGCACTGAAATGCCAGAGCTAATGCCAAAATTATGCATCCAAAGACAAATGCTAAAATTATGAAAAAAATTTGATCCCTAACCACTGAAATAACAAATTCACATTTTCACAAAATGATACATATTCTTCTATTTAAAGGTAAATTATACCAATAATCTCTAAAGTTTATCACTCATCTTTAAAGTTTTAATTTCGTCCCCAAAATTCAAACATTGAACTATATGGTCCTTAAGAGCTGGGTAGGCCTTTGGGCCTAGGTGGTGATGGACTGGGGTTATCCCACATCGGATAACCTTTGGGTGTGTGTGGTTTATATGGATGTTGCAGAATTTCACTTTTAAGTGAAAGTGTTGTAGTTATCATGTGGATAAAAAAAAAAGAACTATATGGTCCTTAGCACTAACTTCTGCTAAAAAAAACAGAAACAAAAAATACACGTGCATGTCACATGCAACTCTTGAGGGATATTTTTGGTATTTATAGACAAAATAGACAACTATCCAAGTCACTTGTTTCCATTTGCTCATTTGGAAAGGAGTCGCACTATTTTTTGACAATTGGGTTTTGTTATATATAGATTTGAAGAAAGGGATTAATAAGAAGAAAGAGAAAATAGCTTGAAATAAATTACAGACGGTGGGGTTCTATGGGTTTGGCTCATCTGCTTTTCCTTGGTAACAGTAGGTTGTGCTGTTTGCCCAAAACGATGCCGCATCAATGAAGACCTTATTCCCCTCTAATCTTTTTTTATGGTGGTCAGAATTTTTCAATAATATTCTCTTCACTCTGTCTCTGTAATACCCATTTTCCTTGTCAAACCAGTGAGCCATCACCGCGTCTTGACACTCAAAACTCCATCGCCATTGTTAGCACTTTAAGACAGATGCAACTTGATTTTTAATTTTCAACTTATAGAAGACAGAGATATGTTCCTCTAATCTTTTTTTTTCTTTTACCCACAAAAAAAAGGCATGGTGAATGAAGTTTATTTGAAGTGCCTACTTATACAGTAATACCCTTTCTTTTTTTTACTTTTCCAGCTCAAAAAACACAGGTGGACAGCCAAAAATTGCCTCTTAGCTAAGTTTTTTTTTTCTTAATATATCAATTTTGCATCTAATATTTTCTGACCAACCAAACACAATATATTTATACACACAAATCCCAGTTCAAATCGACTATCAAACTCATGAACTCCCCCAAAATGATGCACAGTGTAATTGCACACAAATTATGACCTATAAAGCCCAAATCAATTTATTTGTCAAATGCATAGTGAACCCAATTCATATTGTAATGGAAAATTTATAATTTCTTCCAAAATTATTCCTATCGTTAATGGTAACCAGTTAAATAAAAATCGATTTATCTCTTCAAACCCATTATCGTTGATGGTAACCAACTTAGAGTGAAGAGAACTAATAAAATTTAGAGAGGGAGGGCTTTCAAGAGATAGAGAGCATATGGTAATTTAGAGAGAGAGATAGATCGAGAAGAATATTGATTAATTTTGCAGCAAGGGTTTTAGATAGAACTAGTCCTTGTTTGGTGAGGTCTTGGTTGATGCGGCATCGTTTTGGGCGAACAACATAACCTGTTGTTACTAATGAAAAGCAGAGGATCTGAACCCTGTTAGAGATCGGCTCTGACTCCCCTGCATTTAGAAGTCTAACAGCAAACCATGCTGTTAAATGAGACGGTGGCGTTTTGAGTAAATGGCCTCACAAAACAGCCTCATAAATGGAACGGTATTGTTTCAGCAAAACAATCCTCTTTCACTAAACAATTCAAACATTTTCCCTCCACAAAATCAGCAGTGAACATCCCTTCGTTTTTCACAGCAACGAACATATCCAAATTGCTACTGAAGACGCCTTTAAGTCACTATTTACAGCTCGGTGCCAACAAAGTTTCATAATTTTGATTCAAATTTTTTTGTAAACATTAACACTCAGGCTTGATCAAACCCTATTTCTATAATTTTTAGTGAATTGATTTTTATTATATTAGTTCACATTCTTTGTTCACTTCGATTTGCACTAGATTTTGATTTAGCGTGCTTTTGTTTTAGAGATTTCAATCGATGTGTATGAGCAAGAATTAAATAAGTTGAATTTTGTTGTTTCATTGAATTAATATCCTTTTCCACAATAATGAAGCAGCAACTAATTATATCCCTAATTATTCACTGCATGAATGAAGCTTTCCCTTTTTTACCATTTCATTCTGATTGTTTGCATTTTTTTGCCAATTCCAATTGCTTGCAAGGGATAACAATTCTCAGTTTATCCAATTTTTTGTAGTTTTTTACCATTGTATCAAGTAGATCTATTTTCGACTAAAATTGAACTATCTCATTCTATTTGATTAATAACCTTTGGCCTCATTTTTTGTAGTGTTGCCCCATGGCATTGTCAAGAACGGGAGCAAGTGAAATGAGCTTAGAGAAACAAGAACAAGTGAAGATGCTACAATTGCATTGAGGATAGATGAAATGAATAGTTGACTCCAGCATGTTGAAGCAAATGTAAGAATGACAAATTTGCTACTACTTGTGAGCATACTACTATCATTCTTTAGTTTGTTTTTTTCGTTTGTCGCTTTAATGTCGAAGTCATGAAACAAGTTTGTATGTAATTTAGCGATGTAAGATGCTCAACTTGCACTGTAATAGTTTATTTTTCAGTTATGAAAATGTATTAGAATTTGGTGAGGCATTGATATTTGTATTTCGTATGTGCTCTTGTGAAATATGAGTATTTTGTTATCTGGTGGTGTAAACATCATGTGAATGAACGATAGTGGTTTGATACTTTGATATTGGTGGGACCCTTCCTGTTTTCATCCCTGGGAAACTTTACAAACAACAGGAATTCTAGTTTTATAAATATAGATGTCATTACTTGAATAATTACTCATCAGCTCTCACTGTGATATCAATACTTTATGAAATATAATTTACACTTTGAAAAAAAATGTAAAAAAAAAAAAAAAAAGATGAAGACTTCAGGGAGGATTTGCAGTCTTGACATCAGTGGCGTTACTATTAGGTGTATTCCGTCACGTGAAGAAATCTAATTAGTATTACTACTCCTGAATTGTTCCGTAACTCACTGGCTAGAGCATTGGTCAAAGAACTATTGGATGAAATACACCCAAGAGTCAAGACAACCCTTTTATTTATTGTTTTGTGTTGC
>CAUOFW020001325.1:421015-434582 GCA_963454935.2 Ilex paraguariensis
AAGAGGTTTTGAGCATGTTTTTGCTTCTTGTGCTAACGTTGGAAAAGGTTGAGACTGACTCTATCCATCGTTATCTTAGTTGTTGCATTTTTTTATTTTTTACAAGAGAGACAGAGAAAAGAGCTTGTACAAGAGAGCGTGTTTCCTGTGCTGACAACAATGCCACCAAAGCATGTTTACTGTGCTGTCCTAAAAATCGTGATTAATAGGGTTAACTATAAATTGCACCCTGAAAGATCGATCAAATCTCAATTTACACCCTCAAAGATCAAAAATCTCAATTTATACCCTTAAAAATAAAAATTTGTATTAATGTGTACCCCCAAATATCAAAAATTTTAATTTGCACCCTCAAAGATAGAAATTTATATCAATGTGCACCTCCAAAGATAAAAAATCTCAATTTACATCCTTAAAGATAGAAATTTGTATCAATGTGCACCTAAAACTAAATTGATAAATTATACCTAGATCCTTTTATACTTGTCATTTAATCATTTGGACCCCTTCACATTTAAAATATTANACTAAAAATCGTGATTAATAGGGTTAATTATAAATTACACCCTGAAAGATCGATCAAATCTCAATTTACACCCTCAAAGATCAAAAATCTCAATTTATACCCTCAAAAATAGAAATTTGTATTAATGTGTACCCCCAAATATCAAAAATTTTAATTTGCACCCTCAAAGATAGAAATTTATATCAATGTGCACCCCTAAAGATAAAAAANGATGAAGACGTCAGGGAGGATTTGCAGTCTTGACATCAGTGGCATTACTATTAGGTGTATTCCGTCACGTGAAGAAATCTAATTAGTATTACTACTCCTGAATTGTTCCGTAACTCACTGGCTAGAGCATTGGTCAAAGAACTATTGGATGAAATACACCCAAGAGTCAAGACAACCCTTTTATTTATTGTTTTGTGTTGCGTATTTTTTTATATTTTTGTTTGTCTTTTTGAATATTGAAGAATCACAAGATACTGGAGTCGACTATGGTCTGGTGCCGATGAAGGTCTAATGAAATTATTAAAAATAACTAGCCAGNCTATCTACATTTTATTGGATATTCAAATGGTAAACTTGATTTTGAACTTTAAAGTATATCGGACCCACAAAATAAAGGGTAATATGGATCCAGGTATAATTTATCAATTTAGTTTTAGGTGCACATTGATACAAATTTCTATTTTTGAAGGTACAAATTGAGATTTTTTATTTTTGGGGGTGCAAATTGATACAAATTTCTATCTTTGAGGGTACAAATTGAGATTTTTTATTTTTGGGGTGCACATTAATACAAATTTCTATCTTTGAGGGTACAAATTGAGATTTTTGATCTTTGAGGATCTAAATTGAGATTCGAACTATCTTTCGGAGTGTAATTTGCAATTAACTCTGATTAATAATTACATTTTTTAATTTAATTAAAAATATTTTTATTTAAAAATAAATTTATTGATCCCATTTTTTTTTTCACATAAAAGGATTTGTTGATCCTGTTTTTGAAAATATTGTAATTTATTAAATAAATTTAAAAGTGCTGTTTTAAAAAAGTCTCTTATTTTAATAATTTTATTTATAAATTGTTGTATTTTAGTGATTAACTCTCGTCTTTTTTTGGTATTCTCTTTCAACAATTCCCGATCCCGATCTCTAAGAGAATAAGGTTAGTAGTAGTATGTTCAACGTTTTACATCATACATTTGGTTTCTTTGATTCGCATTTTTTCTTTTCCCTGTGTGTTTCTTTAGGGCTTATTCAGCGTCCAGATTCGTATTCGATGCACATGGTTTAGAATTTCATTGAACATTCAATTTTGTTAAAATTATCGTATTTTGGTTTTGGTTTCGGTTTTTTAGATAGTCATGTAGGACTCTCTCTCTCTCATATTTCTTCTTTAAACTTTATTGGATTTGGTGATTGGTTTGGTTTTTAGATCATCTTTTTTTTTACACATCTTTCAAATAGATTTTTTGGGTATTCTCTTTCTAGATCTCTAATAGAATAAGGTGTACATGGATCCTAAAATTATTTTTTGTTCTCATTGAACTCTCCAATNATTCAGCGTCCAGATTCGTATTCGATGCACATGGTTTAGAATTTCGTTGAACATTCAATTTTGTTAAAATTATCGTATTTTAGTTTTGGTTTCGGTTTTTTAGAGTCATGTAGGACTCTCTCTCTCATATTTCTTCTTTAAACTTTATTGGATTTGGTGATTGGTTTTGGTTTTTAGATCATCTTTTTTTTTACACATCTTTCAAATAGATTTTTTGGGTATTCTCTTTCTAGATCTCTAAGAGAATAAGGTGTACATGGATCCTAAAATTATTTTTTGTTCTCATTGAACTCTCCAATAATTTCAATCCATATACACCTTATTCAGTTAAATTTATTAATTATCGTGGGATTGACTTAATCTTATCGAATTGTGTGGGATTTACTTGTTCATTTTTCCTATTGTGGGGTGTGGGATAGTCTCACCATTGTGTATTGAATATATATATATATATTCACTTATTTCAGTGGCCGTACACTAAGCCTCATTGCAGTATTCAAGTGGTCTGTATTGTTGAAAACAAAATTCTGGGTGATGTTTTTTTTTTTATTGATCATTGGAATTCTGGATTAAGCTTGATCTTTGTTGGAACTTTTAGAAACTCAGATCATGTTCTATGCTTTTAGAATGCTTATTTTGTTGTGAGTTCCAACCTGATGTATGTCCAGAGCTCATGTTTTTGGGCTGAGCATGTTCATTACTTTATGTGTGATGCCCAGATCAATGATTAAGCTTGTTGATGCTTCGTTGGCTTTGGAGGATATTCTTTCTGTTATTCATATTCTGACTACCCCCTGATTTTTTGCTGTGCTACTACAGTTTTTTTATGATCATACCCATCTGACTTAAATGTTAAAACTATTTGGTAAAGCATTTTTAGATATTTTTTGTTTTCGTTTTCCTTCTTTTTTAGTACATTTTTTTAGGTAATGTTTTGTTTTTATATATTTGTTTTTTGCTTTTTTTTCCCCGCAAGTACACTCCATTCTTTCAAGCATAAATTACATGCATAATAGAATACCGGTGCANTTGACTTAAATGTTAAAACTATTTGGTAAAGCATTTTTAGATATTTTTTGTTTTCGTTTTCCTGCTTTTTTAGTACATTTTTTTAGGTAATGTTTTGTTTTTATATATTTGTTTTTTGCTTTTTTTTCCCGCAAGTACACTCCATTCTTTCAAGCATAAATTACATGCATAATAGAATACCGGTGCACTTGTGTAACTACATTAATTACATGAGCAATACTATTGAGACTTAACTTGAGGACCTAATATGGGATTATCTTGCATGATGGTCATTGGATTGACAGTGTATCAATCCGAAAGCTACAATGCATTAAGGTCTCCAAATTAGTTTCCTATATTAGGTCAAACTAGCATTATTGTAATTATATACTAAAATTCATGTTGATCACTTTCCTCTACCTCCTCCTCCTACTACGTGTCTTCTTTTTGCGGAACCCAAAAGCATGAGTGCTATTTTGACACCCTGAAGCAATCATCAAGATATCCTGTATGCATGTCCTTTAACTTGGGTGTAGATGAGTTGAAGATGGCATGTTCCATTACTTGTTTGCCAAAGATTACATTTTGAAAATATCCATATTAGCATCGTATCTTTCTATTTTTAAATAGCCTAATTACCCTCCAACAAATCATGTAAATTTTCCTATTTTTGCAAAAAAAAAATTCAGTAAAATATTTAAAAAACATATTGACAAGTCTATTAATACAGTACTATCCCAAGTGCCCAAAAACCAATATTTGTATTTTTTTTTCTTCAAATCAGTATGTATTAAACCCCTTTTTATTTTTTTCAAACTTTATCAAATTTTTTACAGAAAACTTTCATGTGCAACACATGTTTTGCATTGCTAGTAGCCTAGTACCCATAAAACACATTCATGAGCCAAGACACATTTTCATTATAAGTTAGCTAACCATTTACATCAAGTGTATAAGTGACTTTTGGACATGTTGAGTCAACTCATAAACAAACATAGGAAGACCATATAATTTAGGTGACGGGACAATTCAAATGAGGCCTCATTCCTTCTTTTACCAAATTTGTATTCTAAAACAACTTCATTTCATTTTTTTGATAGTGGAAACAAGCAAAATGTCAAATCATCTCCATCAAGCTTTGCAGTCTTCAAATATCTGGTGCCAGTACTAGTTGCCCTTGTTGCCATCAAGTATCAAGCCAAAAATGAGGATCCATTTGAAGCACGCCCAATAAACATGTGGTGCTTCTGTATAGCCATATGCATCTACTGTCTTGCAAAGGGAAGAAGAAATAAAATTCAAAGTAGTGTTGCAAACTACTCACCAATCATAGACCATGTTATTCTCCTAGAGCTCTTGCTTCGGTCTCACTAATATCGGTCCTCCTCCCACGCATCCCTGAGTTACTGAGTTTTGCTGTAATACCATTTGTGCTAATAATAATAGCATGGAATAAACACAAGCGTGGATGTTATTGGCTCTGTGATGGAATAGCCAATCTGGTTACCTTCATTCCCGATATTTGGAATTGGTCCACCCAAAGCAACGTGGCAGCGCAGCCAAATCCATAAGTGTAAATCCTCTCCAGCCGTTTAATGCTTGTGTTGTAACAGTAGCCTCATGTTGTAATCATTCATCTTGAAGTGTTTTATTAGACTTGTTGATAGAGGCTGGTTGGTGATAGGTATAGAGCTCCTCTTTTTCTTTTCCGCTTACCACTATTTCCTCCTATCTTGTACTTGCTTTAGAGCAAATTATCTTCATCTTGTTTTTTACCAATGGTTTCATTTACCAAAGAATTATGTTTACAATATTGTTCAATATATCCAAAAATATTTCGGGATATACTCTCAAGAGAGTTAATCATGATTCAAAACAGCTTAGAATGCATTTGGCAATGCTTTCAAATGGACTTTTGGGTCATAAAAGTCCCTTTTGAAAAAAACTGGTCCATTTCGTGGATGGACTTCCACCAAAAGACCATCTCCTAAATGTCCATTTTAAAGGTGGGATTTTTAGTCTTCGCTTTGGGATTTGGTGTCTATATAAGTTCTGAAATAATGGGTCTCTTGCATTGCTTTCAAAGTTTAATAGGTATTGAAACCAAGCCAGTAGTGGCGTATGAGCTCATTTTTTGTGTAAATTGACCTATGCTTCGTGAATTGGGTTATGCTTGTGTTTCTGAATGACGAGTCTTAGTGGGCTGCTTCTTTTTAGCCTTAGGCATTGAGCTGGAACATTTTTTTAATTGGTATTCATCTGGATCTTATTTGGTAGTATATTCTGCATATATTTTTGCGTGACTTCCACTATATGTTATATTAATCTTCCGTGATGGATCATTTGACTCAAGAATTGGTGTTTATAGGGGTTTGTAATGGTGGGACTCTTACTTTTCTTTGAAAATCAACAGACTGTTTTTCTTTATAAAATGTTGGACTGTAGACAATCTGAATCTTGACAGGTTATAATAATTTGACTCTTGTGTACTTATATTTGCATGTTTGCTCATGTCATGCAAGAGTCTGTGAATGATCAATCTCTTACGTTGACGTAATGGGTGGTTCTATTTTCTAATCTTATCCCAAAACGATTATATAAAGTATATATTGTAGTTGTAATTGTAACAACATTAAAGTGACTTCTGTCATGTGCAACCTTAAGTTTCGGCTTCTTTGTCCTCTCCTTTTCCTCATGATCTGTTTCCAGATTTGAAAAGATCAGTACGTGTATAGGTGTATATACCGTTTGGCAGTTTGTGGGTTTTGGTTTGATTGTTGAATTGCGAATTGTTTTTCAGGCTGGCAGATGTTTGGGAGGGTACCCAAGAAAAGTGATAACACAAANGTCCTTTTCCTCGTGATCTGTTTCTAGATTTGAAAAGATCAGTACGTGTATAGGTGTATATACCGTTTGGCAGTTTGTGGGTTTTGGTTTGATTGTTGAATTGCGA
Organism: Ilex paraguariensis; assembly: GCA_963454935.2. Lineage (NCBI taxonomy): Eukaryota > Viridiplantae > Streptophyta > Magnoliopsida > Aquifoliales > Aquifoliaceae > Ilex > Ilex paraguariensis. Next base: position 427,046 of record CAUOFW020001325.1, read on the forward strand.
ATTGTTTTTCAGGCTGACAGATGTTTGGGAGGGTACCCAAGAAAAGTGATAACACAAAGTGCCACGAAATTCTGTGTTTCAGAAATGCTTCACTGGATGATCTGAAAAGAGCCTATAGAAAAGCAGCCATCAAGAACCATCCTGTGTCAAGGGTGGTTTTCCTGAAAAGGTGTATAATTTTTGTATATTCTTTTATAGACAAGTTTTTTCCCTCCAGAACTGCCTATTGCATTTGTAGAGAACTTGTTGCTTAACTGGTCTATTGCATTTGTGGGGGAAAAAACTGTACAGAACTACCCGGAGTGTATAAATGAATTGTGGTGTTATTCTATTTTAAAGAGACTGATTTTAAGATTCAAACTCTCATTGTATTGATTGATCAAGTGAGCACTTATCCTCGCCCCCGACAGAATTTTGCATAAATCTGAATTATGTATGTGAGTAATGCTACTTGAATTTAATTTGTTGATTTAATCACTCACAATCAATGATTGACAATGTGTTTCAATATTTGTTGAGATCCGTTATCAATTTAGTGGTTATGATTAATTATATCAGCAAATTAGGTCTCAATAAATAGTATTTGGGCTTTTGCATTATTTTATAATAAAAAAAATGTCTGACAAAAATAAGTGGTTGTTCTGATTTAAAGAGTTGAAGGGTAAAATAAAATAAATAAAAGTATAAGAGGTGCATTTAAACTAGTACAAAAATTCAAGGGTGTCTATCATATTTACTCAAACTTTTAGATACTGGAACGGTGTCGTCTTGTTGTTAATTATCTCCTCTTATTCCTCTCCCTTCGGGTCAGAAGCGGCAGAAGTATGTATATGAGCTGTTGGGAGGGAGGGAGAGAGAGAGAGAGAGAGAGTCTGCGATCACTACAGCCCATATCACCAATGTCACTGCCTCGCCTTCCAAAGGCTCTACTGCTCCTATTTTGCTTCGATTATCTTCATCAATCCATTGCTCTAGTGTTCGTACAACATTGGCTGTGTCATTGGATGAAATTCCCCCAAATGCACTTCGCCGGAAGTGTGACCGGAACTGGAGAGGAGGGTTCAGTCTAGGGGTAGATCTGGGTATGTCCCACACAGGCCTTGCGCTCAGCAAGGGCTTCTCTGTTCGACCGTTGACGGTGCGTATATGTTTATAACTGCCACAATTACTGTCTCTATCTCTCTCAGACACACATTGTGGCCTATAATGAGCTGATTGAGTTAGGTTCTGGAGTTGAGAGGGCAAAAGCTTGAGCTTCGACTTATTGACATTGCTGAGAAGCAGGTACAGAACCCTCTCTCTCTCACTCACATGCACACACAGACATAGATATTGATATAGATATAGGTTTAATGTCTTTAGTGGCTGTAAAGTAAAAGAGATAGAAAACCCAGATGGGGTTTGAGTGATTTCGTAATTGTGGGTGTGGGTTTTAATTGATTTGCTGGTGTGGGTCAATTTTTTTTTTTTCCTAAATTCTCAACGATTGTGAGTTGGTATGTAGTAGGAGGTTGATGAGTTCATAGTAGGACTTCCTAAGTCTTCTGATGGAAAAGAGACACCGCAGTCCAATAAAGTTCGTTCTGTTGCTGGTAGGCTTGCTGTTCGAGCTGCAGAGAGGAGAATTCTTATGCTAAAGTGGGTTTGTGATTACTTTTGGAGTTTCATGTTTTCGTTCATTCGGGATTGTCAGGCTCAAATGTATAGATATGATTGTGTACTTGCAGTTTTTCAACCTTGTTTGGTATCTGAGTTCCATTTAAAATTTAGGGTTGTGAATTAAGGACCTTTGGCTATTTGTATTCATTTTCCGGATATGCAATGGTACTTTGGGAATTTGAATTCATTTGAGACAGATGTTCTTGAATACATTGCTTTTCTGATTTGTCAATTCTGAATTGATTTGCTCAAAATTCAGCTTGTAGAAAAGACATATATAATTCGATTTTCTGATGGGATGTCATGGACACCAAGAATGGACTGTCTCATATGAAGGTTTTGGAAACATTCGGGTGCAAAAAGGCATATGCTATTGTAAACATTATGCTAAAACTTACACTAACATATAAATGATCAAGGAAGAACAGTATCTAGATCCATGTCTCACGACAAGGGTTTGAGCTTAAGTGGTATGACTTGCACCTCCCTATGGTGTGGACAAGAATTCAAGCCAGTACAGGCATGGTGTGTGTTGTTGCCACCCCCAGACTATTTAATGTGGTGGGGAGAAAACTACAATGGAAAAGGGGATTTCTATGTGTAACAAAGATAAGAATCAGCAAAAGTAAACTAGCATTTTCTCTGATGTCTGTCAAATTTTAATGCTTTGGGCTATGTAATAGAGTAGAACATGAGGTTGTTCATATTGATTTAAAGGTTGTATTATGAGTGGTTTAATTCAATATATGGCAGTTTGTACCGGTATTTGTTATCGGGGAATGCCTGACCCATTACTCATGCATTATTGTATACTTCTGGATGGATGAGAAGTCTGAATCCTAGAGCCCGCTAATGCAAAGTATGTATCACGTAACTATCCATAAGTTCTGATAAAAAAAAAAACTGACCATAAACCATTTAATTCATGGATTTGATTCATTTTGATACATTCTGTTGAATGTGTAAATGTTGGTTGGAGTGAAGAACCACATACATACTATACTATGAAAGTATTATTCATAAAATTGGTAAGACTTCCATGGTTAGAATTGAAATTGTAAATTGCTGCCATCCTCAATTTGTCTCTCATCCTGAAAAATATAATATTGTAGGATCCAGCCTGTTTTTGTCAAATTTAAAACACTCTAATTTGAGTTTCGAAGTCTAGTCTCAGCATAGTTTCCAGTTGATGTTTACATCCTATCTTCTTTGTACAAGTTAGAATTCGATGAAGTACATTTGCATATGTGTAGTTGTGTACTATATACATATGATCAAGTCAACATGGGATATTTAGGGATGATGACAATTGATCAGCATAAAGCTTGAAGCATGAAATATTGTGAAAGAAATGTTCAAAGTAATTGAAATCATGGGACTGGTTGATATCATCTGTATATTTTTGTCGTATTGAAAAATGATAAGCAAACTTCTCATTCAGAAAAAGAAAAAATAGTCTGAATTTTGCATGTCGTTTCAGTTGTCCTGGTGGACGGGGAAGAAAGAAATTCCTCAGATTTGTGTGACTCACCTATCGATACAGGGATCAATCACACTTTGTGGAGTGTTGTATATTTATATTTTGGGAAAAGTTCTAGGAGGTATATATCATGCTTAAGTTCATTCACTGATTATTTTTTTGCAAAAGATTCCTCCTATGGAAGCATGAAATGACATCTGCTTGACATTCATATTTGTTCTTCCTGTTATTTTCTCTTGCATCTATTGCTAGCTAGACTCTTGGCTCAATTTCTGTTAGATTGACTACTTAAATACATTCCAAAATATAGGGGTTGGAGAATGTACTTGCCGGATGAGCATGGGACATCAACCAAGGCTATGGACCGTATGATTAATATGTAATAATTTCTCTCTTGCATCTTAATTATTTTGTTGGAATTTTCCTTACAAGGATTAAAGAATCAGCATTGGTTTATATAGATCTGTTTAATGTCACTTTTATGTGAATGAGTTAAATTATGTATCTTTGATGGAGCATTAGAAGGATACATGGCGATTGAACCAGTGTGTTGCGTTTCCCACGAAGTTTGAACACAAAATCCCTCACGGGTGGGGTGGGGTGTTGATATATATCATGCTTACAACTACATAGCAATGAGAGCTTGTCAAATGATATTACAATCACGGTAGACTTTTTCGAATATTTAGAATACAATGGCCCAGTTTGTCCTCCACCTTTTACAAGAATGCACGTACCTCATCCCTAGTCTCTGAAGCACCAACAACTTAGAGTAACTTCATTTGGATTCGACAATACTCCACTTGTTTGCTGAGGAGACGGTGAATGAAGTGGAACCTTGACATCCTTATATGTAAAGGGTTAGTTGCAGCATCCCCTACATTTTAGTCTCTTTGTCTCGCAGTTGCGAAAATGATAAAGAGTAATGACATTAGTGAAAAGAAAATGCCCACTAAAAGCTGAAATACTAGAGGGTGGTCTTTGGTGCAGAGGTTAGTTTGCTCCATTGTGACCAGGGGCCTCAACGATTTGAGTCACGGAAATAACCTTTCCGCATGTGGAGTAAGGCTGCATACATTTAACTCTCCCCACACTTTTCAATGGCGGGAGCCTCATGCACTGGGTTGCCTTCTTTTTTCAAATATATCTAAACCATCGAAAATGGCCCGGAGAGCATTTGTAAATATTTGTTTTCAGGCATTGTACACTAGATTTTATTGTTAATGTTGCTATATTTCTCTTCATAAGAATTAATGACATCAGTAACTTAGTTTCTATGTGGAAGTATGGCCTTATAATGTTGAATATGTGATGATTTTAGACAAAGTAGTGCTGATTAGTCTCCAGTAGAGGAACTTACAAATTTTGTTAAAGCAGTCGTCTCAAATCCTTTCAGGGGTCTCAGTAAGTCTGTTCGGCAAGGGAGCATTGATGCCTACGCCGCTATGGTATGCATTGTGTTCTATTTATCAATGTATTTTTTTTTAATGTTTTCAATGTATTTATTTATTTGTTTAGTTTTCAGTTTTTTGCTACTTAAAGGGAAGTGCTATTCTCACTGTTTTTTCCCCCTTTTTGTGCATAGAGATCCCTATAGATCCCCTGCTTAATCACTTATCACAGAATGCAAGCAGAAACAGAAATAGGAAAATGTACACAATAGATTTTGACATGTTATCACTTATTTTTTGCCCATTTTTTGATTACAGATGGTGCTGGAGAGATATTTTTCCCTCTCAGATCATGGAATTGAACTTGTTCTGCCCAAGCCGTTGGAGCTCCAAATCAAGCTCCGGAAGGGTCCAACTAGGGATGCAGTTTTTTTTCCAGAAGAATTTGATGTTTGTCCTTTTTCTCTCAATAGGGAAATATGATTCTTAAAGATTTCTCATGGTTGGTGGGTCTCATGGTTGCTACTAGTCGGAAAAAGAATTCTAATTGAATTAGAATCATGTACCTCCAAACAATTTTGACCCTATTGTATTCTTGTTGATTGATTGGTCTTTTGCATTTTTGGAGGTAAAAATCTGTACAGAACACAGTACGTGCAACGGAGTTTGGGACAGACAAATGACTTGCAGTGTTATCATGTTTAAAGAGATCAATTCCCGTACTGCTTGAACATATTAATTCCCATACTTGAACCTACATTATATTGCTTGAATAGACGAGTACTTATCTCTAGATCTAACGTTTGACTGACTCATAATTGTTTTTGGTCAAAAAGATCACATTTTACACCATGCATCCAAAGAGAAGTGCATTGTAACAATTATGGAATCATAGATTTATACAAGTTGATAAACAGCCAAAAAACAATTTGGACTGCTGTTTCTTCACGGGTTTCCAATTAATACCAGGTACGGATCCACCGACAAGGTTCCTAAGGATCTCAATGACATTCAAGAAGCAGTCACTAAGCCATGGTCTTATTAGGGGTGTGCCTCTCATCATTTTTTGGCAATTATGGAAGGAAAGATGCAGGCGTATGTTTGTAGGGGTTAAGCTACATTCTTCTAGCATTGTCACTAGTAGGACACCGTGCAATGTAGGGCCTAGCCTAGTGTTAAAATAAAATTATGAAAAATTCAAAAGATAACTGTGCGGGCAAGATCCTGCACGATATAAAAAACGAGAACAGATCTCTCCCTTGGTGAACTGCGAGTGAGCCGGTTGAGTGACCAAACACGCTGCTTGGGACAGCCTGCGAGGTACGATGATAACCTGGAACGGCAACGGGAGATCCTGGGAAAGGAGGAACGATCCTGTAAGGCTGAAAGGGGTTCCTGGAACAAAGAAGAACCAGTTAGAAGGGCGCCGGAGTGTTTTCCGGCGTATCCCCTCCGACGGTCTAGTCAGTCTTTTAGTGAGAGAGAGGAAGGAGAAAACACTGAGAAAAAATGTATTGTAGTAGAGAGTTTGTGATTGCATACCCGCTTTGTCTTTTGCAAGGAGTATTTATACCTTAAAAGCTCATGATTGCTGTCAGTGTCGTCAGTAGGTGATCATTAGGCTCAGGTAGCGTGTGCATTGATTCTGATGAGGAATGTCTTCTCTAATTAACTGCTCGGGCGCCCGAGCAATCAATGCTGGATCGTCGGGATGCCGACGGTACAATGTGCTCCTCTCGGGGAGGATGCAATAAATGCTCTGTAATAGTAGCATTTATTGTCTTTCATTTCCGAGCCTTACCGCATTGAATGCGGTCTCATCAAGGGAATGGTGCAATTAATGGTTTGCTTTCCCAAGTCGCGTGTCAGCAACGGCATGCGGTTTGTCTGTCTCTGATGTGACATCATATGCCACGCGTCCATCTCCTATTGGTTGTGACCTCTGCATTTCCAGTACGTTTTGACATTATTTGTGCGAGACGAGGTTATGATGAATAGCCTAGAATAGCCTAGGTTGATGACCTGTACGTCAATAGCTTATCCTGGAGCAGAGGAAGCGTCCAGGACGGGGTATCCCTCAGCACCGAGGAAAGGCTCATCTCGGGGACGAGGGAGGTATGCCGACCGAGGTACATATCAGACCGAGGCCACGTGTCGGTGTAAAAATATACCGAATGTGTGATCCTATATGTCGGTACCTCGGGGGCGAGGACCTTGTGCGCCGAGGGTGCTTGATCTTAGCAACAGTGCTTTAGTAAAATCGAGGACACGTGTCTTCATCATACGGTATTTCAGAAAAGTCCCATCAACTGCCCCCCAGCCTTCGATCTTCTGACACTGAGGACACGCGTTGTAAGGAGACGAAGGGTTTCCCAACTACCACCCGTCCTTCATCATGGCCTCGAGCCGTTTTCCCCGGCTTGGGATGTCGTGCGCATTAAATGCGCCGTTTCGGTTTTCCCGCCTAATGATGAAAATTTGCCCCTATATAAAGGGGGTTCCTCACTGGATTCCTTCGTTTTGCCATTTCGAACTTTCTCCAGAGTACGTCTTCTTCAATCTTCGCCNCGGATTCCTTCATTTTGCCATTTCGAACTTTCTCCAGAGTACGTCTTCTTCAATCTTCGCCGGAGTTTTGTTTCTTCTGCCATCGTCGATTGCCCATTCTCCCTCGAAATCTTTAAGCCAGCAGACCCATTGTTGATTTCTGAACTTTCTGGAGGGAGTTGCTTTAAGGTTTTTTCCAGAAAAAACTCCATTGTGGACGTTCGGGTGAGTTTCAGAATCCTCTTTCTGTTCTTCCTCCTAGCCTTTAGTTTTCCGATTGACTGGAGGTGTCATCCGGTCGGTACATAGCGATTTAAACCCTCGGGAAACTCCCTTAGGGATTTTCAAGAACAAATACCCTCTTCTTTCTTACTTTTTTAGAGATGCCTCGTCGTCGCCCTGCTCCCGAGAATCCTCAGGCTGGTCCTTCGGGGTCAGGGAAATATAAGGTAAAAGGCGA
>CAUOFW020001325.1:442209-554749 GCA_963454935.2 Ilex paraguariensis
GAACTTTAACTTCTGGTGGAAAGTGGAGTGCACCGCTCCCAACGCATGCAGCCATGTTCGCCCCATAATCACGTTGTAAGGAGAGTCCGTATCAATCACCACAAACTCGGTGTCGATGATAAAGGGACCAGTGGCAACTGGCAATGTGATTTTCCCCACGGGCAAGGCGAATGAGCCGTTGAACCCAATGAGGGGTGTCCTGACTTTGGTGAGATCTTTGGGGCCAAGACCCATCCGTTTCAGAGTTTCGAAGTACATCACCTCCGAGGAGCTTCCTGAGTCTATCAAAATTCTCTTGACATCGAATTTTCCAATCTTCAGGGTTAAGACCAGGGCGTCGTTATGAGGGATTACCACGCCTGCCAAATCCGCGTCGGAGAACGTTATGCCTAGCTCACCCATTCTGGCCCTTTTACTTGATGGCCCTACGTCACCCTCGGCTACCTTCCTCGTAAAAGCTACCCTCTTGAGGTCGGACTCAAGCTCCTTGGACGTGGGGCGCTCCAGGGGACATACATGGATGACATCTATGACGTTGTTCGGCTCCTCGGTCGGGGCATGGGCTCGTTTCTCTTCTGGCCTGGGCTCTATGTATTATTTCAAATGTCCGTCTCGGACCAAGCTTTCCAAGAAAGATTTGAACACCCTGCAGCTTTCGGTGCGATGCCCCACATCCCGGTGATAGGAACACCTAACCCTTTGATCACGGGTGGAGAGGTCGCTCTGCATCCTGGGCGGCCACTTGAAGAACGACTCGTGCTTGATTTTATGGAGCAACTTGAAGACGGGTTCCTTGAAAACAGTGTGAACTCCCCTGGACGAACCCCCTGGATGGGGTAGCAATCCCTTTCGGGGAATATCTTCGCGCTCCTTCTCCTTTCTCTTGGATTGGAGGGCTCGGCCTTTGTTGCTTCCCATCTCGTCCTCCACTCTCGAGTACTTGTTGATCCGGGCCATCAGTTCCCCCATATCCGAGGGAGTCTTCTTGGTCAGGGATCGGTACAGGTCCGTGTTCCTCGCCAAGCCGAGCCGGAAAGATGCTGCTGCCATGACCTCCGAGAAGCCTTCTACCTCGTTGACCTCCTCCCAGTATCGGATGGCGTACTGGCGAAGAGTCTCGGATTCCCTCCGTCTGAGGGTCAACAATGATCCAATGTCCTTGGGGCGCTTACTCCCCGTAATGAATCGGGTTAGGAACTGCCTAGTCAATTCCTTCCAGGACCCAATACTGTTTGGGGGAAGCGTCTCGAACCATCTCATCGCAGAGTCCCCTAAGCTCATAGGGAACACTCGGCATAGAAACCGTTGGTCCGAATGATAGAGGGACATCATCTGCTTATATTGCCTGATATAGGCTTCGGGGTCGGACCTCCCGTCATAGGTTTTGAACCGTGGCACGACGAATTTTCTCGAGACCTCCATCTCACTGATTTCCCTCGTGAAGGGTGTTTGTATGACTTCGTCCTCGGCCTCATCCTGGACAGTCTTACCCTTTCTCCTGGAATCCAATCGATTTCTGAGATCGACTTCTTCCCTGACGGGACGCCTTCTGAAGTCCCTGAGTTCATTAGTAAGCCCCTCATTTCCTGGGCGTCGTGTAGATTGGGTTGAGTCCTCCTCGGATTCATCTCCCTTCCTTCGTCTGGACAAACCTCGCCGGAGGTCGTCCAGGGCCAATGGCCTTGCTTTCCTGGAATGATTGTCAAGATGATGTTCGCCGGCTCTGGGTCGCTTCGGGGCCCTAGAGCTTTCCGCTTTGTGGTCTAGGTGGTTTCTTAGATCCTTCGTTTCCGCCTCCTGGACGGGGAGTCCACGGGAAAGGAATGAATCTCTCGACCCTCCGCCTGAGGCGGCAAACTCGTCGAGCCGGCTAAGGACGTTTACATTGTCCTTCTCCAGCTGACGTAATCTATCGCCAAATTTTTCTTCAATCACCTCTGCCAGCTGACGGGCCAACGGGGCTGATCCTCCTGACCTGATCCCCATACTGGTTTGAGGGGTTACCCCCCTTGACCGAGTAGAGGCACTTTTAATCGTACTGGTGCGATCCCTCCCTCCGTGATGGCAGGGAGCTTGCAACTCATGACTCCTTTGGTGGGGTCCTTTCCCTTTCTGTCTGGTGTTCACCATGGTCACTGTTCTTTATAGAGAAAAGATTAGGAAAACTACTCGTTTCCCACAGACGGCGCCAGATTGTGCGGGCTTGATCCTGCACGATATATATAAAATATTGGGAACAGATCTCTCCCCTGGTGAACTTTGGGTGAGCCGGTTGAGTAGCCAAACACGCTGCTTGAAACAGCCTACAAGGTACGGTGGCAACCGGAAACGGCAAAGGGAGATCCTGGGAAAGGAGGAACGATCCTGTACGTGTGAAAGGTATTTCCTGGAACAAAGGAGAACAAGTTAGAAGGGCGCCGGAGTGTTTTCCGGCGTATCCCCTCCGACGGTCTAGTCAGTCTTTTAGTGAGAGAGAGGAAGGAGAAAACACTGAGAAAAAATGTATTGTAGTAGAGAGTTTGTGATTGCATACCCGCTTTGTCTTTTGCAAGGAGTATTTATACCTTAAAAGCTCATGATTGCTGTCAGTGTCGTCAGTAGGTGATCATTAGGCTCAGGTAGCGTGTGCATTGATTCTGATGAGGAATGTCTTCTCTAATTAACTGCTCGGGCGCCCGAGCAATCAATGCTGGATCGTCGGGATGCCGACGGTACAATGTGCTCCTCTCGGGGAGGATGCAATAAATGCTCTGTAATAGTAGCATTTATTGTCTTTCATTTCCGAGCCTTACCGCATTGAATGCGGTCTCATCAAGGGAATGGTGCAATTAATGGTTTACTTTCCCAAGTCGCGTGTCAGCAACGGCATGCGGTTTGTCTGTCTCTGATGTGACATCATATGCCACGCGTCCATCTCCTATTGGTTGTGACCTCTGCATTCCAGTACGTTCTGACATTACTTGTGCGAGACGAGGTTATGATGAATAGCCTAAAATAGCTTAGGCTGATGACCTGTACGTCAATGGCTTATCCTGGAGCAGAGGAAGCGTCCAGGACGAGGTATCCCTCGGCACCGAGGAAAGGCTCATCTCGGGGACGAGGGAGGTATGCCGACCGAGGTACATATCAGACCGAGGCCACGTGTCGGTGTAAAAATATACCGAATGTGTGATCCTATATGTCGGTACCTCGGGGGCGAGGACCTTGTGCGCCGAGGGTGCTTGATCTTAGCAACAGTGCTTTAGTAAAACCAAGGACACGTGTCTTCATCATACGGTATTTCAGAAAAGTCTCATCAATAACATATGATGTTATATAAGATCAATTCAGAACAATAAACTAAAAAAAAAAAATTATGTCAACTTAATTTATTTATATTGACCACTATCATATGTACATTCTTTTTATAGTAAATTAGGTTATTAACTCTCCTTTGGTGTGTATACTAATTTTAGTCCTACCGAATTTTTAGTATTAAAAAAGGTCTTTCGATTTTTGAAAAAACTTGCATGCAGGTCTTTGTGTTGGTGCAAATGTTAAGGAATTAGTTAGTTACTGGTTTTTTATTCTCCATTTTGCCTTCATCACGTGATTTCAATTTAAAATATAGTTTTTTTTTTTTGTTATTGAGGTTTTTGCGGTATTATTTATCAGTTTTGAAATTTAAACTTGTGAATCAAGCAATTTTGACATTTTGATGATGTCTGATGATTTGTCTTTTAATATATATGTCTGATAATTTGTGTTTATGGAGAAGAAAATACATTAATAATTTGTATTTTAGTGTACCTGTCTGACGATCTGTGTTTTAGTGTATCTGTATAACAATCTGTATTTATGGAGAAGAAGGTACATTAACAATCTGTATTTTAGTGTACTTATCTGACGATCTGTGTTTTAGTGTACATGTTTGACGATTTATATTTATAGAGAAAACAGATACATTAATGATCTATGTTTATAGAGAAGAAAGTATATTAACGATCTGTATTTTAGTGTACCTGTCTGACGATTATTGCGTACCTGTTATTTTTTATTTTTTTTATTGTGTACCTATTATTTTTTGGCTCGAAAATATATATATATATATATATATATATATATATATATATATTAATTTTGTATCTGTTTTTTATTTTTTTTAGTGTACTTGTTTTATGATTTGTATTTATGGAAAAATATATATATTATGATGACTTAATTTTTTAGAATATGTGTTTTAATTGGGTGATGGCATTGTCAGAATTTTTTGCTATTGTAAAGAGAGTTAATTATGTCTATTGCTTTAACTTTTTAATAGATGAGACTTAATTCAAAAAAAAATTGGCAAATAAGTTTTTTTTTTGGAATCTTATTGGGCTTAGAGACCGACCTCCAAATTCCTCATTTCTTTAATGTTTAGGGCTATATCTTTTAAATAGTGGGCATGAATATGTACAATATTTATTAACGTTTTTAGTATGTTACATCTTTAAATATGTAATCAATAGAACCAAAAAAAATGTACTCAATGGGAGATACCGGACTCATATTGTCGGACCAAAAAAAAAAAACTCATGTGGGGTCGGAACAAGTTGGATTTGACAATTGAATCCTTAATTCCAAACAAGACTCGAGCAAGGTACCAAAAATAAAATAATTCCTCTCAGGTCATGGAATTGAACTTGTTCTGCCCAAGCAGTTGGAGCTCCAAATCAAGCTCCGGAAGGGTCCAACTAGGGATGCAGATTTTTTTCCAGAAGAATTTGATGTTTGACCTTTTTCTCTCAATAGGAAAATATGATTCTTAAAGAATTCTAGTGGTTGGTGGGTCTCATGGTTGCTACTAGTTGGAAAAAGAATTCTAATTCAATTAGAATCACTTACCTCCAAACAATTTTGACCTTATTGTATTCTTGTTGATTGACTGGTCTTTTGCATTTTTGGAGATAAAAATCTGTACATAACACAGTACCTACAACGGAGTTTGGGACAGACAAATGACTTGTTGTGTTATCATGTTTAAAGAGATCAATTCCGGTACTGCTTGAACAGATTAATTCCCGTACTTGAACCTACATTATATTGCTTGATCAGATGAGTACTTATCGTCGCTGTAATAAAATAATTATCAAGTCTAATTTTTAAGTCTATGTATGATTACTCCTAAATCTACTGTTTGACTGACTGGCAATTCTGTTCGGTCAAAAAAACCTCATTTTACACTATGCATCCAAAGACAAGTGCATTGTAACCATTATGGAATCATGGATTAATACAAGTTGATAAACAGCCAAAGAAAAAGAGTTCATAAATAACAGCACTGTTGATGATTACTATCAAAAAAATAATTCGAATAAATTTAAACTTTAAACATTTAAAACTTCACAAATTTATCTTAGAAATTTGAATTTTGAACTTATAAAAGTACAACGACGATAAAAATTGATCAAATCTTTATCTATTTTAATTCAATGGTATAAAATTTATTTTATTTTTTTTTCCTGCCCCAAAATATCGACTTTCAATGCTAAACAACTCGATCATTACATTTCTTAATGTCAAACAATTTTATCAATCCACTCCTCCCTCTCTTTTCATTTTAATTTTAAATTGCATAATTAAAAAAATTAAATTATTATTTAAAATACAAATACAACAAGATCAGTTCGATTTTTAATATTGTAGTGTCTTAAGGTCAAGAGGTCAAAAGACCTATCATTGAAACCCCACTGGCTAAAATCACAAGTTCACAAAAGGTGGAGAGTAGGGTAGAGATTATATTTCCATAATAATATGGTGCTTATTCTGCTTTTTATCTTTCTGTGATCAACAGGTACTACACAAAACAACAAGACAACCATCTAGGTCACTTGTTGTCATGTCCTTAAGACGACAACAACTTANGGGTCAAAAGACCTATCATTGAAACCCCACTGGCTAATATCACAAGTTCACAAAAGGTGGAGAGTAGGGTAGAGATTATATTTCCATAATAATATGGTGTTTATTCTGCTCTTTATCTTTCTGTGATCAGCAGGTACTACACAAAGCAACAAGACAACCATCTAGGTCACTTGTTGTCATGTCCTTAAGACGACAACAACTTAAATAGACTCACCTAATTTTGTGTGTCGCACAAGTCATCAATTCTTCAGCTCCATCGAAAAGTAGAGAAGACAGTTCTACAAAACAATCCAACCGGTTTAAGATGTCCGACTTGTTTATGTGTGAGCAGCAACTAATATGTGCACAACTACAGAAAGGCNGAGTAGAGAAGACAATTCTGCAAGACAATCCAACCGGTTTAAAATGTCCGACTTGTTTATGTGTGAGCAGCAACTAATATGTGCACAACTACAGAAAGGCCATCCCAAAAGCATCATACCTAAAATTGTTCTAACTCTGGTTGTTTTTATGTGAAATTAGCATGGGCTTGGTTTAGGGAGCATGGGCAAGTAAATGGAACAGCTTCAACAATATGGCAGCAACATATTACCCCAAGTGCTAAACTTGTAGGCTGGAAAATTCTAAAGGATGCTCTGCCTATGGACTCCAGATATAATGAAATTGGGAATATCTTTGGCAAGCAGATGTGTTATTTGTTACAAACATTCAGAAACTGTGGACCACCTTTTTATTCATTGTGATTTTGCTAATACAATTTGGACTGCTTTTTCTTCAGTTACGGGTTTCCAATTAATACCAGGTGAGAATCCATTGACAAGGTTCCTAAGGATCTCAAGGATATTCAAGAAGCAGTCACTAAGTCATGGTCTTATTAGAGGTGTGCCTCCCATCATTTTTTGGCAATTATGGAAGGAAAGATGCAGGCGTATGTTTGTAGGGGTTAGGCTACATTCTTCTAGCATTTTCACTAGTAGGACACCATGCAATGTGGGGCCTAGCCTAGTGATAAAATAAAATTATGAAAAATTCAAAAGATAACATATGATGTTATATAAGATCAATTCAGAACAATAAACTAAAATAAAATTTTATGTCAACTCAATTTGTTTAAATTTGCCATTGTCATCTATACATTTTTTTTTATAGTAAATTAGGTCAGTAACTCTCTTTGTTGTGTAAACTAATTTTAGTTATATCGAATTTTTAATATAAAAAAAGGTCATTCGATTTTTGAAAAAACTTGCATGCAGGTCTCTATGTTGGTGCAAATGTTAAGAGATTGGTTAGTTGCTAGTTTTTTATTCTCCATTTTGCCTTCATCACATGATTTTAGTTTAAAATATAGTTTTTTTTTATTGAGATTTTTACAGTATTGTTTATCAGTTTTGAAATTCAAACTCATGAATCAAGTAATTTTNTATTGAGTTTTTTACAGTATTGTTTATCAGTTTTGAAATTCAAACTCGTGAATCAAGTAATTTTAATATTATGATGATGTCTGATGATTTTTCTTTTAATATACTTGTCTGATAATTTGTGTTTATGGAGAATAATGTACATTAATAATTTGTATTTTAGTGTATATGTCTGACAGTTTGTGTTTTAATGTATCTGTCTAATGATCTGTATTTATGGAGAAGAAAGTACATTAACATTCTGTGTTTTAATGTACTTTTTTGACGATCTGTGTTTTAATGTACATGTTTGACGATCTATATTTATGGAAAAAAAAGATACATTGACGATCTATATTTATGGAAAAAAAAGATACATTGACGATCTATGTTTATGGAAAAAATTGTATATTAACAATCTGTATTTTAGTGTATATGTCTGATGATTATTGCACACCTGTTATTTTTTTTTTTTTTTTATTGTGTGCCTTTTATTTTTTGGCTCAAAAGTATATATATATAATTGTGTATCTTTTTTTTATTTTTTTTAGCGTACTTGTATTACGATTTGTATTTATGGAGAAAAATATACATTATGATGACTTAGTTTTTTAGAATAAGTGTTTAAATTAAGTGATGGAATTGTCGGTATTTTTTGCTATTGTAAAGGGAGTTAATTATGTCTATTATTTTGACTTTTCAATAGGTGGGACTTAATTTAAAAGAAAATTGGCGAATGAGTTTTTTTTTTTGAATTCTATTGGCCTTAGAGACCGACCTCCAAATTCCTCATCTCTTTAATATTTAGGGCTATATCTTTTCAATAGCGGGTATGAAATATATCACCATATTTATCATGAATATGTACAATATTTGCTGACGTTTTTAGTATGTTACATCTTTTAATATGTAATCAATTGAACTCAATAGGACCAAAAAAAATGTACCTAATCGGAGATACCGAACTCATTGTCAGACCAGAAAAAAAAAACTCATATAGGGTCGAAATAAGTTGGATTTGACAATTGAATCCTTAATTCCAAACAAGACTCGACAAAGGTACCAAAAATAAAAAAATTGGTACCGTACCTCCTAATGTTACTATTTTAATTGTGTTTTTATAATTTTTATATGTTGTTTTACAACAAAAAAAATTATTACTTTCATGGTTGATTTACTATTTTAGTGAGTATTTTTATCACTAACTATTTTTATCACTTTTATTTGGTGTAATTTTTTTTTTTCACTTTTGTGGTTGATTTATCACTTTTGAGGATGTTTTTACTACAGTTATGATGACTATTTTGTTACTTCTTTTGAGTTCAATAACAATGATAAAAATATTCATAATAATAGTAAATCAACCACACAAGTGCTAAATTAGATATGATACAAAAATTTTTATTTTTGATACGGTAGACAACCCCTTCCAAACATGACCTCAAGGTTAGGTTTCTCTCTCTCTCTCTCTCTCTCTCTCTCTCTCTCTCTCTCTCTCTCTCTNTTTATCATGAATATGTACAATATTTGCTGACGTTTTTAGTATGTTACATCTTTTAATATGTAATCAATTGAACTCAATAGGACCAAAACAAATTTACCTAATCGGAGATACCGAACTCATTGTCAGACCAGAAAAAAAAAAACTCATATAGGGTCGAAACAAGTTGGATTTGACAATTGAATCCTTAATTCCAAACAAGACTCGACAAAGGTACCAAAAATAAAAAAATTGGTACCGTACCTCCTAATGTTACTATTTTAATTGTGTTTTTATAATTTTTATATGTTGTTTTACAACAAAAAAAATTATTACTTTCGTGGTTGATTTACTATTTTAGTGAGTATTTTTATCACTAACTATTTTTATCACTTTTATTTGGTGTAATTTTTTTTTTTAACTTTTGTGGTTGATTTATCACTTTTGAGGATGTTTTTACTACAGTTATGATAACTATTTTGTTACTTCTTTTGAGTTCAATAACAATGATAAAAATATTCATAATAATAGTAAATCAACCACACAAGTGCTAAATTAGATATGATACTAAAATTTTTATTTTTGATACGGTAGACAACCCCTTCCAAACATGACCTCAAGGTTAGGTCTCTCTCTCTCTCTCTCTCTCTCTCTCTCTCTCTCTCTCTCTCTCTCTCTCTCTCTCTCGTCTCTATATTTTGTATTTTGTTTTATAATTTGTTATAATGCAATCTTTGTTCGATCAATTTTATTTAGTGATCTGGTCACATTGTTCTTTTAAAGTTTTTACTAGGATCTAACTCAATTGACATGTTTCTTTCTTGTTCTTGGACAATAGTTATTCTAACAAACAATAAATTTTTTTTTGGCTTTCGAACAAACACTTCATTGAAGCTGTTGAATTTGTCACGTATATTCAACTAATTTTGTACAAACACATATAGATTATCAACTAGTCTAATGCCTTTCAATTGCTTTGAACATTTCTTTCACAATATTTCATGTTTCCTCCTTAATGCTGATCAAATGTCATCATCACTAGAAATCCCATATTGACTTGATCATATGTACATAGACATGGAAGATAGGATGTACAATTCTAGCAGCTGTCGTAGTGGATAATCGCATCATTTCTCCATTCACGACTAATGGTAGATCTTGTGAAAATCTGTTTCTCCCCTAAGAGACTNCTGGACTAATGCTAGACCTTGTGAAAATTTGTTTCTTCCCTAAGAGACTACGTTTTGTAAGATATTTGAATCTCTGACCTACCCTCAATAAGAGATTTATCAAATGATTGAACTACCACTAAGTGAACCCCTCGGTGTTAATAATGTTTATTTTACAAAGTGAATTTTAAAAAATTAATTCAGAATTGACTAATCAGAAAGACAATAATATCCTGTATTCAAAGAACATTTGTCTCAAATGAATTCAAATGGCCAAAAGTCTTAATTCACAACCCTATATTCGAAAATAGAACTCAGATAGATAGATACTAAACAAGGTTGAAAAATTGCACGTACACAATCATATATACACATTTGAGTCTGACAATCAATCCCTAAGCAACCAAAACATGAAATTCCAAAAGTAATTACAAGTACCACTTTAACATAAGCATTCACCTCACTGCAACTCCAACTGCCTACCAACAACATAACGAACTTTATTAGACTACAGGGTCTCTTTTCTATTAATAAAAAATAAAAGTGATACACTTTCTATCTTTCGAAAGAAAAATCTTTTATTACCTCATTTGTATTTAATAGAAGGGATAAAAAGTAGAAATGATAGATTTTTGTGTTTGTGTTTGGTAGGATGAAAAAGTAGAAGAAGTATAGATGCATATTTGATGCATATTTGATCATTTTATTTATATATAAACTTAATGTGTACATAATATGTAATAAATAAATATAATATATACATATATTAAAAGATATAAAAGTAAATAACATACATTTCGATATACATAATTAACTTTCTTTGTAATTTTTCTCCTAATTTTGTAGGAATAGATATTGGTGAGTTGAAACAAAGGCCGATGCATTCATGTTTTCATCTTTCTTATTCTTTTTTATTAAATACGATATTTTATTTGTCTGTCAAATTTTTTATTATTTTATTTTTTTATTGTACCAAACAAATCATAAGACATAACTACCTTCCTTCCATGCAAATGCCATTGTGGCATTTGTAGATAATGATGTCATTATTCTTCCTCTCACCACATGGTACAACTAGAATCCAAGGCCGGTCTTTAAATTTTCCAACACAGCTGTAACGATGGACAACTCCGAAACTCAAGGAGTGTAAATATGAGATGCCGTGGAATCTTCGTGGGACCAAATATGTGTGGACTCCCAACACCCCCGCATTTGAGGGAATCTGACACAAATTCTATTAACGTGACATATAAATGATAGGAATCCGCTGCAACAATGTTTTATTTGGTAAAAAATATGAAAAATAAGAGGGATATATTTTTTATCTTTCAAGAATAAAAGGTAAAAATAATATATTTTTTTTCTTTATATTTGATTGGATGGATGAAAAATAAAAACGATTAATTTTTTTTAATTTTTTTTTGTCTAATATTAGAGGTAACAATCGAGTCATGTCGTGTCAGATTCGTGTTGAGTCATAAAATTATGAGTCTTTTATATTTCTTATTCGCGTGTTAGATCATTTTCAAGTTCGTGTCATAAAATTCGTATCGAGTTCGAGTCATGTTATCATATTGAATCGAAAATTTTCACATCTAATTAAAATGAAAAAAATATTTTTTTAATTTAAATATTTTTTTAATTTAAATATTTTTTTAATTTAAATATTTTTTTTAATTTTTTTAAATATATATATGTATATTTTGTCATTATATTTTTATATGAAATTAATGTATATATAATATATAGACAAATAAGATACATCTCAACACAAATAATTAACTTTTCATCTATTTTCCTTCTGATTTTGGAGGGGTTGATTTTGGTAAATTAGAAGAAAAGTTAATCCATCAACTTTTTCATCATTCATATTTTCCTTCCTTACCAAATATGATGTTTTATTTATCCCTCTAACTTTATATCCTTCCAACTTTTCATCATTTCATTTTTTTATCGTACCAAACGAAGTATAAG
The DNA here is from genome assembly GCA_963454935.2 of Ilex paraguariensis. Classification (NCBI taxonomy): domain Eukaryota; kingdom Viridiplantae; phylum Streptophyta; class Magnoliopsida; order Aquifoliales; family Aquifoliaceae; genus Ilex; species Ilex paraguariensis. The sequence continues at coordinate 454,116 of CAUOFW020001325.1, forward strand.
AGTCGAGCTATACACGATTATGCATTAGTTATGATGGTTTTAACAAATTTGCACAACACGATTTAGTTTGCAATACAAGATTTTTGTGGTACTAGAAATTATTTTCACTCTACTTCTATCCAATGGTATACGATACACGGTCTTAAACTTTTATCCCATCATTCTCCTTATTTATTTGTTCAATAGGTACTGTGATGGGTCCCACAAACAACTATATATTCTATCACATCTTATATAACAAATATATCATTTTACCTTTAACATCTCTCATTTCATTACTCCATTTGCGTAACATTTTTTGTACAATGTTTGGTATAATAAATAATCTAACACTATAAATCGAAGATATCGTAAAAAAAAAAAAATTTAAAAAATCGGTGATACCATACGCTTAAACATAATACAAGAAAAAAATTCAAAAAAAAAAAATCATTAACACCGTACAATTAAACATAATGAAAGGAAAAAATTCAAAATAATTTTTTTTTTAAAAAAAATCGTTAACACCATATGCTTAAACATAATATAAAGAAAAAATTCAAAATAATTTAAAAAAAAAAATCAGTAACACCGTACGCTTAAACATAATATAAGGAAAAAATTCAAAAAAATTTTTTACAAAAAAATTCGATGACACCGTACGCTTAAACATAATACAAGAAAAAATTCAAAATAATTTTTAAAAAAAAATTAAAAAAAAAAACGATAACACCATACGCTTAAACATAATACCAAAATAAATCCAAAATAAATTTTTTATATATAAACTCTTAACAGATGAGGGCATTTGTGTCATTTTACTCTCTTATACAGTCCTTTCATTTGTATCGGGAAGATAATATCACCTGATCGGTGATATTCAATAGCACCATATAGAAGACATTTAAATTACTATTCACACTGGGTCGATACTACGACCCAAAAAATAATACTGATTGAACAATGTTAAACAAATAAGATATAAAGTAAATCCGACATCCTATTTCTCTAATCTCACCCCTTTATACCTCCCAGCAAACAAACAGGCCTAAGAGTACAATACTGCACATTGACAGTCCTGCATGTGGCTCATGAGGCCTTTGTGCTCCCTCTTATCGTGGTACAACTCGAATCCAAGGCTGCTCTTTGATTTTCCAACAAGTATCAATACTATGAATGGCCTACCACCCCAAGCTCGAGTACAATTATTTGATATCTTGGAATCTTCGTGGGACCAAATATTTGTGGCTATTAAGAGTTGTGCAAACCCGTCCCCACTTGTGCAAGGTCGTTTTACATTTCGTATTAACACTAACCACGAGTCACACGTGAATCTACCAAATTGTCTGAGATGTATTGAAGTCAATTTTGAGTTATTTAAGATAACATTATTCAATCCGTCGATACCATCATACAATGCCGCAACTGATACATCTCAGTGCCCACTAAATTAATGATCAATATCCCGATTTTAAGCCAAGTAAATTGCAGACTATCATTTCTTTAAAGATCATGAGAGTAGCCATATCTCTTAATTAGTTGAAATAGATTGATTATATGCAGGGACTGATCTTAATGAGGAGAAAATATCAATGAAAGAAGATGACGCAGACCTAAGCTACTCTTTTTAGATAGATTGGTCCCCAAAGCAAGTTGCTAGTTAGTATTGTAGTATACGTTTTCATTGACCCACCATGAAAGGAACGTTCATTGTACTAGAACCATCGAATGCTTCCCAATTTATTATTGGATATGTGAGATTTTTTGAGATATTGTAAAGATATTTTGTTTTCAATTTATCTCGCTTTCTTTGTTTATATCGAAAACCATGTCAATCATGCACTTTGTAAATACCCCCAAGTAAACTCATAATATATATACCATCATTTCTAAAACAAGTGAATCAAGCTGTTCTTGTGAGGCTTGAACTTTAGTACATCATTTTATTATCATTAAAATCCTATTATCTGAGCTATCATGGTGGAAAAAACTAATGGTTTTTGGAATTTGAAATAGCTATTATTATGGAGAGAGGGTTTGGTGTCTACCCGAATTTAGNATTTCATTTTTTTATCGTACCAAACGAAGTATAAGAGTCGAGCTATACACGATTATGCATTAGTTATGATGGTTTTAACAAATTTGCACAACACGATTTAGTTTGCAATACAAGATTTTTGTGGTACTAGAAATTATTTTCACTCTACTTCTATCCAATGGTATACGATACACGGTCTTAAACTTTTATCCCATCATTCTCCTTATTTATTTGTTCAATAGGTACTGTGATGGGTCCCACAAACAACTATATATTCTATCACATCTTATATAACAAATATATCATTTTACCTTTAACATCTCTCATTTCATTACTCCATTTGCGTAACATTTTTTGTACAATGTTTGGTATAATAAATAATCTAACACTATAAATCGAAGATATCGTAAAAAAAAAAAAATTTAAAAAATCGGTGATACCATACGCTTAAACATAATACAAGAAAAAAATTCAAAAAAAAAAAATCATTAACACCGTACAATTAAACATAATGAAAGGAAAAAATTCAAAATAATTTTTTTTTTAAAAAAAATCGTTAACACCATATGCTTAAACATAATATAAAGAAAAAATTCAAAATAATTTAAAAAAAAAAATCAGTAACACCGTACGCTTAAACATAATATAAGGAAAAAATTCAAAAAAATTTTTTACAAAAAAATTCGATGACACCGTACGCTTAAACATAATACAAGAAAAAATTCAAAATAATTTTTAAAAAAAAATTAAAAAAAAAAACGATAACACCATACGCTTAAACATAATACCAAAATAAATCCAAAATAAATTTTTTATATATAAACTCTTAACAGATGAGGGCATTTGTGTCATTTTACTCTCTTATACAGTCCTTTCATTTGTATCGGGAAGATAATATCACCTGATCGGTGATATTCAATAGCACCATATAGAAGACATTTAAATTACTATTCACACTGGGTCGATACTACGACCCAAAAAATAATACTGATTGAACAATGTTAAACAAATAAGATATAAAGTAAATCCGACATCCTATTTCTCTAATCTCACCCCTTTATACCTCCCAGCAAACAAACAGGCCTAAGAGTACAATACTGCACATTGACAGTCCTGCATGTGGCTCATGAGGCCTTTGTGCTCCCTCTTATCGTGGTACAACTCGAATCCAAGGCTGCTCTTTGATTTTCCAACAAGTATCAATACTATGAATGGCCTACCACCCCAAGCTCGAGTACAATTATTTGATATCTTGGAATCTTCGTGGGACCAAATATTTGTGGCTATTAAGAGTTGTGCAAACCCGTCCCCACTTGTGCAAGGTCGTTTTACATTTCGTATTAACACTAACCACGAGTCACACGTGAATCTACCAAATTGTCTGAGATGTATTGAAGTCAATTTTGAGTTATTTAAGATAACATTATTCAATCCGTCGATACCATCATACAATGCCGCAACTGATACATCTCAGTGCCCACTAAATTAATGATCAATATCCCGATTTTAAGCCAAGTAAATTGCAGACTATCATTTCTTTAAAGATCATGAGAGTAGCCATATCTCTTAATTAGTTGAAATAGATTGATTATATGCAGGGACTGATCTTAATGAGGAGAAAATATCAATGAAAGAAGATGACGCAGACCTAAGCTACTCTTTTTAGATAGATTGGTCCCCAAAGCAAGTTGCTAGTTAGTATTGTAGTATACGTTTTCATTGACCCACCATGAAAGGAACGTTCATTGTACTAGAACCATCGAATGCTTCCCAATTTATTATTGGATATGTGAGATTTTTTGAGATATTGTAAAGATATTTTGTTTTCAATTTATCTCGCTTTCTTTGTTTATATCGAAAACCATGTCAATCATGCACTTTGTAAATACCCCCAAGTAAACTCATAATATATATACCATCATTTCTAAAACAAGTGAATCAAGCTGTTCTTGTGAGGCTTGAACTTTAGTACATCATTTTATTATCATTAAAATCCTATTATCTGAGCTATCATGGTGGAAAAAACTAATGGTTTTTGGAATTTGAAATAGCTATTATTATGGAGAGAGGGTTTGGTGTCTACCCGAATTTAGGTCATTACTATCATAGAGAGAGGAGAAGTTTGGTGTTCACATTATAAATGTCTGTGGTACCTTTATTTTTATTTTTTTCCACTTCAACTATCCATAACCCCTTAACTATCAATAATTTTATCAACTAATCTCTCTCATCATCATCATCATCATGTCTCCATCTCGCTCCTTTCCAATTACACTCGCAAATGGTGGTGTGCAGTGCCCACTAAACTAATTTTTGATAGGCAACAATTTTTTGCACTATAGGGGAAGGGAAGGGGAGTCGAGGAAGGGAATTGAACCTTCAACATGCCTCTCCACTATTGAGGGTTTTCACCATTCGGGTAGGACCTCAGTCCTTAGGGCTCACTAAACTAATAATACTGTACCTTTTTACTCGTTAATTACTGATAATTTTCTTTTCAAGTGCACTCAACCGCCTATGCCTATTATAGATTTATCTCCAGTAGTATCTTCTCATTCCTGTATCTCTGTCTCACTCTCTCTATTTCACTAACTTATAATCACAAACACAAGTTGTCATGTGCAGGACTTTTCTAATTTCCATTAGTAACTTGCAATAATCTCCTCGTGTCCCAAAAAAGACATGAACGACCATGGTTCAACGAATGAGTTCCATGGTTACAAGTGAAAGCTACAAGAGAAAACAACGACGTTCGAATCTGTAATTAAGATCAAAAGTGGACGGTGGCCATACATGAAAACTACAAGAGAAAAGACGTTTCTAGATTCTTTTGCGCCTGCCTAAGACTTCAAATGCATGAGATTACGTATGCAGGAGGAAAAAGACACTGGTGAAGGGAGCTAAAGCCAACTAACTTGCCGTTACATTCAAGATAAAACCCCAATTAGACACAAAGTTGGTATGATATTCACCGTCAATTTCCCTTTCTTTTGTCAAATTCTTATCAGTGAACCCATCCTAAGCAAGCAACCAATAAGTTAGCAATTTCATTTTTGACGTAGAACAGGTGATGAGAAGATTACTTGGAACACGAGAATCGTCATGTATTCAAAGAATGAAAGATTACAAAGGGATAGTAAAATGTGTAAGACTCAAAATTAAGCAGGATTAATACTGTTTAGTTCGGATTGGGCCAATGACTATACTCATGGCTTTTGAGATGTTTGACACCCCTTTTTTGGGTCAAATTCTGTCATTTAGACCATCAAATTCTCCTTTTTGTTGCTTTAAAAAAAATTCAAAAATTAATGATAAATTGTAGGAGTTTTTGAATTATTTGATGTCACTTTTATACATTCTAACTGACACCTGTTTTTATGCTAATTAGTTAGATTGTAATTTTATATTTTTATAATCAGAAATTTTCTTCCTTTCTAGAAAAGATTATTGTTTTGACCGTTCCTATATATGTTTTCTTGATGTATAACAAGTTATTTATTGAATAATACATATTTTCAAAATTCTCTCTTATTTTCTTTATGGATTCTAAGTATGCATGTGTTACTTCTACAAAATAACTGTGATTTCTTTGTGTTTCTTATTTATCGTTATGTCACATTTGTTTATATTTAGTCTGGGGATGAAACCCAGAAAATCCAAATCGGGGCTACGATGCTAAAAAAATTTAGAGATACAAATACCAAAATTCAAAAAATTTAGATTCACATTTTGGTGTCAAAGTTCAAATACCAATATTTAGGAGGCCAACTCAATAACCTTTTAAAATGAGTAAAGACAGATCATTTATACCGAGACTGTAGTATTCATGAGATCGCTCGTGGACTGGTCTCAAAGAGTTGTCAAGATTCGAACTTAAAATATCTGAATTTACAACTCGTCTCTGTTAACACTTGAGCTACTCTTTTAGATTAATTGTGTTCATTTTGATAAATGAAGTGTTGCATTACCTAAAAAACAAAGGGAACCAATTTTATGGAAGCAATTTTATTGTAACCCAATTTGAGAATCTCATGCATTCTGACCAGTGTATTAGCAGTTCATTCTAGCATTAAAATACAAGTAGCTTTATTGTTGAATCGAAGCAGAAGAAAATGTGTGTTCTTCCCCATATTTTGGCAGCACCATGTGATTAATTAAATTGATCAAGAAAGTTCAATCAAACCTCACTTATCTATAGCCGGTCAATCGTATCAGGTGAGACTGTGTCAGGTTTTAGTGGATTCGTATAAAAAAAACACTCTACTCATATTCGATTTGTTTATTAATTCGTATCTAACGAATTGTGTCATATCGGGTTCGTATTGTGTATAAACTTGTATAACCGTTATGTACACAAGTCGTGTTGTATATTTCTTTTGATTGAATTTACTCATACACGATTCGTTTATTGATTGTATCGTATCGGATCCATTTGTTTACAAAACGGGTAGTTTAAGGAAGATTTGAACCCTTTAATTTCGTGTCATGTTCAATTTGTATTAATAAGTCGTGTCATATTTTGACGCCCCTACTCATCTATAAGTTGAGGTTTGGTATTGACCCAATTATTAAGTGGGTTGTACTGATCAATCAAATTAATTACTTTGATAAAATATCTGATTATTTAGCTTTTGTGTTTAATAACAGATGGTCTAGTCTGTAACGGATGAAAATGACAACACAGCTCCCACCATTCGCAACTTGGCTGGACATTTCACATCTCAAACGTAAAATTGGCCCCCTTCTGCACTTATATAAACCATGATTACACACACATTTCATTCACAGCAATGCCAACCTTCATCCTGTAAACAAAAACCCGTCATTCTTCTCTTGATTTTTCAGCTTACGATCAAAAAATATATATATAAAGTAAACGTTCGTTGTAATGTGTAACCATTATTTGGAAAACCATGTTGAGTTAGAGCATCTGGAGAAACGAAGTGCAGAAAAATGGGATAAGCAGCCATGGCAGAAGAAGGGTGTGGAGAGAGAAAAACGAGGGCGTATCTGCCGACGTTCATTGATAAGCTTCATTTGGAGAAGGGCAAGAGGGTTCTGCAAAGGGCTTTTCTCTGATGCTGCAGAAAACCCCAGGGTGGCCAATGAAGTAATGTTGGTTGATGCATATTTTTCGATCCCAGTTGTCCCAGTCGCAGCCAGTCTTCCATATCTGTAAAAATTACTGTATTCTAGTAGCTAAATATGTCAGAAAATTAGTGTGTTTCGGACATGAAACGATGACAAGTGCTCATCTGTCTGGAACGCGATTTGTTGTAATCAAATTTCAACTGATGATGTGTGTCTAGTAATGTGGATATGGATGTAATTTCTAGCTTATAAATAGAACCAGGTAGGGAGTTATTATCATTGTTGTCATCAAATTCTATCATTCATGGCATGATCCAGAATCTTGGGCTCATACTGATGTCTAGTACTCTTATTCTATAATCATCTTTCAATCGATACCATTCCACAACATTAATATATAGTTTGAATCTCTCGTCATATTCAATTTCTTTTATGCAATATTTCTTATGTATTGCTCCATATTGTTCCGTTTCACCACAACGGATGCATCACGGTGTCCGTCAGAGTTGATCGCTGTTATTGTGACTTTAAATTGTATACTTGAGTTTAGTTTGTAATTTAAATGAATTATAAAAATGGTTTAAACTTAATTTTTCTTCTTACAATTCTATCTCAAACAAGTCTTTGTCAAGCCATGTAAAGTCGGGACTTGAATAGCTTGACTTTTTATATAGTGATTAGTTCATCAGGTCAAGATCAAGCTCAAAAATGTGCTTGAGCTCATTTATCGCACAAGCCGATATCTCAAATAATTTTCTAACAGGTCGGGCCTGAATAGAGAGCTTAAAATTTGTGTGGCCAGGAAATTGTAGGTGTCTGAGGGCAGCAATATAGTCCCTCCCCCAGTCAAGAACGCAGGACTGCAGCCCTTACCTTACCCTTGTTTTAGGGTCGGTGGTCCTAAATTGAAAAGGACATGGATTTCCAATACAGTTGTCTCTTCAGTTTCCTTTGGTCCCAATGTCGACCTTTAATCCGATGGGAAGTTCAAGGTATCACAAGTTATTTTCTCAATATAGTACCTAAAGTCACGATTCAATCAGATCAAGTTAGAATCTAATAATATCAATTAGGAGTGGATCACAAATTTTTGAGCCTGGAGTCATAAGTAACTCTTATCTATTTTGAATTGTAACATAATCTTATTGAATTGTAACTCTTTCAGGACCCACTTCAATATCGTGCACTTTTCTCCCATATCTTGTGACCAATTCTTAACTGGGATACAATTTATTGTCTCGAGCTAATACACTAGGAATTGAAGTCCCGACTCTACATGTTGCACAACTTCTACCTTTTTTGAACCCACTTCTTCATCATCNTCGTACTGAACTTAGATACAATTTCTATCGAGATTCTATAACATTGTCCAAATTTGATATTAAATTATTACCGAATTAATTTAATCTTGTTACATAGCCTAATACTCGAACCGAACACGTCATAGTGGTTCGTCTTTCTTAATACTTTGTTTGGTACGATAGAAAAGTAGGAGGATGAAAAGTTTGAATNATTCTTTAGGTTAGACGCATGTCTACTCTGTATAACATAGATATCTTCTTTGGTAATAGTCAATCAAGAAGCAAAAGCAAGAGTCAAGCCAACACATCAGGCGAGGAATCCCTTATCCGTTTGAAAGCTCACGTGGTCAATATCTTGTCTATCAACGAGTGATTCTTTGCATTTGTAAAGACGGGTAGACTGTCTTCANAAAGAATGGAAAAATTTATAAATTAACTTTCCTTCCAATTCACCAAAATCAATTCCTCCAAAATCGGAAGGAAAGTAGATGCAAAGTTACTTTTTTTTTTTCAGATGTATCTTATTTGTCTATATATCTTTTTATATATACATATATTATGTATACATTAATTTCGTATAAAAATACAATGGTAAAATTTATATATATATATATATATATATATTTCATTTTAATTAAGGGTCAACTTGCAACCCGACACGACACAATTAATTAAATGAGTTAAGTTAGGTTTGACTAATATTTGACACAAACTCGTNTTGTAAAGACGGGTAGACTGTCTTCATTTTTCTCCAAAGTGATAAATCAAACTTTGTTCATGTCACGAAAGCATATTCAGTTGGTTCTAATGGTCATTCTGCGAGCCTGATAGTTATCACTTACTGGTTAATAAAAGTGGAATCAGTTTCACTCTTCTTCGAAGCTTAAGAGTGATACAAGAATTGCTCTTAAAAAAATATTTCATACAGCTATCCAATAAAGTTACCTATAACTTACCGATCGGGTGAAAGAAAGAATCTCCTAAAAGAATAGCGAGACCTAAACAGAGCCGTCCACCAACCATGGCAATACCGTTCTTACACTAGGGTAAAGTGTAGGGTTCACAAATCNAAATCTGATACGACAAGACTCGATTGTCAACCTGAATCTTAGCCAGCACAAAAAAAAAATAGTCATTTTTACTTTCCATCCATCCAACCAAACACAAAAGAAGAAAAATATATCCTTATTACTTTCTATTTTTAAAGGATAAAAAGTATATCTCTGCTACTTTTCATTTTCTTTACCAAACGAAACATAAGTGTGNGAAAGTATATTCCTCCTACTTTTCATTTTCCTTACCAAACGAAACATAAGTGTGCATGCAAACGCAAGACTTGGCCTACCTTATATGGNAAAAGTATATCTCTGCTACTTTTCATTTTCTTTACCAAACGAAACATAAGTGTGCATGCAAACGCAAGACTTGGCCTACCTTATATGGCTGGACTGGGCCGAGCTGGTTCGCTTCCCTTTTATGGCTAGACTGGGCCGAGCTGACCTTGGGCTATCATAGTGCTTTCCCGTTGTTCAACCAAAGTGCAGGCTACGTAATTCCCCGAAAACACAGCTCTCTCTCTTTCTCTCTCTCTCAAGTAGTCAAGGTAATTAAGTCGTATTTGCACAGCTGGATACATGCCCCGCCCCGACAGTGTTGGGCTGGGGCTGATGGCATATATGAGCTCAAGTCATCTCTAAGCCAGAAAATCAATAGGTTGGCCCATAATTATTAGTCCCGGACCTTTACTCCAATCCCATCAATGCTCGAGTCCAATTGGATTACCCCGACAAACCCTTATTAAGAAAAAGGTCTCATTTCAATCGAGACATATCAAGGTGTGACTGTGTTTTTGTGAGACAAGATTGAGGTATTACTAGTTTTCTGATTAAAGTAATGCTTGCACCAATATAAAGAGATCGACAACCAAGTTTGCGCCTCAATTCTTCCGCCCTTCACTTACTTTTGTATGATTTAGTTTTAATAACTGAGATAAAGTTTCTTACACTTAAAAAAACAAAACTTCAACATAAAGTCTTGCATTTTTTTCAAACACAGTCAGTGTCACCGGGTCAGTTACAATGGGCATAGGCACCAAAAAGGATCCTCCACTAGTGCACAACAACAAATGTCAATTGTTATTTGTTTAATTGTCTGCCTAATGTGCATCACTTGCATATCATTCCCTTTTTTGGTTTAACAGTCAAACCAATTTATACACATCTAGACTAATCTCTTTTCTTGGTGCAATTAAAAGCAGGTTATTTACATCGAAATTAAGGTATTAATAAATAATAAATCTCTCATAACCTGACATTAAGGAATTATCAAAATTCGAATTCAGGGTATCTTAATTTACAGGCATTTCTATTACCACTTCAGCTCCTCCTTGGGTTTACTTGCATATCATTCACTGCCCATTTTTCTCAATCAAGATAATTACTCAAGCTAGTCTGACTTGCAATGATGAGGTTGGTGGTTTTGATGAACGCCAATTTTGACTTATAGTGCCATGCCAAAACTACATGGGAGCTACCTAGCTTAATGATGGTATGATACATTAAAAATCCAGCAAATTTTAAGAGTATTCCACTTGTTTGATTGAAATTTTTTTCGATGCATTTTTCTAATTTTGGCAATAATGAATTGTCATCGGTGTTTTGATATATGATTCATCTTTTTATATTTGATTCCTACCTCAATTTGTGGGTGTTTGATCGAGTATTGAAAGAAATTTTAAAAAAGTAAACACAACATAATTCAAATCCCATTTTTATTCATACTATATGGGATCTAAACTAACCATATATCTATACTTTTACACTTTGATCGTCTCAAAAACTCTTTATCTTTCTCTCACATTTTTCTTCCCTAACCATTTCTCTTTCATACGTTTGTCTCACCTCTTTCTCTCACATCACTGATGACAAACATCAGATCAAAAATATTTCATATATGTATTACATATTCGTTAAATTACCCATGTATTGCGTATGCCATGAAAACTAATTTAAATTATACAAGGGTGACTTGAATTGCAATGATCCGTTCATAAATCCATGTATAGTCATTCCTGACCAAATATTTAGTTTATATTCTAGAATTAGGATTTTGTGTGACCTATCCATAAACGAGTTGAATTTTAAGTGATGATTGAGAAGATTGGCAAGAACCTTATTGGGTCCATTTCCACAACCAATGACCTATGCCTTGGTGAGATCTACTGATCTGGGTCCTGGGGCCTTCACATGGATCCATACTAAAATTAAACCAGTATAGTTATTAAGGGCCCCATACGGGCAATCAGATCATTTTGCTTAAAACAAATGTATTCCTGCGTATTTTAGCGGTGTACCATCTAGTTCAAACGTTGTCAGTTTGCTGGCCATGAATATTAATGGACCAGCAATAATCATGTATTTAAAAATAGTAATAATATGATGATCAAAATTATGCACTAAATCATTTGCATTCGTCAGATCAGTGGATCTAATCACTGATCTAATGATTATAGATGACTTGAAGTACATTTTGGTGTACAAATTTGGTGCCCATAGTTGTATACATTTAAAAATATTATACAATATCAAAAATCGAATGATCTTACAACACTTATCTTTTAAATAATAATTTAGTTTTTTTAATTACGTAATTTAAAATTAAAGTGAAGATAGAGGAAAGTATGGATTAATGAGATTGTTTGACATTAGGGAGTATGTTGATTAGGAGTCGTGCAAAGAAGCTGATATTTCTGGACGAGAAAAAAAAATTGGGATGAATTTTATACCATTATATCAAAGTAAATGAAGATTGAATCAATCTTGACTATAGTTATGCTTTAGTAAGTTGATAATTCAATTTTTTAACTGTAATATTAGATTAATGACAATGGTCAGCGGGGGTAATTGAGTTGTAGCCACAAGTTTAAAAAAATACATGGGTGATACGATTCNCGGGTCAGTTACAATGGGCATAGGCACCAAAAAGGATCCTCCACTAGTGCACAACAACAAATGTCAATTGTTATTTGTTTAATTGTCTGCCTAATGTGCATCACTTGCATATCATTCCCTTTTTTGGTTTAACAGTCAAACCAATTTATACACATCTAGACTAATCTCTTTTCTTGGTGCAATTAAAAGCAGGTTATTTACATCGAAATTAAGGTATTAATAAATAATAAATCTCTCATAACCTGACATTAAGGAATTATCAAAATTCGAATTCAGGGTATCTTAATTTACAGGCATTTCTATTACCACTTCAGCTCCTCCTTGGGTTTACTTGCATATCATTCACTGCCCATTTTTCTCAATCAAGATAATTACTCAAGCTAGTCTGACTTGCAATGATGAGGTTGGTGGTTTTGATGAACGCCAATTTTGACTTATAGTGCCATGCCAAAACTACATGGGAGCTACCTAGCTTAATGATGGTATGATACATTAAAAATCCAGCAAATTTTAAGAGTATTCCACTTGTTTGATTGAAATTTTTTTCGATGCATTTTTCTAATTTTGGCAATAATGAATTGTCATCGGTGTTTTGATATATGATTCATCTTTTTATATTTGATTCCTACCTCAATTTGTGGGTGTTTGATCGAGTATTGAAAGAAATTTTAAAAAAGTAAACACAACATAATTCAAATCCCATTTTTATTCATACTATATGGGATCTAAACTAACCATATATCTATACTTTTACACTTTGATCGTCTCAAAACTCTTTATCTTTCTCTCACATTTTTCTTCCCTAACCATTTCTCTTTCATACGTTTGTCTCACCTCTTTCTCTCACGTCACTGATGACAAACATCAGATCAAAAATATTTCATATATGTATTACATATTCGTTAAATTACCCATGTATTGCGTATGCCATGAAAACTAATTTAAATTATACAAGGGTGACTTGAATTGCAATGATCCGTTCATAAATCCATGTATAGTCATTCCTGACCAAATATTTAGTTTATATTCTAGAATTAGGATTTTGTGTGACCTATCCATAAACGAGTTGAATTTTAAGTGATGATTGAGAAGATTGGCAAGAACCTTATTGGGTCCATTTCCACAACCAATGACCTATGCCTTGGTGAGATCTACTGATCTGGGTCCTGGGGCCTTCACATGGATCCATACTAAAATTAAACCAGTATAGTTATTAAGGGCCCCATACGGGCAATCAGATCATTTTGCTTAAAACAAATGTATTCCTGCGTATTTTAGCGGTGTACCATCTAGTTCAAACGTTGTCAGTTTGCTGGCCATGAATATTAATGGACCAGCAATAATCATGTATTTAAAAATAGTAATAATATGATGATCAAATTTATGCACTAAATCATTGGCATTCGTCAGATCAGTGGATCTAATCACTGATCTAATGATTATAGATGACTTGATGTATATTTTGGTGTACAAATTTGGTGCCCATAGTTGTATACATTTAAAAATATTATACAATATCAAAAATCGAATGATCTTACAACACTTATCTTTTAAATAATAATTTAGTTTTTTTAATTACGTAATTTAAAATTAAAGTGAAGATAGAGGAAAGTATGGATTAATGAGATTGTTTGACATTAGGGAGTATGTTGATTAGGAGTCGTGCAAAGAAACTAATATTTTTGGACGAGAAAAAAAAATTGGGATGAATTTTATACCATTATATCAAAGTAAATGAAGATTGAATTAATCTTGACTATAGTTATGTTTTAGTAAGTTGATAATTCAATTTTTTAACTGTAATATTAGATTAATGACAATGGTCGGCGGGGGTAATTGAGTTGTAGCCACAAGTTTAAAAAAATACATGGGTGATACGATTCTATGATATCAAGTACATTGTGGTGGTTTCCAATTTCAGTTCGCAAAAATGTTCTCTATAAAATTGAAATTTTTTTTTTTTTATGTTACAAATATATTAGACAAAGGAGAGAGGGAAAGTGAGGGTTGGGTTGGGTTGGGTTTGGGGGGGGAGGGGAGACTGGCTAATAGGGGGGAAAGGACAGAATGCTAATCAAAGACTAAAGAATCTCGATCTTAATCTCAANGATCTACTGATCTGGGTCCTGGGGCCTTCACATGGATCCATACTAAAATTAAACCAGTATAGTTATTAAGGGCCCCATACGGGCAATCAGATCATTTTGCTTAAAACAAATGTATTCCTGCGTATTTTAGCGGTGTACCATCTAGTTCAATCGTTGTCAGTTTGCTGGCCATGAATATTAATGGACCAGCAATAATCATGTATTTAAAAATAGTAATAATATGATGATCAAAATTATGCACTAAATCATTTGCATTCGTCAGATCAGTGGATCTAATCACTGATCTAATGATTATAGATGACTTGAAGTACATTTTGGTGTACAAATTTGGTGCCCATAGTTGTATACATTTAAAAATATTATACAATATCAAAAATCGAATGATCTTACAACACTTATCTTTTAAATAATAATTTAGTTTTTTTAATTACGTAATTTAAAATTAAAGTGAAGATAGAGGAAAGTATGGATTGATGAGATTGTTTGACATTAGGGAGTATGTTGATTAGGAGTCGTGCAAAGAAGCTGATATTTCTGGACGAGAAAAAAAAATTGGGATGAATTTTATACCATTATATCAAAGTAAATGAAGATTGAATCAATCTTGACTATAGTTATGCTTTAGTAAGTTGATAATTCAATTTTTTAACTGTAATATTAGATTAATGACAATGGTCAGCGGGGGTAATTGAGTTGTAGCCACAAGTTTAAAAAAATACATGGGTGATACGATTCTATGATATCAAGTACATTGTGGTGGTTTCCAATTTCAGTTCGCAAAAATGTTCTCTATAAAATTGAAATTTTTTTTTTTTTATACAAATATATTAGACAAAGGAGAGAGGGAAAGTGAGGGTTGGGTTGGGTTGGGTTTGGGGGGGGAGGGGAGACTGGCTAATAGGGGGGAAAGGACAGAATGCTAATCAAAGACTAAAGAATCTCGATCTTAATCTCAATCTCAATCTCATTTAATTGAAAACAGTACAAATCTGAATTAATTGAAAAGAATATTAAAAGTTAATTACACAATATAAAACAGAAGGTAGCAATCTTAATTTCAATCTCATTTAAGAGTATGTTTGGATTGACTTAAAAAAAAGTGTTTTTTGGACTTTTGACTTATCATAAGTGTTTTCATAAAAAAAAATAGTGTTTGGATTAACTTATTAAAAGTACTTTTAAAAAAGTAAAAACCATTTTACCANGCATTTTTCTAATTTTGGCAATAATGAATTGTCATCGGTGTTTTGATATATGATTCATCTTTTTATATTTGATTCCTACCTCAATTTGTGGGTGTTTGATCGAGTATTGAAAGAAATTTTAAAAANACATTTTACCACTTAAATAAGTCCAAAAATAAAAGTTAAAAAATATAACTTTTACTTATNAATAAACCCAAAAATAAAAGTTAAAAAATATAACTTTTACTTATTCAAAATCATTTCAGCCCAACCGCTTCTACCTCATTTTTTTTTTCTCCCAACCCGTCGACTCTCTTTCCTGATAACTCATCTCCTCCCATGGGTCTATCAACAGCCCTTCTTCCATTTTGGTGACCAACTNACTCTTTATCTTTCTCTCACATTTTTCTTCCCTAACCATTTCTCTTTCATACGTTTGTCTCACCTCTTTCTCTCACATCACTGATGACAAACATCAGATCAAAAATATTTCATATATGTATTACATATTCGTTAAATTACCCATGTATTGCGTATGCCATGAAAACTAATTTAAATTATACAAGGGTGACTTGAATTGCAATGATCCGTTCATAAATCCATGTATAGTCATTCCTGACCAAATATTTAGTTTATATTCTAGANATGTTTCTTTGGGTGATCTTTACTTCACTTGAACCTTATGATTGCTTGTTTTTCACTAGGATATTGGGGTATGCTGTATGCCCTTAGATTAAGTTGAATGGTCTAGGCTACGTAGTTGGATTTGATGCTTAGATTTATTAGCTTAATTCTTGTTTTTGCACTCAGTCTTCCCTAATTCTTTGGACAGATATATAATATCTTTTCATGTCCGTTACCTGTTTGTTAATATACCTAAATGAACTTCATAACAAAAGTTTTTGATTTTGACGAAGCCGTTTACTTAAAACGATGTTGAGGAATGCTGAAGGTCGTATGGTAGCTGCTACTTCGATTTTTTATGGGGCAGGCTCTAACATGCAGACTGAGTGTAAGGCTTTGTTTGATGGCCTGAATTTGGTGCAGCAGTATGGGTTGGGGGATTACCCTTTACTGATTGAATCTGATTCTCAAATTTTGGTGATGATGGTTCATGGGAAGGCTGCGATTCCATGGAAATGTCGAAGGGTTTTAAGATATAGAGTTACTACAATCACTACAGGTCTCTTACTCTGGTGCAGTGAGGATACACATTTGGTGGATAGCTTGGAAATTCCCAGCTAATGGTTTGATTAAGCTTAATGTGGATGGTGCTTCAAAAGGGAATCCCGGGGAGTCTGGAGGAGGGGCTATTCTTCGGAATTCTATGGGTCAATTGATACTGGCAGGTTCCTTTTATTATGGTAGTTGTGCAAATATGGAGGCAGAGATGCCGGCTCTGTTAAGTGGTCTGCAACTATTGCAAGAATATGGTCTTCAAATCTATGAGTTGATCACTGAGACAGACTCAAAAATGTTAGTTGACATGGTCAATAAGAGGATTAAGGTGTCTTGGAAGTGCTGGATTCTTTTAGAACAAATTTTTTCTGCCCTTCAAAATTTCACATTTCAAATTCAGCATAGTTATCGTGAGGGCAACATGGTGGCTGATGCTTTGGCAAACAAGGGGGTAACAAATAAACAATCTTTCACTTATAACTCTGTAGATAGTCTTCCTACACAAATTAGGCTACTTATGATGCAGGATTCAAGACAAATTAGAAATCTAAGGAAAAGAATATTCCTCTACGACCTAGCTGGATACTTCAATGTTGGAAGTCTTCGTCTCTGTGGTGGTCTTTGCTGGTTATTCATCTTCTATCCATGGTACCACCATGGACTGGCATTAAACTTTCTTCATAGTACTGTTTATGATACTGTTCACTATACTATTCACGCCGCAAAGACATTTTATGAACCATCCGGATAGGCAAAATAAAGGAAACAAGAAGATAATTTTGATCCAAATCTCTGTGAATTCCATGCACTTGGAAATCAAAGCAAGGATTCTATGAAATATTCTCAACAACAATGGACAGAAAAATTGTATTCTGGAAGTTCTGAGACCTCCACTGTTAACGAATTCAAGCTAAACAACTAGGTTTTAACGTTTGATCAACCACGGTCGAGACCAAGGTGAAAAAGTCTAGAAAAACATGTGAAGGAAATGAAGAACAGGGCATAGAACACTTGTGCTGAAAGGAAGACAAAGCCTGGAGATGCTGCCAAGGCTGGGGAAAATGAACGAATATTTGGGGGTTGTGTTGCCAGGACCCAAAATGCAAGGAATGGAGACAAAAAATCAATATGCTTGATTGCTTACCTATTCTACAATCGGCAATGCACACGAGTTGATAGGTACAAAGCACCCAAGGTATTAAAGATATATTCTCCATGTAAAGTCCACACTCTTGGTTGAGTTANCCAACCACTTCTACCTCATTTTTTTTTTCTCCCAACCCGTCGACTCTCTTTCCTGATAACTCATCTCCTCCCATGGGTCTATCAACAGCCCTTCTTCCATTTTGGTGACCAACTACAAGGACGATGCCGGAAAGGTAGGCGATCATCGGCGATATCTCGACGATTCCCTTCTCTCTCCATTCTATCTCTACCTCGCACCTTGTGTATCAGAGGATTCAGATTCAAGTCTGATCAATGTGAGTTTGTTCTTGTGATTATTCTTATTTGTGACAATTCTGTTTCAGATTCAACTATGTTTCTTTGGGTGATCTTTACTTCACTTGAACCTTATGATTGCTTGTTTTTCACTAGGATATTGGGGTATGCTGTATGCCCTTAGATTAAGTTGAATGGTCTAGGCTACGTAGTTGGATTTGATGCTTAGATTTATTAGCTTAATTCTTGTTTTTGCACTCAGTCTTCCCTAATTCTTTGGACAGATATATAATATCTTTTCATGTCCGTTACCTGTTTGTTAATATACCTAAATGAACTTCATAACAAAAGTTTTTGATTTTGACGAAGCCGTTTACTTAAAACGATGTTGAGGAATGCTGAAGGTCGTATGGTAGCTGCTACTTCGATTTTTTATGGGGCAGGCTCTAACATGCAGACTGAGTGTAAGGCTTTGTTTGATGGCCTGAATTTGGTGCAGCAGTATGGGTTGGGGGATTACCCTTTACTGATTGAATCTGATTCTCAAATTTTGGTGATGATGGTTCATGGGAAGGCTGCGATTCCATGGAAATGTCGAAGGGTTTTAAGATATAGAGTTACTACAATCACTACAGGTCTCTTACTCTGGTGCAGTGAGGATACACATTTGGTGGATAGCTTGGAAATTCCCAGCTAATGGTTTGATTAAGCTTAATGTGGATGGTGCTTCAAAAGGGAATCCCGGGGAGTCTGGAGGAGGGGCTATTCTTCGGAATTCTATGGGTCAATTGATACTGGCAGGTTCCTTTTATTATGGTAGTTGTGCAAATATGGAGGCAGAGATGCCGGCTCTGTTAAGTGGTCTGCAACTATTGCAAGAATATGGTCTTCAAATCTATGAGTTGATCACTGAGACAGACTCAAAAATGTTAGTTGACATGGTCAATAAGAGGATTAAGGTGTCTTGGAAGTGCTGGATTCTTTTAGAACAAATTTTTTCTGCCCTTCAAAATTTCACATTTCAAATTCAGCATAGTTATCGTGAGGGCAACATGGTGGCTGATGCTTTGGCAAACAAGGGGGTAACAAATAAACAATCTTTCACTTATAACTCTGTAGATAGTCTTCCTACACAAATTAGGCTACTTATGATGCAGGATTCAAGACAAATTAGAAATCTAAGGAAAAGAATATTCCTCTACGACCTAGCTGGATACTTCAATGTTGGAAGTCTTCGTCTCTGTGGTGGTCTTTGCTGGTTATTCATCTTCTATCCATGGTACCACCATGGACTGGCATTAAACTTTCTTCATAGTACTGTTTATGATACTGTTCACTATACTATTCACGCCGCAAAGACATTTTATGAACCATCCGGATAGGCAAAATAAAGGAAACAAGAAGATAATTTTGATCCAAATCTCTGTGAATTCCATGCACTTGGAAATCAAAGCAAGGATTCTATGAAATATTCTCAACAACAATGGACAGAAAAATTGTATTCTGGAAGTTCTGAGACCTCCACTGTTAACGAATTCAAGCTAAACAACTAGGTTTTAACGTTTGATCAACCACGGTCGAGACCAAGGTGAAAAAGTCTAGAAAAACATGTGAAGGAAATGAAGAACAGGGCATAGAACACTTGTGCTGAAAGGAAGACAAAGCCTGGAGATGCTGCCAAGGCTGGGGAAAATGAACGAATATTTGGGGGTTGTGTTGCCAGGACCCAAAATGCAAGGAATGGAGACAAAAAATCAATATGCTTGATTGCTTACCTATTCTACAATCGGCAATGCACACGAGTTGATAGGTACAAAGCACCCAAGGTATTAAAGATATATTCTCCATGTAAAGTCCACACTCTTGGTTGAGTTATTTGAATGCTTCATTGATTATTAAAGTTAAAAAAAAAAAATTTTGCTTATGATCCGATGGAAGGTGGCAATCTTAATCTCAATCTCATTTAATATTATGGGTCACTTTTGCTGAAGGTCACATAGAAGAAGGTCTATTCTTTCGCTATCAGAATTATTTTGGAATGGAATTTGTTTTGGATACGTAATCAAAGTTCAAAGGAATGGAATTATCTGTAAACACCCATCTATACTTTATTACCTCAGAATTCTTAGCCAAACACTTGATTTGGATAATGATTGAATGGAGAAGCTAATTCCATCCATTCAAATCCATTCCAAAAGGGTAGATAAGGTTTTGTTAGATTATTTTAAATAAAATAGTGTTTTTATATGAGAATTTAATATCATAAAGATAGATAGATATGTGTGTGTGTGTGCATGTTAGTTTTATCTAGCCTTTGAGTTAAAATGAGTTTTTGAGACTCAAATACCAAATGTTTTAACAGCTAGTTTTTCAGCAACTATTTTTTATTTAATTTTAATAGTTATTATCGGATTAAATATGGGAGTAATTACAAAATATTAAACATCTATATTTTATGTATATACATTTATATATTTCAATATAGACATATATAATTTGAATATCTCATATATTATTTTCTATTGTATAAGTTTTTTAGGCAATATTGAAAGGTAATTTCTTGGTAATATTGAAAGGTATCGTGTGAAACTTCTGCTTCATCCGATTGTATATATTTGAGTGAAACAATAGTCAATAGGTTTGACTATTATATCATGTGAACGACACATTGTTACCTTCTACGCTGTATTTCTTTCATAAAAAAGTCTGAATTACCTTCTGCCTCACCTGCCGTTCGCTTTATTTTTCAAATTCCATTTTTCCATCTGGTTTCGTAGTCACAACATTATTGGTGAACTAAGTCATTTTCAGCATGACATTAACGTCCAGACCAAAAAAAAAAAAAAAAGCATGACATTAACGTTGATTGTTTTTTCAGAGATTGCTTACCAATTTACCTAACTAAAGAAGAAAGATGTTCATGCACCAATCCAAAATAAAAAACAATTATGAATCAATCTCTCTTTCTACCATGCCCCACTCGAACCGCCGGCCTTCATTTTTTTCACCATTCATGTATTTTTGTGGACAAAGAAGAATGGAATAAATTGTCCGGAGTATCATTACCCTTTCTATTTTTCTTGATTCTTGTCATCTCATATAGATATGATTCGATATCAAGTTCTTAGAACGACGATTAAAATGAGTTGAGAATATCGAAATTTAAAGTTATGAATTAAGTTGACAAAAGATGTATAAAAACAACACCAAAACCTATTATCATGCTTGGTGTATCATTATAAATTGCAATCGATATACGATTCATGAGAATTTACTAACGGGACTTAACACCATATAGTATTTTAAGATGACCTTTCCTTTTAAGTACTTTTTTTTTTTGATAAGTGAGAATAAGATTTAAGAGTAAGTACAATAACAAAAGACAGTAATTAAAAGCATCCTAATCTAGCATGGAGGGGATGTGCATCCAAATCCACTTGAGCCTTTGTTGAGTTTGGCAGTTGGACCTGTATAACCCATAGTGAGAACCCGAGCCCCCATCTTGCTAATTCATGAGTTGCACTATGCATCCCTACGTGTGCGTACAAATTCTCATTCCTTTTAAGTACTTGAACAAACCCGCTATTCTCTTTAATCTAATGCAAATCCTTAATTACTTGTGAGTTTACTATTAGATGATATTTATTTTCGATACAAACTAAATATGACAGGATTCATTAAAAACTAACGAATTAGGTATGAGAGAAATATTTTTTGACAAAAATCGACTAAGATTCAAGACGAATCCATCTCAACCAACACGATTGAGAAGCCTACCGAATATATGTAGGTAATATGAGTCCCATTTTGTCATCAAAAGAAGAAAGAAGAAAAAAAAAACCCAAAAAAGAAATGATAAGATTGGAATAAAGTAGACTTTGGTTGTGAATTTAAATCAGAAGTAAGCTGGATTACATGGGCACGTTCGCAAAGAATGTGCACTTGTCTGTGATTTAAAGAGGTTAGGTTACATAGTCGCTGTCTGCCTTCCTACACACACACACACACACATCAACCTGCTTGCACCACGGGCATGTGGGGGGCAACTATGGGGACCATACAAATGGTCAAAAAAAAAAAACAAAAAACAAAAAGACTTGGTGCATTTAGGACCTAGATCTACTGTTTCAACTACCCAAATTAAATGATAAGAATGGCACCAAAAAAGAAAAACTAAACATCAATGATCGGAGGAAGTCATTAGAGTAGTAGTGTAGCCCGATTCGCCAATTCAATATAAAACTGATATGAAATGGTTTAGTAAGAGCTGTATGACTAGTCTTAATGGACACGGATCATACCCAGATTGATCTATCAAAAAATTCTTAATAAATGGATGGATGCAGACTCGGTTGTGTACGTCACGAATCTAATCATCCATGACTATAAATAAAATTAATTTTGACTCGACACAAATCAAACAAAACTCATTAACTGCCCTATATGTCATAGCTTTGTGTTACTATTAAGCAAATAGCTAAAAGTTTGGTAGACTATTTACGAAAAAATGCCAAGTATGTCTAGATCATTTTGAGCATTATCAAAGAAAGCATAGGAATGAAAGGCAAATGTGAGAAAAATTAATTTAAAGTGAGAATAATAATAGATAAATATAAATTACTTTTTACTTAACGGCAAAGTAATATCTATCACACAAGTTATAACCCGGTTGCCTATTATTTATGAACCACCATCTTCAAAATTAGGCCAAGATATTAGGTGTGACCGAAGAAAATTATAAACATATTACTAGGGTATATAATTTTTTTTTAATCTTATTTATACGAAAGTGCTGTATGTGATGACCAGGAATCCATTGATTTCTCTCTTACCATTCTTGTACATCCAAGTAAAAACTAGAATTCTTCAATGATGGGGCTAAATTTAATGATTGTATCATATTAATTTAAAAAAAGAGTAATGTTATGCTGATTAAATTTTAAAACTAAATTTTGAGTTCAAATGACATGACAGTTGATTATTTAAAATTTTTATTGAGACCCAAATGATATGATACCAATGAGAGAAATCCAAGTCAGCTGCCATATCATTTAGACTCTAAATTTAATCTCAAAATTTAGTCAATCTAGCATTACGGTTTATAAGAATGATTCTATAACCCATTAAAAATCTTAAGCATTAAATGCACCCAACATTAAAGACCAAAGATTTTTTTTTTTCACACTATTAAAGGCGAAGGGATAGGAGTTGAACCAAGTGCCGATACGTGTATTGCAGATATAAATTGAGTTTTTTTTAAATATATTTTTAAAAGTTATTCAAGTTTACGTCGACTATTCTCTCAAACTCTAAATTAATTATCGTAACTCAAGTTAATTTAAAAACATGTCTCTTGAAAAACAAGGGTGACTTGTCCTTAGGAAGTGTGAGAATTATCGAACGTGAGACAATTTACTTGTTAGAGGACAGACTTGACCACTCAACTATCTTAATGGTCCGTTTGATACGAAAGACGGAAAGTTGAAAAAAAAGAAAAGTGGAAGGGATAAACTTTTCATCCTTTACGGAAAGAAAGTTATTTTTCTGTTCTTTTTTGTTTGATAGGAAGGATGAAAAGTAAAAAGAATATAATTTTCATCGTTTAGTATTAGATGAAAAATGAAAGGAAAGAAAAAATATGCAAGCTCAATTTACAATTTTACCCTTATATTAATTTTTAAATAATTAATAACGAAGGATAACAAAATAAAATAATCCTTAAAAAGTTAAATTGTCTTACCTTCCTCTCATTTTTGGGGGAAAAGCATATTGTGGGCGGGAGAGAAAAGTTCTCCCTCCAATTTTCCTTTCCATCATTTTTTCCTTTGATATCAAACAGCGGAAAGCCTTTTCATTCACCTCATTTTCCATCCATCCAACCAAATTCAGTGTAAGAGTTGATCTAAATAGAGTTATCACTCCAACAAATAGGCCTATTAATGAATCGAATTATGTTTGATTGATGTAATTTCAAATTTAATTTTAAAAGTCTAATCCAAATTTGATTATCAGAATAATGTTATGTTCATAGTTCAGGGCCCAACCAAGGAATTCATTGGAAAGTTATTAAATAGCTACCTACTTTGAGGAATTGTAGATGTGAGAATTCTGAATGGCTGTTCTTCAATTTGGCAAGTGACTAACCATACCTCTTTTGTTCGCTTGCCGCCACAAGTCCTTTTGCTACGTTTTGATTCCTCTTCTACACGTCAAGAATAAAAAACATATGATTTGGTTCACGTTGAATAAGAGGTGTAAAATCCATACCCCTCATGTTTAACTTATTTATTTGCATATTTGAATAATCAATGCTCATGATTAACAAATGGTCATGTATATCAAAAGAAAAATACTAGTTAGGTCTAATGCAAGGATCTAATTTAAATCAATCATTTAATTGATAATGAATTCTATCTGATTTAATAATTGTGTTGAATTAAAATATCTAATTAGATGCGTGATAGTACCAGATATATGAGCAATTACACATAAAAAGATTGTAAACGTCTTCTAACTCATCAAGTAATGCAAATTTTAAGGACAAGAGACTCTATTAGAATCGATTAATTAATTTTTTCAGCTAGTGAACCATTAACCTCTCGTGCTTATTAATTCTTATGATTAATTTACTTGTTCAAATTCTTTGTTGCCGATAATCGGTATATTTATTTCATTGAAGAGCTCTTCAACCTATCTCTCTCAACCACCGAGTGGTTTAATAGGGTATCAATCGAACTTCTTATCCTGATGGTTGAAAGTTCAAATCTTGGAACCTATATTAGAGTTCGGTGATTGACCGCTATGTTATCCTAACTAAATTTGTTTCTAAGAGGAATAACAGGCGCAATCAAGAATCTCATAATCGTACTAGTGAGAACCTATTGAAATGATCTCCGAACACTCTTTTTTACTTCCACTCTTTTTTTAACCATTAAAAAAAAATCTCCCTCTCTCATATTTCAAAATTACCACCACCAACACTATTTAAATTAAATCCTTATAGCATTTCTCATCCCAAAAATTTAGATTGTCTTAATTGGCCAGTGAATTTGAACAAGGTGGTTCCCTCTCTTCACCGGTCCCCGACCGAAAAAGAGCCATAGTGCATGGTGACCAGAAAAGCTCGCAAAGTACATCACGCCCAACCTGGCTGAGAGCTGGAGGCACAGTGCGTAGGGTGCACGGCCTTTCACTGCCTACTCTCTCCTCTCTCTTGTCACTTTCATCTGATCTCAGTGCAATTATTAATTAATATGCTGGCTGGACCACTTTCGGTGGACCAATAAATCAGTCTTGTCGATATCTGATTTGATACAAACCGACAGAAAATTAAATATATTTGAGTGAATAAATGGATTATATTCAGATTAAATTGATGTAATAATAATTATTCTAATTTAATTTTAAATACTTCTTGTGTACTTTATTCTTGATTGAATTGTTAATTTGATTTTTTTTTTTATATGATTTCATTTTTATAGTTTTAAGTATTTTTATGATGTGGGTTGATATCACTAAAATGTCATATTTTTTGTGTAATTAGTTAGGAAGAATAATCAGTTGAAATGTACACAATAATATTTTATGACAAATAGGTCAGCAATGATGACAGATTGAAAGAGCTATCATATTAAGGCAAATATATACAAAACGATTCATTTATTAAATAAGTTAAACGAGTTTTGTCATATAAGTTGATTATTAAATTAATCATATTCGATTTCGTGATTTTCACTAGTTTATTTAAATGAATTATGTAAAAAAAATTAAATAATTTTTGATACAAAACCGTTTAATGCAAGACAATTGATAAGCCGAATATAAACAGTTTCTTCTTTCAGCTATCAAGGAAAAAGTTTCTTCATTACTTTTCCATAGAGTTCAACGTCTAGTCTTTATTCAACAACATATTCCATAGAGTTCGTTCTTCAAACTTGTGGCAAATAGGTCGATCTTACTTCTTCCAATTAACTTTGACATAGATCGTACTTGTTTTATCTTATAACTAGTAATAACCATGTGTCTCAAGAAATTTTATTATATTAAAAATTAAATATTGATCGTATAATATCTTAAATTTATTTATTTTTAATGTAATCATGTAATTTAAAATTAAATTAACAATAATACAATAAGAAATAGATAGAAGAGAGAGATTAGAGGTATAAGTGTGAATTGTTAGGCTGTCTGGCATTAAAAATAAATTTTATATCATTAAATCAAAATAGATAAAAATTAAATTACTCTTAATCGTTGTTGTGATTTCATAAATTGAGAATTTAACTTTCTAATACTAATATTACATAGATTTTTGAATGACATAAATTTCTAATTGAGGGTATATAAATTTTTTATGAGTACTCTAATATATATATATATATATATTTGTTTTGGCCTATGGTCCACTAGATTCAATTATAAATGAGTCTCTTACTAAAATAGATGGTAGATGATCCATCAAAAAATAATTAAAAAATATGTATATTAGAGTAGTCTCAAGTAAAATTTGACTTAACTCTTTTTTTAAATTGATCAAAAATATATCATTTACGTCGAAATAAAAATATTTGTATTTAACTCATTTGTCCAAGTACTTGTCAACCAACAAAGCACCAAGAGGTAGGTGTCGATTGGCAGTCAAGCAATAAGGGCTAGTCGATTGGTAGCTAGCTACACGGGTTTCACTACCCCTCCCCCCAAAAAAAAAAAAAAAGTTACAATGGTCTCGTGACCTTGCCACTGTGTCTCCTAGTCGAGTCATACTCGCCTAAGGATCAACCTAACACAAAGTCCTACTTAAATGCGTGGTTTCTTTTTTTTGGCTAAGCAAGTGCTAACCGACAAGGTCCCAAGGATTGGTTGCCGATCTATGGTCACCAATAAGGAGATACCTCGCAGACGCTCCTCTTACTTGTCCATCTCGGTTNGATCGAACTTCTTATCCTGATGGTGGAAATTTGAATCTTGGAGTTTACATTGGAGTTCGATGATTGACCGCTATGTTAGCCTAACTAAATTTGTTTCTAAGAGAAATAACAGGCGCAATCAAGAATCTCATAATCGTACTAGTGAGAGTCTATCGAAATGATCTCCGAACACTCTCTTTTACTTCCACTCTTTTTTTAACCATTAAAAAAAAATCTCCCTCTCTCATATTTCANCTCCGAATAATCATGAGCTAAAAAAGACATAGTTTAATTGGACTCAGAATATCTAGAAACTAATGATTAGATCAATTCTATCACCACCTAGAATTTAAGTTCATTTAAAACACCGTTTTTTATCATTATAAATAATGACTTTCAAATGTCACGTAATTCATTCAATCTTAAAATATTTATTACATAATTTATTCGACTCGATTTCTAACTTAAACGTCAGAGTAACTTCAGTTCGAAGTCTGTGGTCGCTGTTACTTTAACTAAATAGCGTCATCCACATGTCAAGTAAATTGTGGGTCCAATCTAATTATGGGTATGACTTTCCCCATGCAATGCCAGTCATTCAATCAATTTAGAGCGCGTAAATCGATAAGATTCGTTTTTGGCTTCAGTTACTTTTGCAACCTGAAATCGGCTCGGGTCGGATCCAACTAATGTAGCTGAANACGATAAGATTCGTTTTTGGCTTCAGTTACTTTTGCAACCTGAAATCGGCTCGGGTCGGATCCAACTAATGTAGCTGAATAAATAAATGTTTTTTTATGCGTTACAGTGGGTTTTTTTTTGGAGCGAATCAGTGTCGGTCGGCTATTGGGTTCTCTGCTTCCCCGCTGTCTATAAATTGTCTCCTTGTAATAGCTGTTTGGAGGTAGACTTGTTATTGGTAGTGTTCTTTTAGGCTCTACCTCTACCTGGTTTCGTGCTCCTTAGAGCTCCAAATCTCGAAAAACGCATCTGGGTTTGATCCAAGTCCTTGGTTTCTAGCTTCTTAGTGCTCCAAATATCAAAAAACTCAACTGGGTTTGCTTCCAATTCTATCAATTGAAGATCATAATTGGCCTCTTATTGTCTCTCTCTCTCGCTTTCCATTTTCAGGTACTACACAAACATTTATATCCCTTTCGTATACCTGCTTTTTCTAGCTAGGAAAACTCAACGAAGATTCAATCAAGTCTATAAATTATTACAGTGATGGGTTGGTTTTCCATGGATTTACATCCCTCCATTACTCTTTTTCTTTAATTTCTCTTAATACGAGTGACATATGTGAGTGACATGGGGAAGATTTTGAATTTCAATGAATAGGATATTTTCTCTTTTTATTTTGTTGTTGGTAGAATATTAATTATTATTAAAAAAATTTCTTACAAACAAAAATCTTATTTATCCAAATTCAGAATTTTATACACATCACTCATCTACCGCCGTATTAAACACTATGTTGAAGGGAATCGAGGATAATGGAGGGATCCAAATCCTTTTTCCATTGTTTCTGTCATATTTATATAAAACACTTATGTGTGTGTGTCAGTTGAATAGCATAAAGAAATTGAACCAATCATGGGTTTTGAGAACTTGTAACTTGTAAGAGGTACTATCCCAGTGGAGCAAATTGATGGAGAGGGTTGATATTGGTATAAATGTATAATGTTAATAGCTATTTATTTCCTTTTTTTTCTTCAAAAAAAAAAATGACTTGGTTATTCTCTATTATCTGCTTAATTTTCTCTTCTATTTTCTTCATTTTCCCATGTATTTTTTGATACTGTAATTAATGAATTTTATTGGCAATGTGTAGAATGTTCCATGCAAGATCTGCTCAATTGTTATACCTACTAGTTAGTGTACTGATCTTGCTGAAAACAGAAGGCTTCAATGTCGGAATAACTTACGTTACGAATGCCGTGGCAAAAGGAGCAGGTGNTTTTTTTTTTTTTTTTTTTTTTTTTTGGGCTTTGAGCAATATTTTTCTATGTTCATTTGAAAAATATTTAGAAACAGAATTCACGTAGCCGATCCTAAATTATTTGGATAATAGATTTGTTGAGTTTGTAATTTTGGTATGATGCAGTTTGTTTGGATGGGAGTCCACCAGCATACCATTTTGATAAGGGATTTGGAGCAGGAACTAACAACTGGTTGGTTCACATTGAGGTTGGTCTGTTCCGTTGTGCGCCATCTAAAAACATTTATTTCACTGAATATGCAATCCTTTTAATTGCTCTGATATTAACAAACACAAAATAAAAATGCAAACAAACGTCATGTAATGCATTTGATTTCTAAAAGGAATGAGTAGAAGACGCTGCATCGATTAATTGGCATGAAATGAAAGGAAATAGGAATGAGAATATTGAAGTCTGGGACTTGGAGAATTACTTCATTAAGAATGCTTGGATGATCTGCTTAGTAGACTTAAGAATTTGGTTATATAACATTAGACAGATCAATGAATTTATCTCTTTATGTGTATAAACAATTTTTGTTTTGCATCTTTAGGGAGGAGGATGGTGCAACAATGTCACCACTTGCCTTGCCCGTAAAAATACCCGCTTAGGTTCTTCTAAGAAAATGGTAACACAACTTTCTTTCTCAGGGCTCCTGAGCAACAAACCACAGTTTAATCCAGGTAGAGGCTCTCAATATCTTGCTTGAACTTTGGTATTCTCTTAATATAGCTCGATAAATCATACTGTATTTGAATTTCCAGATTTTTATAATTGGAATAGGATCAAGGTGAGGTATTGTGATGGAGCATCATTTACTGGTGATGTGGAAGCTGTTGATCGAGTAAGTGAAAGATCTTAATCAGATTGGAATTATAGCCAAGTAACTACATTTCATGTCGGTCAAATCGTCTAAAACTTTACCGTTTTGCAGTTATGTTTTGAGGTGTTTTAGTATGTTTCAATTCGATTTGGAATGTTTTGATTGATGTTCTACAAAGAGTTCTTTGTTTCTATCCTATTTCGAAAATGTTTCTAAAATATTTTCATTTCCAAGCTCACAGAAACTACATAAACTACANTCTAAAACTTTACCGTTTTGCAGTTATGTTTTGAGGTGTTTTAGTATGTTTCAATTGGATTTGGAATGTTTCGATTGATGTTCTACAAAGAGTTCTTTGTTTCTATCCTATTTCGAAAATTTTTCCAAAATATTTTCATTTCCAAGCTCACATAAACTATATAATGAAACGAAATTTTGATCTTTGATTATAGCTCAGTTTGAAAGAGATGCCTCTGCTTATCTTCTGTTTGATTCAGAAACCAAAATATTTAGACTAAGTTTAATGGGGAGTACAGTAGTCCAGTGCCAATTTAGGAATTTCCATGTTTTCGTGGCTTCTAATAAGGNCTCTGCTTATCTTCTGTTTGATTCAGAAACCAAAATATTTAGACTAAGTTTAATGGAGAGTACAGTAGTCCAGTGCCAATTTAGGAATTTCCATGTTTTCGTGGCTTCTAATAAAGTAGCAATGTTTGTCAGGCTACAAATCTTCACTACAGAGGAGCAAGGATTTTCCTTGCTGTTATAGAGGATCTATTAGCAAAGGGAATGAAGAACGCGGAAAATGTATGATCGATTGAAGACTTATTCCTCCCCACCCCTTCTACTGGCACATACACGTGCATTGTCCTTGTTCTTAATAACCCCTAAAATCTTGTTATGACAGGCAAT
The DNA here is from genome assembly GCA_963454935.2 of Ilex paraguariensis. NCBI lineage: Eukaryota > Viridiplantae > Streptophyta > Magnoliopsida > Aquifoliales > Aquifoliaceae > Ilex > Ilex paraguariensis. The sequence continues at coordinate 485,009 of CAUOFW020001325.1, forward strand.
TCTCTCTGGATGTTCAGCTGGTGGGTTGACTTCAATATTGCATTGCGATAGCTTCCGAGCTCTTGTACCCATGGGTACCAAAGTAAAATGCTTTTCGGACGCAGGATATTTTATCAATGCGTAAGCTTTCATACAGGACCTTGTACCCCAGTCGTATCCTTAAAACTATGCAAGCTGTTTTAAATTTTTTTTCCAAGTGTAGCTGATCAGTTTGATGCTCAATAACAGGAAGGATGTTTCAGGTGCACTGCATATTGAAGGCGTCTATAATGAAGTGGTTATGACACACGTACACTCTCTCTCTCTCTAGCTCAAGATGTTTTCTTCTTTGTTTTCCTTTTTCTCCAAATAAAATAAGAAAAGACTATGTATACTGAATTAAGATGCACTTCTTGATTCCAAGTTTTCCTTTGAATTGGCTCCAGGGATCAGCAAAGAATTTACCGGCATCGTGCACTTCAAAAATGAGACCAAGTTTGGTAAGAGCAGTTTTTCTTTTTTTTTAAGTATTCTTATAATTTTCCATATATTTAGAATCATACCAATACATTTCAGTGATACTGCAGTGCTTTTTCCCACAAAACGTAGCACAAGGAATCCAGACACCTCTTTTTATGGTAAATGCGGCCTATGATTCATGGCAGGTTAGATCATTTCTAGTTATGAATGACAAAGGCTGGGATTAATAGCGTTCCATCTTTTATATTTGCATAACTCTCTTCTTCCTGTTATATTTTCTCTTTCTGGATTTTGGAATACTTTCCTCATCATTGTTATCTGTTGATTAATTTCAGAAATCTGTAAATTTAAACCATATTCTTTTTAAGTTTATATTCACATAAGACCCAACACTTTGTTTACTGAAATGAATTTGGAAGTAGGATATGGAAGCAATTCAACCAGGTCTCTATCATTTCATCCTTAAATCAATAAGCTGACATTTTGGAGTAATGCCTTGCAACACCAATTCTTTTCTTCAACAAAATTTCACCATACCTCATTCCGTTAACTCACAGAANAAATCAATAAGCTGACATTTTGGAGTAATGCCTTGCAACACCAATTCTTTTCTTCAACAAAATTTCACCATACCTCATTCCGTTAACTCACAGAAAAACTGGGAAAATGTAGCACTTGCCTGATCAGCTCATTGATATGGAATGATTAAAAAGTTAGTGAGATTTTACATCAATCTTCTTGTTGGATTCGCATATCATGATTTGATCGCAAAATGAGAACTAAAGAATGGAAGTCCCATTTTTCAGCTTCTGTGATTCCAGGACTCAGCAGCTGCAAACAGAAGGTGATGCAAGTCATCTTTTAATTGCAGACTTGCAATTTGCCCATTAATATGTCTGACTAAATCGAATGCATCTGATTTTTCACACCCCATGAATTTTGCAACATGTTTTGTTTTGCGGAATGTAGAATGTGTCCTGGCTGGTCCAACTAGTTTTGAATTGCATTTTTCATATTATCACGATTATTTCCATTATTGGGGTACTAATATCGATCTTTGGTGAATTTTGGTCTCCCTTTTACAGCTGATGTATTGTACCCAGCTTCATTCACAGTACTATCAATTGTATTATTGTGTGTGCAAATTATTCATCTTCTGACACTAAGATGGTGAATGATTTCAGTCCCTTCTGTCTTTCTTTGAGAACAGCGAGTTATGCTTTAATGTCTTGAAAGGGGCAAAGGGAATAGATANAATGAATTTGGAAGTAGGATATGGAAGCGATTCAACCAGGTCTCTATCATTTCATCCTTAAATCGATAAGCTGACATTTTGGAGTAATGCCTTGCAACACCAATTCTTTTCTTCAACAAAATTTCACCATACCTCATTCCGTTAACTCAGAGTAAAACTGGGAAAATGTAGCACTTGCCTGATCAGCTCATTGATATGGAATGATTAAAAAGTTAGTGAGATTTTACATCAATCTTCTCGTTGGATTTGCATATCATGATATGATCACAAAATGAAAACTAAAGAATGGAAGTCCCATTTTTTAGCTTCTGTGATTCCAGGACTCAGCAGCTGCAAACAGAAGGTGATGCAAGTCATCTTTTAATTTGCAGACTTGCAATTTGCCCATTAATATGTCTGACTAAATCGAATGCATCTGATTTTTCACACCCCATGAATTTTGCAACATGTTTTGTTTTCCGGAATGTAGAATGTGTCCTGGCTGGTCCAACTAGGTTTGAATTGCATTTTTCATATTATCACGATTATTTCCATTATTGGGGTACTACTATCGATCTTTGGTGAATTTTGGTCTCCCTTTTATTACAGATGATGTATTGTACCCAGCTTCATTCACAGTACTATCAATTGTATTATTGTGTGTGCATATTATTCATCTTCTGACACTAAGATGGCGTATGATTTCAGTCCCTTCTGTCTTTCTTTGAGAACAACGAGTTATGCTTTAATGTCTTGAAAGGGGCAAAAAGAATAGAGACAATGACAACTGTTATACCGTTGTTACTGCAATCATTTTGGAGAACCTTCCCTCATTTTTAGTCAAAGATTTTCAGTATTTCAAAATTGTAATGGAGTGATATAGCGCAACTCTCTGACATTCTCTTTTTCCCCGGTTTACTGGTGTTTGCTTGGTTCATTTTTCCATTTTATCCACTTCTTTGATTTTTGCATGCTTCAGTTCTCTCTAATTTTTGGATTCATTTTATTTTATTCAGATAAAGAACATTTTGGCTCCTGGTGTTGCCGATCCTCATGGCTTGTGGCACAACTGCAAGATTGATGTAAAGAACTGCTCGCCTACTCAACTCAAAACCATGCAAGGTCACTACCAGAATCTTTTCAGCACATCACACCTAGCTCTGGTCATGCTTTAAGTAGTCATATACACCTTAATTTGCGAGCGTCCTCTGCTTCTTAGTCATTTTTTATAATTGGGTGTTTATGGGTCTCATGATTTACATTGCCTAAACACTAGAACTAAGACAACAAAGTCAGAATTCATAACTTCACACAGTTCTACATCAATGGGTTTTAGCAAGTGAAGAAAGAGGCACTCCTTTTTAATATCATATAGGAAGGGCAATGTCCCTGTTCACTAGTGTCTTTGGTGTACCCACGACAGCGAATAAGGGTACCAAATTAGATACAAGATAAATGAACCAAATCCAAATTGGGTTGCTTTCATTGCCAATGACCTAGTTATTATTTATTCTGCTTGCCCGTAAATAGCTCCGCCAATTACCTTCTCGTGTGGAAACGACCACCAACCACCTTGAGAGCAAAATTTATTCAATAACTTCACAACTTTGAATAGGAGCAACCTTTTAAGGCTTCGTTTATGATAATTTTTCTGCATAATTTTCAGATTTCAGGTTGGAGTTTTTAAGTGCATTGCCTGCATTGGGCAGCTCTACATCTAAAGGAATGTTTATCAACTCTTGCTATGCACACTGCCAAACTGAAATGCAGGAGTTATGGTTGAGGAATGACTCTCCCCGGTTGAGTAATAAGGTACCAAAATTGGTTCCCTTATATGTCACTTTCAACGTCGCTTTCTATTGTTATAAACATGCTTTCAGTATTTTTTAGTTTTTTTCCTTTTTGTATTATTACTTTTCATCCGCACTCGTTTATGGAGATCTTAACACCTATTTGTGCTGAAATGTGTTGTGCAGACAATTGCAAAAGCAGTTGGAGACTGGTATTACGATCGCAGTCCATTTCAAAAGATAGATTGTCCATACCCTTGTGACAATACTTGCCACAATCGAGTGTTTGATCCGCAAGAGCACCCATCAGTATAGATTTATTACATCAGCATGAATATTCGTCGCTCCGCAAGAGCACCCATCAGTATAGATTTATTACATCAGCATGAATATTCGTCGCTACAACAATTATAGACGGAACTACACTTCAAAAAAAAAAAGCAAGAAAGGGGAAAAAAGAAAAAGAGAATTGATGATGTATCAAGTCTTTGAAATAAGGAAAATCACCAATGCACTAAACTATGTGGTTGGTGTTTACTATTGTTTATGTAGTGAATAAATGATATCGCAATATAATAAAATGTTCAAGCTTATTGCAATTATAAACATATGTTCCTTGAATTCAATGATTTAGAGGCTCAATGAAATTGGTTATGGTGTAACTGTGGTTGATCCATGCATATTAATCTACTTTTTTGTTATATTTCTTAGGGAATGCTATGTTTTGGTCGTCCTCTCTCTCTCATGCACACACATACGTACACACACATGCACCTATAGTTGTTTTGGGTCCGCTCTCTTTTATCTCGCCAAAGGTCTTTTTTATATATAAATTCTAGAGCACCTTTCCCTTTTAAGTTAGTTTTTAAGGGCAAGTTCTACCTATGAGTTCAAAACAATTGTTAACCAATCCTAACTAATAGGGATAACNCAAGTTCTACCTATGAGTTCAAAACAATTGTTAACCAATCCTAACTAATAGGGATAACAAGCATATCCTTTTGCAAACAAACTATCCAAATAAATAGCAATATCCTACCTAGCCGACTAAACCGTAAGAACCATAGTCCCCCTATTGAATTTAAACTCCTAAACTATGAAGCAATTGTGAGAAAAACTATGAAGCAATCACCAAAACAATCTCGTTGCCCAACTGCTCCTAATTTCTTTGCACCTATGCTTTTCTTTGAGTCCCGTAACAATTCTCTCCTCCTTCAAATTACCCTTGTCCTTAAAAGAGTAAAGAATGGGTACCTAGTCGTGAACTCCTCTAAATCCTCTCCAGTAGCTTCGATTGGAGACAACCCTTCCCAGTGAATTAAGGTTTGGTGGTCCATAACAGCCTTAGGAATAGGGAAAACCTCTGCCTCCAAATATTCTGGTAAGTTAGGCGTTAACAAGGCAGCAGGCCTAACTTTTGTTTCAAAGAGGAAACATGAAAAACTGGATGAACNACAATGACAACTGTTATACCGTTGTTACTGCAATCATTTTGGAGAACCTTCCCTCATTTTTAGTCAAAGATTTTCAGTATTTCAAAATTGTAATGGAGTGATATAGCGCAACTCTCTGACATTCTCTTTTTCCCCGGTTTACTGGTGTTTGCTTGGTTCATTTTTCCATTTTATCCACTTCTTTGATTTTTGCATGCTTCAGTTCTCTCTAATTTTTGGATTCATTTTATTTTATTCAGATAAAGAACATTTTGGCTCCTGGTGTTGCCGATCCTCATGGCTTATGGCACAACTGCAAGATTGATGTAAAGAACTGCTCGCCTACTCAACTCAAAACCATGCAAGGTCACTACCAGAATCTTTTCAGCACATCACACCTAGCTCTGGTCATGCTTTAAGTAGTCATATACACCTTAATTTGCGAGCGTCCTCTGCTTCTTAGTCATTTTTTATAATTGGGTGTTTATGGGTCTCATGATTTACATTGCCTAAACAATAGAACTAAGACAACAAAGTCAGAATTCATAACTTCACACAGTTCTACATCAATGGGTTTTAGCAAGTGAAGAAAGAGGCACTCCTTTTTAATATCATATAGGAAGGGCAATGTCCCTGTTCACTAGTGTCTTTGGTGTACCCACGACAGCGAATAAGGGTACCAAATTAGATACAAGATAAATGAACCAAATCCAAATTGGGTTGCTTTCATTGCCAATGACCTAGTTATTATTTATTCTGCTTGCCCGTAAATAGCTCCGCCAATTACCTTCTCGTGTGGAAACGACCACCAACCACTTTGAGAGCAAAACTTATTCAATAACTTCACAACTTTGAATAGGAGCAACCTTTTAAGGCTTCGTTTATGATAATTTTTCTGCATAATTTTCAGATTTCAGGTTGGAGTTTTTAAGTGCATTGCCTGCATTGGGCAGCTCTACATCTAAAGGAATGTTTATCAACTCTTGCTATGCACACTGCCAAACTGAAATGCAGGAGTTATGGTTGAGGAATGACTCTCCCCGGTTGAGTAATAAGGTACCAAAATTGGTTCCCTTATATGTCGCTTTCTATTGTTATAAACATGCTTTCAGTATTTTNGAATGACTCTCCCCGGTTGAGTAATAAGGTACCAAAATTGGTTCCCTTATATGTCGCTTTCTATTGTTATAAACATGCTTTCAGTATTTTTTAGTTTTTTTCCTTTTTGTATTATTACTTTTCATCCGCACTCGTTTATGGAGATCTTAACACCTATTTGTGCTGAAATGTGTTGTGCAGACAATTGCAAAAGCAGTTGGAGACTGGTATTACGATCGCAGTCCATTTCAAAAGATAGATTGTCCATACCCTTGTGACAATACTTGCCACAATCGAGTGTTTGATCCGCAAGAGCACCCATCAGTATAGATTTATTACATCAGCATGAATATTCGTCGCTACAACAATTATAGATGGAACTACACTTCAAAAAAAAAAAGCAAGAAAGGGGGAAAAAGGAAGAAAAAGAGAATTGATGATGTATCAAGTCTTTGAAATAAGGAAAATCACCAATGCACGAAACTATGTGGTTGGTGTTTACTATTGTTTATGTAGTGAATAAATGATATCGCAATATAATAAAATGTTGAAGCTTATTGCAATTATAAACATATGTTCCTTGAATTCAATGATTTAGAGGCTCAATGAAATTGGTTATGGTGTAACTGTGGTTGATCCATGCATATTAATCTACTTTTTTGTTATATTTCTTAGGGAATGCTATGTTTTGGTCGTCCTCTCTCTCTCATGCACACACATACGTACACACACATGCACCTATAGTAGTTTTGGGTCCGCTCTCTTTTATCTCACCAAAGGTCTTTTTTATATATAAATTCTAGAGCACCTTTCCCTTTTAAGTTAGTTTTTAAGGACAAGTTCTACCTATGAGTTCAAAACAATTGTTAACCAATCCTAACTAATAGGGATAACAAGCATATCCTTTTGCAAACAAACTATCCAAATAAATAGCAATATCCTACCTAGCCGACTAAACCGTAAGAACCATAGTCCCCCTATTGAATTTAAACTCCTAAACTATGAAGCAATTGTGAGAAAAACTATGAAGCAATCACCAAAACAATCTCGTTGCCCAACTGCTCCTAATTTCTTTGCACCTATGCTTTTCTTTGAGTCCCGTAACAATTCTCTCCTCCTTCAAATTACCCTTGTCCTTAAAAGAGTAAAGAATGGGTACCTAGTCGTGAACTCCTCTAAATCCTCTCCAGTAGCTTCGATTGGAGACAACCCTTCCCAGTGAATTAAGGTTTGGTGGTCCATAACAGCCTTAGGAATAGGGAAAACCTCTGCCTCCAAATATTCTGGTAAGTTAGGCGTTAACAAGGCAGCAGGCCTAACTTTTGTTTCAAAGAGGAAACATGAAAAACTGGATGAATTTTCGAACCTTTTAGCAGCTCCAACTTATAAGCCACCTCACCCATTTTTTTTATAACCTTAAAGGGGCCAAAATACTTAGAGTCAACCTTTGGTTCTTTCTTTGCGCTATAGTTAACTGACGATACGAACATAATTTTAAATAAACCCAATCTCCTTCCACAAATGTGTGATCAGTCCGTTTTCCATCATAAATTCTTTTCATCCTTTGGTGCGCTTCATTCAAATTAATTTGAACTTCACGTAAGATGTTATCTCGTTCCAATCAAAAATTTCACAATAGATTCTGTTCGTGAAGTACCCTGAACACATGGGCTGATAGATTGGATGATTCACGCCCATACACGACTTCAAATGGAGTCCAACCAATGAAAGAATGAAACCCGGTATTGTAACAATGTTCTACCCATGGTAGCCACATTAACCACTCCGTGGTTTAGAATTAGTGAAGCAACACAAAGTACATCTCAATGGTACGATTAACAACCTCCGTTTGCCCATCCATTTGTGGGTGATAAGTGGAGTTAAAATTAAATTTAACCCATTTAGTTAGAACACTGTCTTTCAAAATGAGCTCGTAAAAAGAAGATTTTGAACACAAAGTATACTTTCTGACACTCTATGTAGCTCTGATACCAATTGTTAGAAACCCATGGATAGAACTTGTCTCTGTAAATCGACTTGTAAGATAAGAGTGTTCAAAAATTTGTATACACATATCTAGTCTTATTTTTAACCGATATAGGATTGTAACATGCACCTTCCCTAAAAGTGCCTAATCTTGTTCACTGTTCTGCATATACATCAGACCCGAAGCTGCAACGTTGGAGTGATCTAGATAAATCGATGCTGTTCTAGTCATAAACCATTTTCAGCTGAGCTTAACAGCAACTTAATTTTCCCATCACTAAAATTTGACTTCCAGATGATAGCATTCAAACGATATCATGGCCTAAGAAAAGCAGCAGCTCAGCATCAGCATAGCCTTTAGTGCTCTTTTGTTGCCTGCCATGCTTCATTTCTATATGATGAACAAATGGCAGGCCACACCATACACATCATGAGTTGGGTTATGTCATCATCTTGTCCCATGGTTTCAAAATTTATAAATTCAACACAAGATATGTTTATAGTAGTGTATATTGAATTTTGTGTTATGTTAGATTCGAGTGGTGTATACCAATTTATTCTTACGTGAATCTATATATTTACAATTTAAACTCACTAAACTTAAATTCTTTTTGAATTTGACCTATCAACAACTTTGAAAAATAATTATTTATACACTNGTTTTGTGTTATTTTAGATTCGAATGGTGTATAACAATTTATTCTTACATGAGTCTATATATTTACAATTTAAACTCACTAAACCTAAATTCTTTTTGAATTTGACCTATCAACAACTTTGAAAAATAATTATTTATACACTAATCAAAGATTCTAAAATCTTCACAAAGGGGTTTGGTAAATCGTACAAACGTATATAATTGCACCACATGATTATAGGATATTAAAAAGAGAATTGACATTCAAGGTTCAAAAAAGATAAATTATATTTTGACCCCTTTAATTATAGACTTAATTTTATTTTGGCCCTTAAACTATTAAATTGTTTACATTGTCCACTTAACTCATTGAATTTTTTCACATTACTTCAAATGCAAATGTCCACTATTTTTTTGGACGAAAATTGTCAACATGCGAGGAAAAAATAAAACAAATCACATAATTTAAGATACAATATAAAAAATACAAAAATTGAGGAAATGATAAAAAAAATAGGTCGTATTTGAGGAAAAAATATTCATTGTAACGGTGATACCACGTCAGCGTTATCACGTGGTATCACTAATTAATAATGTGTAAACAAATAAAAAAATAGATCATACACAAATCAATAACTATTCGCCTATATTAGTCAATAATTATTCACTCTTCTTCGTTGTAAGTTAATATTTACTTACTTTTTTCTATGTAAACTAATAATTACCTAAATAAAATTCACTTTATCCATTTGAGATTTTAATATTGATTAGTGATACTATGTCATCAATACTGATATAGTATCACTATTTCATTGAATATTTTCTCATAGTTGAGAGGTTGAAGTATAATTCTCCCTTTGAAAAATTAGTTTGGGGAAATTTGTTTTAACCTCCTCTTATATTTAAAATTTAAAGTTAAAACCGGGGGCCCCGGAGGCTTGCAAGTTGTGGGAGTTCGAGACCGGCGACTTGATTCACCCAAACAGTAGCCGCTTCCACCACCACCGTTTCTCTCTTCCGGCTTCCCACTTAAGTACTCTCTCTCTCTCTCTCTCTCTCTCTCTCTCTCTCTCTCTCTCTCTCTCACACACACACACACACACACACGAACACGAAAGCTGGGGACACGATATGTTCCCGGAAAGAAATTTCATATTTCTTTTGTCATTAAAAATGTATATTGATATTTAGGTGGAATTAATTGGGAAAGAGTGAATTAAATTTGCTCCGTGGTCTTCATGTATATGGTGATTATGGTAATTCTGTATATGGGTCTTTCATTACTGTATTGGCTCTTATACCTAGCACATAATGGGTGAATTACGAGCTGTGACCCAAGTTTTAGTTTGATGGTCAGAGCTAGAAAGAATGCAATTGATGGTTGGAAAACAAGTAAAAATCGCAATAGAAAATAATCTCAGATGGATTTGGAGGATATTCATGTAGCCCATACTGCAGGTGGGATAATGGTTTGCTTGTTTGAATCTGGCTGTAAGAGTTGGGAAATATTCAGATTGTAGATCATGTGTGGTTGAGTTCCTAATATATGATTGGCATTCCTTTATTAGTTTTGTTTATCCATCAAATTATAGGTTGGCTTCAAGATGGGTAGTCCTCTAATGTGCTTCTGAGATTAATGTATTGATAATGGTCATTTTTGTTTTAAAATGAAACTTAGTGTTTCTAAGATTGCACATCATATTTAAAAACCCAATTTGGCTGATGGAACTTTTTTTTTTAAAAAACTTCTAAGACTTCATAAAACACGACTAAGCCATCCAAATTCCATGGGAAATGGAAGCATTCTTAGTCCTTCGGTATTAACGCGCATACTTGCTCTATTGATGTGTATTACGTTTTAATTCCTGTTTTCCATGAGGTTTGCAGTTGTGACCTACCATAATGGACTGGGCTGCTGTACATAAAATTTGGGATAGATGGGCACCTAACCATGTTGGTTCTTCTGGTGAGCATCTCAAACTGTTTATGTTCTCTCTCTGTGTGTTTTATTTTTATATGCTTACGGTGTACATTAGTGAGAAGAATGTCTTGACCTCTAGGTCAACCATTGAAGGCTGCTTTGCTAATTAACTACGATCCAACCGGACCCTCACGTCTGTTGTCTACCATGTAAGCAAAAACTTTTAATTGAGTCTATTCTTTTTTCTGTGGCTATCTTAAAATATACGGCCATGCCATCCATTTCTTGAATGCTCCTATGTTGTTCATGATAGCTTCACAACATGGACATTGTCTCTTGAGCTAATTAGTAGCTTCTAGTTTTTGCATATTAGATCCCTTTGGTTCATGGAATGGAATTGGTTATTACTTGTCCGCACTTAATTTAATCAACAAATTTGCAACTTTTGACTAGGTTGGTTTAACTTCTCATTGTGTTCTGCTGCGGGCATGTTTTCGTTGTTGCAGTGCAGAGCAAGAAGGGATAAAAACAGATCCCACTGAATTGAGTTCCTTTGTCAGTTTTGTCAAACAAAACAAGTTCCAGACAGAGAGCTTCTTTATTGGGCAAAACGAATGTGAGTTCCACTGTGGTCATAAATATAATGCCAGATATCTCTTAGCCAAGTGAACAAATGAAAAGTCAACAGATACTGGGACAGTTTTTGCCTAAATTTCATTTGTGACAGATCCTTTATAGTTTGTTTTGTCCCCAATATTCACTACCATTCATAGTTGGACTCAATTCAATTTTTATGTGGCATTCTTCTTTAATACATCCTTTCCTTTAAGGTTCAATAAGTTGGTATTTTTTTTTAAATACAAAGGAGATATTGTGTTATACTTTTACAAACACGGTGGCATTCATGGGCCAATTCTTTTATGCTTGAAAATCTCCAATTGATCTTTAAGTTGTGGGGATGATTCATGAACACCTGAAAAAGAGTTTTCATGCATTCTGACTGGTCATTTTTAACAGTAGTAGTCATTTTTGAGATTCTGATAAGAAACCTCATGAGCAGCAAAATCAGAAGAAACTGCTGGTTTTCTCTGTCACCGTCCTGTTGATTTCATTAGTTGAGGCATGTTAGTAGGAACCACCTTTCAAGAAGAACAATAGGAGCCACTGTTTTATTTATCTTGGGGTAATCATAATTCATTGTCTAAAGCCAGTGTGTAAATTTGGTGGCAGATATCGTCACATCAATTCATGAGAGTTGGTTCTGTGGAAGGTGCATGAATTCTACAAAGCCTGCTGGTGAAGGTGCTATTGTGATGCAGACAACAGCATTCCTCTTGGTTGCATTGTAAGCATGTATATCACCATTTTAAATTGTTTTTTCTGTTAGCTGCTCTCAGTTGTTTTGAAAATTTACTAATGATTCTTCAGTACAAATGCCTACATTGTGGGGAACTTGGTGCATGACTTTACCAGAAAATTTATTGATCTGTTTAAATTTTTTGCATGTCATTGAGCTGTTACAGATACGATGGATCTCTTGGATCAGCATCTCGTGCAATGGTTGCTGCTGATCAGTTTGCATGGCAGTTAGGTCGAAAAAATTATTGACCTCATTGCAAGAAGGTATGTCAAGTTTTAGACTTGTATTTTGTGGTTCCTCTTATGTATTTATTTGATAGTTGTTATTTGTTCATGTTGTTAATGCAACTAATTTTTATTCCAAATAGATAGTGCACAAAATAAGTCTCTTGTAGGATTATGGGTGGACTTGAAGGGAACTTTATCATGTCCAAAAATTCGGGTTTTCCACTCGAACTGAACAGTTGAAAGGATTCAACGAGACAAAAACTGATGAGGTTGAGCCTGGATGAAGAGGATTTTCAGTATAGATTTGTACAAATATTTGAGAATCAGCTCCAGCTATGGTTGTTGGCTTAAATTTTCCAATTGATTTTTTCTTTTGAATCCATTCATTAACTAGAAGACATTGTTGATTTAACTTGCATATAGTATGTGTAATGTGTTCACTCTTTTATGTTTTGTTTTGATAGATTGTGTTGATGTATGACATCTGAAAGGAATGANAAAGACATTGTTGATTTAACTTGCATATAGTATGTGTAATGTGTTCCCTCTTTTATGTTTTGTTTTGATAGATTGTGTTGATGTATGACATCTGAAAGGAATGAATGATAGAAGAAAGTCGCGCTCCTAACTTCTATCGCTGCTTGGTTTTTTGCTCTGTTCTTCTTACTTTTACTTGCAGGCTTAAAGTTCTTCGTGTAAGATATGATTACTTTCAAGCATGAAGGTACCTTCGCCTGTTTTCTTTTATACTGTGGTTTTACATTGGCCTTCCTGTTTAAGCATCGCCTGTCTGGGGACAAAGCTGACTGGGATTGTTGTGCTGGTTAGCCTTTAGAGCACAAATGCAGTGCCATTTGGTAACACTAATGTCAAAGTTTGGCATGAATGGCAAAACAAACCATCTCATTTGCCATGCCAAATATTGGTGTTGGTTCGATCTTGGTTTGGCGGGTGATGGACTGAATGGGTTCAAGCATGTCGGCCATCAATTCAGAGTGGCGTAGAATTACAGCATTAGTCGATTCAGTAATGATAGTTTGGGGATTATAATTAATTCGGAGATGACTCGGTTAAGTCATGCAAGANGTATCAGCCATCAACTCAGAGTGGCGTAGAATTACAGCATTAGTCGATTCAGTAATGATAATTTGGGGATTATAATTAATTCGGAGATGACTCGGTTAAGTCATGCAAGATTCAGAGTNCGGCCATCAATTCAGAGTGGCGTAGAATTACAGCATTAGTCGATTCAGTAATGATAGTTTGGGGATTATAATTAATTCGGAGATGACTCGGTTAAGTCATGCAAGATTCAGAGTTTATATGTGACGTGTAACGGTATTAACTCAGAAGGTGCCATGTTGAGTATAACTTGGCCGATACTTTAAATTTGAACTTTCGTTCAAGCCAAGTCGGTGTAAGGTGAAACCCATTAAACTTGAATTTGTAGAATTTGCAGATCTTTATGAGTTTCAAGTGTAAGAGCTGGAGATCGTTGCATTAGCAGTGTAAGGATTGGCTGGATAGGGAAAGAAAAGGAAGAAGAACATGGGTATTGGTATGGGTGGCGCTTTGGGCGGTGTTGGTTTGAGTGCTAGGTGGTTTAGGCTTGGGGTTGGGCTTGGTGGTGGACGTGGTGGATTTGGGTGGTTGGGCGGTTATCATTGTTTCTTATCATTATTATCACATTCCCTCATAAATATGCCTAATCAGGCGCATGGACTTTTTGAATTCCATCAAACAATTCAATTACTCTTATAAAAAAATTTATAAACAAAATTCAATTACTCGTATACAATGACGAGCCCCCCCAGGTCACTCTATCTTCTCTCTTTTTCATATAAGAAAAATATATTTTATATATAACATTATATAATTTATTGCACATATAGTGATAATGATATATAATTTATAAAAAAAATCAATATTTTATGACAAATAAACTTAACTTCTAGTCATTTGTGTAAATTTTTAGACTAAGGCATCTTTATTATAGTCAATAATCATCAATTTATTTTGCAGACAATATATACCTAATATATAATTTAAATAATATGCATATTTTGTTTTTATTATTATAATTTAAGTATAATTTTAACATGTCTAGTATTAGTAATTATATGTTCTTAAATTTTTAAGTTTTATTAATCATATTTTAATATATGCTGATTGTTTAGTGATAGACACGTTCTAAAGAAGTGTCGGACACGTCATCAAATAAGTGTTTGACATGTGTCCGAAATTAAAAAATTATCATTTAATTATGAGCACGGATAAAAGAATATTGGACACTTGTCCGAGCGTATCTAAAGAGTGTCGGTATGGACACGTGTCCGACACGGATACGTCACCTTCTCGAGAGTGTCCGTGTTTCATAGCTAATCAAGCACATGGATTTTTTGAACTCCATCAAACAATTCTATTACTCTTATAGTTACCCCGGTATGATGAAAAAAGTTAGAGGATGAAAATGTAAAAAGATAAAAAATAGGATGAATGGATAAAACAATACTTTTATAACTAGAATACAATNTATAAAAAAATCAGTATTTTATGACAAATAAACTTAACGTCTAGTCATTTGTGTAAATTTTTAGACTAAGGCATCTTTATTATAGTCAATAATTATCAATTTATTTTGCAGACAATATATACCTAATATATAATTTAAATAATATGCATATTTTTTTTTTATTATTATAATTTGAGTATAATTTTAACATGTCTAGTATTAATAATTATATGTTCTTAAATTTTTAAGTTTTATTAATCATATTTTAATATATGCTGATAGTTTAGTGATAGACACGTTCTAAAGAAGTGTCGGACACGTCATCAAAGAAGTGTTTGACATGTGTCCGAAATTAAAAAATTATCATTTAATTATGAGCACGGATAAAAGAATATTGGACACTTGTCCGAGAGTATCTAAAGAGTGTCGGTATGGACACGTGTCCGACACGAATACGTCACCTTCTTGAGAGTATCCGTGTTTCATAGCTAATCAGGCACATGGATTTTTTGAACTCCATCAAACAATTCAATTACTCTTATGGTTAGCCCGGTATGATGAAAAAAGTTAGAGGATGAAAATGTGAAAAGATAAAAAATAGGATGAATGGATAAAACAATACTTTTATAACTAGAATACAATTATTGTTTTAATTTTCAAATTTTTAATAGGTTTTTGATTATTATCGGTGGTTGTTGGACTTCAAGTTACGAGGCTTATTTATGCCATAATTGAATGGATAAAGTCGTATTTAATATGGGTCCAATTTGAAATATTCAAATTTTGAATAGAGATTATTAGTTTTCAAATGTGTTTAGACAAAAAATTGTAATTCAATTCAAATTCTATCATTACTTAGTACAAATGTTGGGACCCAGTTTAATACTAAATTTAGGGATAAATTATACTTTGACGCCATCAACTATGATTTTTATCATATTGTCCCCTCAACTACTATTTTTTCATATTGCACCATCAATTATTTGATTAGTTTCACACTAATCCAAACGGTGTTTCATTTTCTACCCCAAACTATGTAAACTTTTTCTACTTTGTCTCAATACATTAACAATTTTTTGTCTAAAAAGATAGAGGACGTTTGCACTTTTTTTTGGGACAATATAAAATAATTTTATTTTTTTTGCACATCAATATAAAATATAAAATAATTCAAGTAGTGAGAGAGCAATGTAATAAATTTAATAGTTCAAGGACAAAATGAAACCAAGTCCATAGTTTAAGATATCAAAGTATAATTTATCTTAAATTTATATTCCACCCATATTATACAACCCTAGAATAAACACCGAATANATCATATTGTCCCCTCAACTACTATTTTTTCACATTGCACCATCAATTATTTGATTAGTTTCACAGTAATCCAAATGGTGTTTCATTTTCTCCCCCAAACTATGTAAACTTTTTCTACTTTATCTCAATACATTAACAATTTTTTGTCTAAAAAGATAGAGGACGTTTGCACTTTTTTTGGGACAATATAAAATAATTTTATTTTTTTTGCACATCAATATAAAATATAAAATAATTCAAGTAGTGAGAGAGCAATGTAATAAATTTAATAGTTCAAGTACAAAATGAAACCAAGTCCATAGTTTAAGATATCAAAGTATAATTTATCTTAAATTTATATTCCACCCATATTATACAACCCTAGAATAAACACCGAATATTAGGCTAAAAGTTAAACTCTGAATTCTTTGTTCTTTTTCTTTTAACAGGAATGAGTGTTTGAGTTAATTTGCACACACCTCTACTAATTATTTTTTTGATTTTATTAAAGATAGATTATCCACGTCAATATTAAAAAATTAATAAAAAAATAAATTCTTTATACTGATAATAAGAAATTGTCAAATATTAATTATACTTTCTCTCTAAGAATCGTAAGGTTCCAAATTAAAGTTAAATAACATTTTTTCTTAATCTCTCGCAACCCTAACATNTACAAAATGAAACCAAGTCCATAGTTTAACATATCAAAGTATAATTTATCTTAAATTTATATTCCACCTATATTGTACAATCCTAGAATAAACACCGAATATTAGGCTAAAAGTTAAACTCGGAATTCTTTGTTCTTTTTTTTTTTAACAGGAATGAGTGTTTGAGTTAATTTGCACACACCTCTACTAATTATTTTTTTGATTTTATTAAAGATAGATTATCCACGTCAATATTAAAAAATTAATAAAAAAATAAATTCTTTATACTGATAATAAGAAATTGTCAAATATTAATTATACTTTCTCTCTAAGAATCGTAAGGTTCCAAATTAAAGTTAAATAACATTTTTTCTTAATCTCTCGCAACCCTAACATTGACAGCGGGGCCACCCCAACCAGAGTTGGTCCATACTTAACGTGACCCATTTGTGTCGTTCCGGGCATGTTATCATTTGAATCCCCAAACACAGGCGAAGGGGACGTCTTGTGCTCTCTCTCTCTCTGGCTCTCATACATACATACATACAAATTACAAACAGTTGTATAGATATATCCATTGAAATGCAATCATTGCTACTTTCAAAGACTCATGGTTCCAAATCTTGAAAAGCAAAAATGAAGTGGGTTTTGAATTTTGATGGTGAGTGAGCTGAAGTTAATAAGATAGATCTTTAGAGGCATTGGGGGTGGTTGGGTAAGTCTGAGATCATGGGTTCAACTAGTAGCAAACCCAATGCCGCCGAGTCATCGTCGGATATTCAGAGATATCGATCCAAAGGAAGTAAAGTGTTCAAGTCTTCGTGTCTCGGCACACCCTCTGGATCTCACAACGACGGTGACAATGACGAGCCCCCCCAGGTCACTCTATCTTCTCTCTTTTTCATCTACATTTGTTTTACTTTCGAATTTCCGCATGCATGAGTTTTTAGCAAGTAGATTTCATATGGGTATTCATTTGCGCTGTTGTTCTGATGTTTTGTGCTCTGGTGCTGGTTGATTTTTATCAGTATAATTATTTATTTACAAGCCAGGACCAAGGTGTTCTTGGGTCTTATTTATTGACGTTGAAGACTTCGTTAATGAAATTGGGTTCTTGAGAAGGGAATATAGAATCAAGATTTTAGTGTCAATGTCTAGGCATCTTTAGTATTTGAACAAGGAAACTGAATTGGATTCGCACAAAACAAACCCATCTTGTATTGTGTAAAAGTTTGAACTTCCATTTTGGTGGTAGAAGTTCGGGTGAGGAACGACACTATTTTGGTAAATAGAATGACGTCGGTTTGGTACCAAGCGACATTGTTTTAATTAACAACTCCTCTGCAGTTAACTCTTTAAGGTTTTTCAATTATGAAAGTTAAGAGGTGTAGGTGAGAATGAACATTCGTTTGGTATAATATCTTGCGACTAATGGGTGTCATTGCTTTATCTTTCAAGTTTCATGTATATTTGCATATTGTGCTCTAAGATGACCATAGTTGCTACCCTCAACCCAATGAATTCAATTGTTCTCTAATTCATGCTTCAGGTTTCTGACCATCAGACGAAAGCAAGTGGGAGTGACTGCCCTTGTACTGATGAATCTAAATCAGGCTCTGTTGAAGTGAGACCTGAATGTTACAGAAAGGTGGAAATTGAACAACATGATGAAACGGCCATCATACCTTCCAACCTGCAGCTTGATGAGTGGAACCAATCAAGCCTCTCAGATACCGCCTCTAGAGCTGGTAATGCTTCTTCCCAAGCATTATCTTCTCGATCGTCGAACCCTTCAAATCACTTGTGTTCTCGCTTTAGTTTGTTTCCTGGTAACATAAGCTTCAGGCTAAGCAGGGCAAATAGTTCAGGGTCTTCAAGGGCTTATCCTGCATCTTCGACAAGTTTCACAATTTTGAATGATGAAGACGAGCTGCATCTACATAAAGGTCCCGCTGGAGGCCTAAGAAAGAGAAATGACAGTCGACGAGGTTGTGACTTGTTTTCGGCATGCCTCACTAACAGATCTCCAAGACCACAGTATGAAGATTTTGCTTCTGGCAACTTGCGGTCACATCGTTCAACTTCTTGCTTTACTGATCATTTGCAAGATGATCAAATAAGTTCCATTCGTGATGTGCCCAGGGATGTTGATAATTCTAGAGTCGAGTTTAATGTGAATTTACGTTCTCCTAGAAATCAAACTGAAATAGAGGGTTCTGAGACAAGACTTGCTGAACGGCGGGTTGGAGCTCGAGAACCTGTGGAAAGGAATGTTCAGTTCAGTAGAACCCTAAGTGTTGGTAGACTTCGTGACAGAGTTCTTCGCAGGTCATCATTTGCTGATTTGACATTTTGTCCCTTGCAAGAAGAGATGGAAGTGAGAGATGCTAGTCAAGGTAGTGGGATACAGGCCTTGGGTGGAGGAACAGGAGCAACAGCATCCAATGACAATGACCTAACCTCAACAATTTCTTCTGGTTATGCTCCATCCACTGTTACCAGTTCCTTGTACAGCAGTCAAGATTATGAAGTAGAAACCTCACATCCAAGAGAAGGCAGGTATCATGATCTCTTGGAACGTAGGTCAAATTTCCTTGAACGGAGAAGAAGAATAAGATCTCAGGTTAGTAAATTTTTGCTAACTATTTATTTACAGTTACTATTTCCTTGATCATAGAAGGGAAAAAGGATCTTAGCTTTGCTACCTTTTATTGATGGACCAATTTTAATTGCTTATCCAAAACACATGGCTTGCATGCAGTTTGCTGCCCTGCAATTTAGCTGTGTAGGACATAATGATGACCAAATTTCAACCTAGTGGCTTATTATGCATCCCAAATTTTTGTTTTGCCTATTCAAGTCCCATATTACATTACTATCTATCTGCTGGATTCCCATGCTACCCTGGTCCCACTTTTACAAGCTACGTTTCTTATACTAAGCCTTTCTTGGCCTTTTAGCTGCAGTATTTTTGTTTCTCCATGTAATTCAATTGAATGGCAAGTATTTCAGGTACGTGCTCTTCAGCGGTTGGGTAGCCGTTTCGAGAACCTCTCTGGACATGAAAGGTCTTGTATCTTATCTGGTCACAATCGAACAGGTCGTTGCTCATGTCGTATAGGTTCTCGAGATCCTAATTCAAATGATGACACAAATGCTAGGGCTAGCATATCAAGGATTGTTATGTTAGCTGAAGCTTTGTTTGAGGTAATGTTACCTTTTGAGCGATGCTTTTATACTCCTTCTGAAATTGTCAATATGGGTTGAATCCTTATACGTATCTTAACTAGGTTCTGGATGAAATTCACCAGCAATCTGTAGTTTTATCCTCCCAGCCTTCTGTGTCTCCAATCGGATCTGTTCCTGCACCTAATGAAGTTGTGGAATCCCTTCCTTTGAAAGTATATAGTAAAATGCAAAAGCATCTGAAGGAAGAAGCTGCACAGTGAGTGATTAAGCTTTGCAATTTTTGTCTTACTTTGTTTTCAGCTGACTACAATAGCTTTGGTAGAGGTGGTATATCTTTATTTTAACATCCCCAAGGGGGAACAATTCCTGCTATTTTTTAACCCTGAAATTTTCTTATGCTTTTATTAGTTACAAGTGCCACTGTGTTTAATTTTGATGACATAAATCTGCATTGTTTTCTTGTATTATATCATAAAAACTTCTTTTATCGAATTATGTTTTATCAAAAATTGATTGCAGCCAAGTGACACAGAAGAACAATATAATCGATGTTAGGTAACAGGGTGAAAGATACCACAGCCATTTATTTGCTTTATCACAGTTTCTTCTAGTCATAGGGACTCTCATATTTTACCTATGTAACCCTAGAAACTCATCACTGTTTTCAATTTGTTTAGCAAAAACTTCGCCTAAAATATATGGAAAATGGGAAAGGCAAATAAATGTTTGACTAAAGATGGTGGCTTAAGTGAATGAGACAAATAAATCTAGTCTAAAATTCATGTTAGAGTACTGGAGGCAAGATTTAAGAATAATGATTTTCCTATATTTTGTACATTTTTTATAACATATCTAGCATGTTCTAGCCAGGTTCGTGTCCATGATTGTGTCCTACTTTTTTCGAACTTGTCATGTTGTGACGTGCCAACATCCCATTATTATGTCTGTTCTTCGTAGTATCAGGAACGTGGAAATTGTATTTCTTCAAACTTTGAAGACAGAAGGATGTTCAATACACCAAGATTTAAAATGACAATGTTCATAACAATAAGGGTTTTTACTCTCTTTCGAAGATTTTATGGTGCCAATAAAGTGGATTACTTTATGAAATGCCAAGTTCCAGTTCACGCTTTCTTCATTTGAATGCTGCTAAACTTATTTGAGGTCCCTATGCTACCACTGAGATTGTAATGGAGAAGAGGTTTAAAAAGCTGCCAGTGGAGTAATAAAACTCCTAATATTAAATGCCTTTCCTTGGGGCTGCAGAGGGATGGTTTGTGTAGTTGTTAGAGAAGATTCTGAAGCTAATAGAACTTGAAGGACTAATTCCTAGGTCTAGACAGTTATGGAATGCAACTTTACTAGTAGTCTTGAAAACTTACCGGAGACTATTTTAAGATATTCTTGAGAGATGTGGAAGGAAGTAATTAGTTGCCGATCATTCTGATTTGTGATCAACCTCCTTCGAATCTCAAAAAGTGAGTACCTAGGATAACTGAGGCAAACAAGTTGAGTTTGTCACTTAATCGACGAACACTTGAACCTATGACATATTCACTGAAAATTTCTGTTGGTCCCAAAGTGGCAAGATATCTGAAGCAAACTCACTCTAGGGATAACGCCATAGTTCACTGTGCAGATATTTGGTTTTATATGTTAATAACAAAGTAAAAGGTGGATGTATGGCAGGATGCATTTGAGTCAAAATCTGTATTATGGAGGAAAGGCTAATTGTTGTGATCCCACCATCTGCAATTACTGTCCCAGTCATGATAGTTGATTTGGTTGTTCTCCTTGCAATGCAAATGAAAAGGGGCATCTTTTTTGAATGTATGGTGAAATGAATCTTGGCGTTAGTCAAATTATCATCATTTTTTTGCGTCATGGAAGTTTTTTTTTCCTTTTAATGTTTCTCAGGCTGGAATGCTCTAATGCTAATTCCGTGACAATTAGTATGTCAAAACACCGACTCTGGAAACCTTTTTTTAATTATCCACTGACATTCACGCGATTACCCTCTTATTTATTTTTTGGAAAGTTTTACATGTTTATTTTATTCACAATTTGCTTTGGGTAACACTTTGATTCATTAGATGTTACATCTGCCTTGTTGAGTATGAAGAAGGAGATAGTGTGCGGATACTGCCTTGCCAACATGAATTTCATAGAACATGTGTTGACAAATGGCTAAAGGACATGCACAGGTACACCCTTTGGCTTATCTTTTCTGTAATGGCAGTGTATCCCAATTACAACATACGTATAGACCAAATTGTTGACCTCCAAAATTAGAACAGTTGAAAAAATTATCACAGATCTAGAATATTTTGCTAACTCGTACAATGAACACAGGGTATGTCCACTTTGTCGTGGCGACATCTGTAGATCTGATACATTGCCTGCAGAGAATTAAACAGATTGAGGTCTGGTTTCTCACAGACCATCCCATCAACTGAGAGAAGTGGAGAGATTCTGCCTATTGGCAAGAATGGAAAGTCATGCCAGATTATATGATGGTTTGAGAAGGGCGGTCTTTTTCTTCTGGTGTGGTTTGTTGCTTTGCTTATTAGTTGTGTTGGTTGTGATATAAAGCTTCTGCCTGGTCAATTTGACCGAACGATTCATGCCATGTCTCCTGCAATACTAGAAGCTGCACTGAGAGAGAGAGAGAGAGAGAGGTTCTTTCCGGTAGAGCAATACTCTGAGTAAATTAATGAAAGGGCCTTCAATTTGTTCTATATTCTTAGCTGGTTTGTTGTGTCTTTTGTTTGGCATAGTTACATGGTGTTATCACATGCCTGGGTAGTTTTGCCTTCTAAATGAAAGAAATTCAAATTTTACTTTCCCTCGTGGGCTTATTATGATCTTACCTTTCAGATTTGGTGAGTAAACAACAAAGCTGCACAAGCTTTTGCTTACATTTAGTAGACCAAGCACAATTGCAAGTACTATACGAATTCTATTTGGTATGTCTGCTACTTTGAATACATTTTGGTTCAGGGTGTACGATTATTTTTCCGAGCTTATGATCCATTACACAGATCCAGCAGCTGATTCGAGTCTGTTTATGTAAGTGTTNCTATTTGGTATGTCTGCTACTTTGAATACATTTTGGTTCAGGGTGTACGATTATTTTTCCGTGCTTATGATCCATTACACAGATCCAGCAGCTGATTCGAGTCTGTTTATGTAAGTGTTTGTAGGAATGCTCGAACTTTTTTTTTTTTTTTGATCGAAGGAATGCTCGAACTTGGGACCTTAAGCTTTTCGAAACACTTTGTTCAGTGGATACATAAGACTGCAGCAATAGTATTGTCTCTCATGAATTGTCATCAATCAAAATTGTTGCAGTTTCACCTTCTCTCGTGCAAGTCTGGAGGATTTCGATTCTTTTTGTTGTTTTTTTGCTCAAATTTTCTCAATGCTAAATTTTATCATTTGTTAATCATTATGAATTTATGTAAGATTGGTTATATATTAGAGGGTTCTTCTCGCCGTTTGTTAATGCATTTTGTCTGTTGAATTAAATATGATATAATTTTAAATAAAAGAATTTGCAGCCTTCTTCCAAAAGTACCCAACAAACCCAAAAGAAAAAAAAAAGATTCATATAATTAATTTCCTTTGCTTCTGCTTATTATTTCTGTTATGTTGGCAATTCTTCCGTTACTGCTATAATTTCCTCTACTCAATCACTTGGGTATTGGATTACAAAAACTGTTGGTAATTGTTTTTTGCATGATTGTCCACTAATACGGAGGGATGGTAGGAGAGATGGTAGTAGACCGGTAAAAAAAAAGTATTTGTTCAAATTCGTTCCGTTTGAATCGAGGATAGACTATATGTATTCAAAAGTGGACATATACTGGGATATTTGTATAAACTCGTGTAAAGATAGAGGTAGGGATGAATTGAAACACACATTTGTTATACATATTATACTTGTTTAGTTGTTTGTTAATCACTAGAGATTATCCACATTTTTTAAAATTGTGAGGGACATAGTATAACAATACTTAGTCTTAAGGAAATTTTATGTAATTCATCCTTAAATTCAATAAATTATAATTAATAAAATATAATTTTAAATCAAGTATTTACTATAATAAGATTATTCACGCGTCTCTATAAATAACTTGTCGGTACTTTAGTAATAGTTTTTGTTTTTAAATTTAGTTAAATGTGTCTATCAAAATTGTTGGACTCGTCAATTAATAATTGATAATAAATTATAGTAAAAAAAAAATTCCTAATAAGGTTATAAAATGAGTTAAAGATAATTTAGAGATGAGAAATTTTTGTCTCAATACATCTACATCTAATCTTTATAAATCCTGCAACAAAAACTCTATTTTTAAAAATCAATTCCTTTTTTTTTATTTATATATTGTTTTATTAAAAAAAATATAACTTCAAAAGATAATCCAATGGAGATGGGTATGAGCACGTCTTAATTTATCCTTTGCGAATTTTTTAGTTTCAACGATGGCTTGCGTTTGCTTAGATCTAAAAAAAAGTTTAGTTTGAGTTATGTGTTTTTTAATATTATTTAAAATTGTTTAGCAGAGATGGAACGTTAATGGTTCTTAAAATCTTCTCCTCCCCTTTTTTTATTTGGATAATTTATTATTTATATCTTTAAATTATGCACTCAATTTTTATTTAGTCTCTAAAGTTTTAATTGTAACAATCAAATCATTAAAATTTTAATTAAGTTTAATTTTAATCATTCTATACGGATCTATTAAATTGTTTTAATAGAAAAATGTTACAACACTTACAAGGGTAGATTGGTCTAGTAAAAAATCTCTCTCAAATACATTGGTATTTCTCTCCGTGTTTTCCGATATCTCTCAAATTCTTACTTTGTATTTTTTTTTCCGGGTTTACTATTTTCTTTTTCCTTAAAATCAAATAAAACAAAGTAAGCTTTTTTAGCCTACACACAAAAAAATTTACCAAACAAATATATCTCTTTATCCAAGTCACGGGTTTATCACCGTCCACCGAAGGTTATTCTCTCATAGTAAATTAGTAATTTTGAATGTAATCACTAAATTAAAACTTAAAAGGATTTAATTGTTGAAATTGAAACTTGAAGGACCAAATAGGAATTAGGTGCATAGTTTTAGGGTGTAAATTGTAATTTTCCCTTTTGATTTCTGTTTCCAAACACTACGTAGAGCTCAGAGTAAGAGAGAGAGAGAGTAGAAAAAGCAAGCTCTAGCAGAAGAGAGAGAGAGAGAGAGAGAGAGGTGAAGTGCAGGGACGGAAGTGACAAATGCAGCAGAAATGAATAGTAACAACAATCATAACTCCACCACCCACCTGAAACAAGATCTGGACCCCCTAACCAACCCCACCTCCGACTCTTACCCCCACCCTCACTCCCAACTCGAGCAACCTCAACCCCAACAACGTCGCCCCCGTGGATTCGCGGCCGCGGCAGCCGCCGCTTCAATGGGTACCTCCACCACCGGCAATAATAAGGGCAGAAAAGAGAGAGAGAAAGAAAAAGAACGCACGAAATTAAGAGAGCGCCACCGGCGAGCCATCACGAGTCGAATGCTGGCTGGCCTCCGTCAGTACGGTAATTTCCCTTTACCGGCGAGGGCTGACATGAATGATGTGCTCGCCGCGCTTGCCCGTGAGGCTGGCTGGACTGTGGAAGTAGATGGCAACACTTATCGCTCCTCTCCACCTCCATCGCTCATGGTTAGTAGTCAAAACGTTCTGTAATCTCAAGATCTTCAGCTTTATGTTTGGTTGATTTCTTAGAGTTCACTGAATTTTACATTATGTGCTTTCTTTTGTGTGTAATTTCAGTTAATTAAATTGATAGTATGAATTGGGTAGTCGCAGTGTTGGATAAATTGGCTTTTTGTAATTTTTTGAATGTTATTGTTTTGTTCCCTTCAACCACAAGCTGCTTATCAAAGGAAAGTTGCATGATTAAATATCTGAGAGTTTGATATTGTTGGGAATTTTAACTTGCTTAGGATTTGCTGGACACATGCACTCAACTTTCTTGAAAGTAATTAGTCGAGTAGAATGTAACAGTGATTTTAATCAATTTGAAACTTCCAATACAGTTTATGTAATGTTGTCTTTTGTTAGGTAAGAAATCTTAAGTATATTATCCTTTTGCTTATGATGTATGGGTAAATTATCGTGACAATGTGATGTGGTAGTTATTGCCATTGAATGTCCTAATATTTGCACAGGGTCCGTATCCTATGAGGTCGGTTGATAGCCCACAGTCTGCTAGCTCTTTGAAAAACTGCTCCATGAAAGCATCGTTAGACTGTCCGCCATCAGTCCTCAGGATTGATGAGAGTTTATCGCCAGCATCTCTTGACTCTCTAGTGGTTGCAGATAGGGGTACAAAGAATGAAAAGTATAGTGGTGCCAGCCCCAACAACTCATCTGAATGTTTGGAGGCTGATCAGGTTGTATTCTTGGCCTTGCGGATGTGGTTATATTGAGCATTGCTTCTAGTTAGGGATTCTGCTATTGAAGAACACCTTTGAGTTTCCATAGTAATAGTAGTGTGTTTGGGTTTTGGCCCTCTTAACTGTATGGTTAAATCTTGCAGCTTATNGTTAGGGATTCTGCTATTGAAGAACACCTTTGAGTTTCCATAGTAGTAGTAGTGTGTTTGGGTTTTGGCCCTCTTAACTGTATGGTTAAATCTTGCAGCTTATGCAAGAAATTCATACTTGTGAGCAAGGGAATGATTTTTCAGGAACTCCCTATGTCCCTATTTATGTGATGCTTGCTGTAAGTGGCTGCTTTTCCCTGTTCCAGTTCATTTATCATCATTAGATTCCTTGCCTTTCTTTTTTTATTTATTTTTTTGCTGTTCCTTTTCTTTTATACATTTTATGTTGTAGATTGTGCTTCACATTCGCTGGTTATCTAATTCTTGTAATAAATATAAAATCGGTTAATTTCACTGTTGCAGACTGATGTAATCTATAACTTCTGCCAGTCAATGGATCCTGAAGGTGTTAGACAGGAGTTGAGGGACCTGAAGTCTTTACAAGTTGATGGTATTGTTGTTGATTGCTGGTGGGGTATTGTTGAAGGCTGGACCCCACAGAAATACGAATGGTCTGGATATAGGGAACTGTTTAACATTATTCAAGAGTTCGAGCTGAAGTTACAGGTAATTCAGAATTCAATGCCTTTCAATTTTTGGTATTGCAATTCTTTCATGAGGAACCCTAGTCCCAATTGCCTGATGACGGGAATTTTGTAAGTTAAAAGGGCTACCTTTTATTCTGAAGGTTGTAATGGCATTTCACCAGTGTGGAGAAAATGATTCTGGTGGTGTATTAATATCTCTCCCCCAGTGGGTTCTGGAAATTGGAAAAGACAATCAAGACATATTCTTCACCGACTGTGAAGGAAGGAGAAACACNGCCTGATGACGGGAATTTTGTAAGTTAAAAGGGCTACCTTTTATTCTGAAGGTTGTAATGGCATTTCACGAGTGTGGAGAAAATGATTCTGGTGGTGTATTAATATCTCTCCCCCAGTGGGTTCTGGAAATTGGAAAAGACAATCAAGACATATTCTTCACCGACTGTGAAGGAAGGAGAAACACTGAATGCCTGTCTTGGGGCATTGACAAAGAACGAGTACTAAGAGGAAGGACTGGCATAGAGGTATATAGTTATCATTACTCCTGATTTATTTCTTGTTCTGCAAAAATAAAGCTANCACTGAATGCCTGTCTTGGGGCATTGACAAAGAACGAGTACTAAGAGGAAGGACTGGCATAGAGGTATATAGTTATCATTACTTCTGATTTATTTCTTGTTCTGCAAAAATAAAGCTACTATATTTTGTTAATTTTTCCTATGTGATTTAATGCCTTGGGGATTATATGTTTCGANCGTTATCATTACTCCTGATTTATTTCTTGTTCTGCAAAAATAAAGCTGCTATATTTTGTTAATTTTTCCTATGTGATTTAATGCCTTGGGGATTATATGTTTCGACTTTTTCCCTGTTCAATTGCGCTATTGATATTTATTGATTTTTTTGAGTGCATGATCAAAACATGGTCATCATCATTTCTTTGTAATTCGTTTAATGGGAGATCTCAGGTTTTCTTATACTTTCTTCGAGGCTTATCCATTTGTTGTTTATGAACGTGAACATTAAAATGATATGGCATACATCGATTGCTTCTATAAATGTATATCTAGTTCTGTTCTTAATGTGCCAACCATTTTTGCAGTCTCCTCTCGTATATCTATGTCTAGTTTTGTCCTCCATGTACATATGCTTTCTACACATAGCCTGTGTCAATATTCTGTGCCTATTTTTGAGTATGTTGCTGCTCAACTTCTCCAGCGGTGTTTCATTATTCCTAGTTGGCCTTGTTGTCCTGGTGGATACCTTACTAAATGGAATTGACATGCCCAAATTGTAGAGCTTCTGCAAAAACTTCCTTTAGGCCACCCATTTTATTTCTTTCTATTATATAAAAATATACACCTGATATTGAGGTGATCACAACAGCATTTGTACATAGTTATCTATCTTCTGACGGGATAATTGTGCAGAATCTTAGTTCTATAAAGTTGTCTGATATTTTCCTCATTAGCATTCTTGCAATTGCAGGTTTATTTTGATTTCATGAGAAGTTTCCGCACAGAGTTTGATGATTTGTTCACTCTAGGTTTCATTTCTGCTGTTGAGATCGGACTGGGAGCTTCTGGGGAGCTAAAGTACCCTTCTTTTTCTGAAAGGATGGGATGGAGATATCCTGGTATTGGTGAGTTTCAGGTATCTGTTAACGAAAGCCTAGGTTGTATGTATCTCTCCATTCTTCCACAATTGTTTAGTTCCAGCTAGGTTGAATATGCTGTCACCTTTTGGTAGGAATTTTTTTTTATCTTTATTCATTTCCAGAGAACTAACTGCTTCTCATGAACTAAGATTTACCTGGTTGGAACGGGCAGTGCTTGGCTAATGACTTTAGTTATCATGTTAATGTTTTGTATTTCCTCNCTAGGTTTTTTTTTTTTATCTTTATTCATTTCCAGAGAACTAACTGCTTCTCATGAACTAAGATTTACCTGGTTGGAACGGGCAGTGCTTGGCTAATGACTTTAGTTATCATGTTAATGTTTTGTATTTCCTCACAATTGTGCCATCAATCAAGCTTTTGAAGTGAAATTCCATTACTTCAAATGCAGTCATTGGACAAGTCCTCCCCCGACCCTGCCCGGGTCTCTNACTTTAGTTATCATGTTAATGTTTTGTATTTCCTCACAATTGTGCCATCAATCAAGCTTTTGAAGTGAAATCCCATTACTTCAAATGCAGTCATTGGACAAGTCCTCCCCCGACCCTGCCCGGGTCTCTCTAGAAAGAGTAACTAAAAGAAAAATTAGTGATTGTTGAAGAAAACTGTAAGAGTTCTCCTCATCTAATTATAAAANCTCTAGAAAGAGTAACTAAAAGAAAAATTAGTGATTGTTGAAGAAAACTGTAAGAGTTCTCCTCATCTAATTATAAAAGCATCAAAACGTCGTTTTATTTCTTTCTCAGGACCCAAAAGATCACTGCCTTGGGATTGTTTTTTCTGTTTTTGGTAGGTAATAATGGGTAATGTTGGTCTTGCCAATGCTGAGATGTGGGTAAGATTGGCTACCTATTTGACATCCAAACTATTATTTCAAAAGGTGGCTGATATGGATTGCCATGGAACCATTCAGTTTCTATGCGGCATTCAAATTCCTTGTTGAAGCTATCCTCTGTCCTCTACATGCTACTGACTACCCTGAGCTTTTAAGTGAGTTTCTACAGATCACAAACTATTAAACTGACTCCTACCCTTTCATTTTAGGGTGGACAAGCATGAATCTGCTCAATGCTTCGTTTGAAAAACAGATATCCTTAAGTAGGGATCCACTGGAACAAAAAACTTAACGTCGCATTTCTTTGGCTATTCTCTTCTTCTTTGAAACAAATGCTCAAATATGCATCACTTCTCCATATCTGACGACGTTTATAATCACCCAATGCCATTTTTTCCTGTCACATATCCCAACACTTGGGATGGTTTGGCTATTGTGGAACTTCCAATGCAAGACGTACCTGTTTGGAGTTAAGCCTGGATTTGGCTGCATACATGAGGTAACAGGTTTGTGTTAGTACAAAAAGAATCAGACAGCTTACTGTGCTGGGTCATTTGTTTTACTGGGACACTGCTTGCCTTGTTGGTAGCTAGGCATGTTTCAAGGTCCTGTAGATGTTAGTTATCTTCTGTTACATACTTCAGCATTTGGCTTGGGAATGTGTTGGGCTTTTCATGTGCCTGCCGGCTGGCATAGTTTGCTTGTGCATGGTTGCTTTAGATAAGCAATTGCCTTCAAGCTTGGTTATGGAAAACTTGCACCTTCGGGTGATATGCATAAAATCAAATTCCAGCTAAAGTGAAGACCTTTGTAGCTGTGCACAGGTGGGCACCAAAGTTGGGTTTTAGTGCTGTTGTAGGCAGGTGTTAGCCCCTTAGCTCATTGGCACGGCTCTAGCATGTGGGTGACTCGCCCAATGGTGCTCCATGATTTAGCCAAGGTTGGGGTGTGCTTGACTAAGCACCCCCATTATGCAAGATAGCTTCCTAAGAACTTGGTTGTGTACTTAGTTTGGTAGCTAAGGTGCTCAACAAAAATTTCAAATGTTAAGCAGGCACTATGCCCCTGGCTCTTGTCATTATGACTAGGGGTGTTAAACATGTCGGGTTGGGTCATTTCGTGTCGGGTTGATTTCGAGTTAGTGTCAAAAATCTCAAAACTCAAACCTGATATGTTTAATAATTATGTCANGGTTGGGTCATTTCGTGTCGGGTTGATTTCGAGTTAGTGTCAAAAATCTCAAAACCCAAACCTGATATGTTTAATAATTATGTCAAGATTTGTAAATACTAACCTGACCTGGTCATTAAACGGAATATCTAAACCCGACCTGTTTGACACGTTTAATAAACAGGTAGTTTTCGGGTTAACACACATAACTTAATCTGTTTAACTTGTTTAGCACACATAATACATATTTGTTTAACACATATAACCTATTTTTACATCAGTTTATTACCATTAAATATATCATTCAATCATTTAAAGTAAGAACTATATTAGTATACTGTTATAATAATGTTAAAAATTATACTGTAAATTATCATAGTAGAAGTAAGAACTAATAAGTAATAATGTTAAGATCACATCAATCATACATAATAGACAAACTATACTGCCATAAATGGGTTAAACTGGTTTGCAATGGATTAGGTCAGGTTCGTGTCTGAATCATGTCAACCAATTTAAAATATACGGGTTAATCAGGTTGACCTTATTTTGATATGAACTCGACATGATTTTTTTCGTGTTTAAGCGTGTTGACCCGTTTTAACCCATTAACTCGTTTAATTTCGTGTTCGACCTATTAATTTCGTGTTCGGTTCGTGACAACCTTAATTATGACTTCTCGGTTCAGATGATGTTTGTTGCTGCTAGTACCAAAATTGTTCCTAGCGCTATAATAAAGGGGGTGATAGTAATTATGTAGGAATTGGATAGATATTTGAGATTAATCATGATAGTAATTTGGATACTTTTATTATTTATCTTTTAAGTAATTTTTTTTAACTTTTGAGGATTTATTTGTCATTATTTATTTGTTTAGGGTTTTAATTTTTCTATATAAAGGGATGCATATAAGGGTTTTATTGATATTAGATTTTGATTATTATTGAATATTGATATTACTTCCTTCTTAAATTTTTTTTTTTTTTCATTCATTTCTTCTTCTCTTCTTATCCCTAATTCTTCCCTTTCTAATTTACATCAATTTGGTATCAGAGTTAATACGATCTACATCAATTTGGTATCAGAGCCCAACTTTGATTTGTACAAATTACATCAACACTGTTCATTGAAAAATACTGTTCATCGTGCGCATTGTTCATCATCGCACTGTTTAGCGGCAACTTTTCATCTAAAAAAAAAAAATTGAACTATCCCAGTAGTTACAGAAGTTGCAGAAGTACTCCTAAAAGTTTCAGAAATCATAGAAATATTATCCAGAAGTTTCAAATTATAAAAACATCTCTAGAAGTTCTAGAAATTATGTAATCACCCATAAAGTTTTGGGAGAATTACACTCAGGTCCCCTGAGGTTTGTCATTTAATCACTCAGACCTCCTAAATTTGAAATATTACACACAAATCCCTTGAGGTTTGTACGCGCGTAACACTTAGACCCCTGTTATAAATATATTCGTTAATAAATTACACTTAGACTCCCCTAAAGTTTGTGGGTATATAATATTTAGATCCTTTAAGATTAAAATATTATACTTAGATAAAAAATACTCCAATCAAATATTTTAAATTTTAGAACCAAAATTCATGTTCTATTGTATCATTTATTGAAATAAAATCAAAAATAAAAAATCAAATTTTTCTTAAAAAATTGTAATTAGTATACAATTATATTGTTTATTAGAATTTAATTTAGCCGTTTAAACTACCAAATTGAAATAACAAATTACCCCAATTAAATCTAAAAGATGTGTTCATTATAGTTTGATTTCTTCTTTAATTTTTTACTTTTGTTCCAATAGACAGTATAAATATATGCTATATTTTTTTTTTTAAATTAATTTTTATTTTTGATTTTATTTCAATAAATGACATAATAGAACATGAATTTTGGATGTAAAATTCATGTTCTATTATGAATGACTTAAACCAATTTTTTGATTTTTTTTAATTTTTTTTAATTTTATTCTAATAGATAGTATAATTGTATACTAATTACGATTTTTTTTAAAGAAATTAAATTTTTATTTTTAATTTTATTTCAATAAATGATACAATAGAACATGAATTTTGGTTGTAAAATTTAAAATATTTGATATCTTATGTTTGATTGAAGTATTTTTGGTCCAAGTATAATATTTTAAAGTTAAAAGGTCTAAGTATTATATACCCATAAATTTTAGGAGAGTTTAAGTGTAATTTATTAACGGATATATTTACAACAGGGGTTTAAGTGTTACTCGCGTACAAACTTCAGGGGATCTATGTGTAATATTTTGAATGTTAGGGAGTTTGAGTGATTAAATGACAAATCTTAGGGGGTGTGGGTGAAATTCTCCCCAAGTTTTCTTAATTTTAGACTTTTTTCAAAGCAAAGCTTAGATTATGGTATGCACACTCCTATAAAAATTTGAAACTAATATTTTTATTCATTAAAAAATTAAAAACTTTGCAAAAGGTCCAAATCATTTGTCAATTACATTCTTGAACTTGTTTTGGTATCATTCCCTTGTTCCAAGAGTCACTCATGAGTATCTATGATGCCTTTAATCCACATATTTACTCCAATTTAAGAGTCCCTCCTCGAGGTCGTCATCGTAGCAAATCTAGTTATGTCTATGAGGATTCAACACCTATGGCCAAGTCAATTAAAGATTTTTCTACATTTTTTGATACTCCGGATTTCAATTAATTTTTGGATTGGTTAGCTAATTTAAAAGAATATTTTGATTGGCATGACATGTTAGATTCCCATTGCGTCCGTTTTGCTAAATTGGTGTTGGAAGATTTTGTCAAGCAGTATTGGCAAGCAATCCAAAGAAGCCTAGACCTCTTAGGAGAATCACTTATCATTTGGGTTGAAATGAGAAATAAATTGAAAGAGAAGTATTTGCCTACTTCCTACATGGATCAAGTTTATGTTGAATGACTCGATCTTAGACAATATTCTTCTAGTGTCTCTGATTACTTTACCCAATTCGATTATCTCATGTACTTGTGTGACATTGTTGAAAAATCTTGGACAATTGATCAGTTTATTCTTGGGTTGAGACAAAAAATTAGAAGGGTGGTCAAACTATACACTTTTAATACGTTAGTTGCAGCCTATCAATATGCTCTAAAGCTTGAAAAATTTCATAAGAAATTCAACTATAGCTTGATGGGTTTCAATCACAGTCCGCTGACAGGACACCTTCTAATTTTAATTCCACCACATATGAGTATCATGATTATTTGAATGATGTCCATGTTGTTTCTGTATGTTTTCCTCATTCCAGGGTAACCATGAATTTTGATGACACTCTCACATACAAAAAAAGATGTTAGTCATGTCGACAACCAATCCCCTTGTCCGATTTCATCAGATTAGAATTCACCTCCTTCATACTAACAAAAGTCGATACTTGAAGAAAGTGAGTTTGAGCCTTTGCCGAAGTCAAATGTTGAGTCACCACCGGTAATAGAACTTGCTAAAAAGTCTATCGAGTTCACACTTATGAAAGATGTCGAGCATATTGAGTTACCTATTTCAGAATCTTTTAGTAATTGTTTTGTGTTTCCTATTTCAAGTAAATCTAACTTTGTTCCCAAATTTTTTTCCACTGAAATAGTTGACTTTATTCCTACTTTCAAGNCCTATTTCAGAATCTTTTAGTAATTGTTTTGTGTTTCCTATTTCAAGTAAATCTAACTTTGTTCCCAAATTTTTTTCCACTGAAATAGTTGACTTTATTCCTACTTTCAAGATTTCACTTGAGTTGGTACTTAATNTATGATGCCTTTAATCCACATATTTACTCCAATTTAAGAGTCCCTCCTCGAGGTCATCATCGTAGCAAATCTAGTTATGTCTATGAGGATTCAACACCTATGGCCAAGTCAATTAAATATTTTTCTACATTTTTTGATACTCCGGATTTCAATTAATTTTTGGATTGGTTAGCTAATTTAAAAGAATATTTTGATTGGCATGACATGTTAGATTCCCATTGCGTCCGTTTTGCTAAATTGGTGTTGGAAGATTTTGTCAAGCAGTATTGGCAAGCAATCCAAAGAAGCCTAGACCTCTTAGGAGAATCACTTATCATTTGGGTTGAAATGAGAAATAAATTGAAAGAGAAGTATTTGCCTACTTCCTACATGGATCAAGTTTATGTTGAATGACTCGATCTTAGACAATATTCTTCTAGTGTCTTTGATTACTTTACCCAATTCGATTATCTCATATACTTGTGTGACATTGTTGAAAAACCTTGGACAATTGATCAGTTTATTCTTGGGTTGAGACAAAAAATTAGAAGAGAGGTCAAACTATACACTTTTAATACGTTAGTTGCAGCCTATCAATATGCTCTAAAGCTTGAGAAATTTCATAAGAAATTCAACTATAGCTTGATGGGTTCTCAATCACAGTCTGCTGACAGGACACCTTCTAATTTTAATTTCACCACATATGAGTATCATGATTATTTGAATGATGTCCATGTTGTTTCTGTATGTTTTCCTCGTTCCAGGGTAACCATGAATTTTGATGACACTCTCACATACAAAAAAAAGATGTTAGTCATGTCGACAATCAATCCCCTTGTCCGATTTCATCAGATTAGAGTTCACCTCCTTCATACTAACAAAAGTCGATACTTGAAGAAAGTGAGTTTGAGCCTTTGCCGAAGTCAAATGTTGAGTCACCACCGGTAATAGAACTTGCTAAAAAGTCTATCGAGTTCACACTTATGAAAGATGTCGAGCATATTGAGTTATCTATTTCAGAATCTTTTAGTAATTGTTTTGTGTTTCCTATTTCAAGTAAATCTAACTTTGTTCCCAAATTTTTTTCCTCTGAAATAGTTGACTTTATTCCTACTTTCAAGATTTCACTTGAGTTGGTACTTAATTATTTTTACCACGAAGGCGTTATTGTTATTTGTCTGTCATCGATGTCTTGTTCCATTGAATACTTTTTGTTGAAACCTAATGAGAATTGTTTTGCTATTATCGAGTTTGGATCTAATACTTATTTGCTTAATTTTTCATTGAATATTAGTATTAGTCCATATTTTTATTTGGAAGACATGCTACTTAATCGAGGTACTCTAGAGCCTCCTATTTTGTTAGCCGGTATTTCTACAGGTGGAATTGCTTCTTCCTCAGCACTAGCTTCCGTTCTTATCTTTTCATTTTCATCGCTTATTTTAGGACAAATAGATGATGTGTTACGTGATCAGATTTACATTGTTATAGATGAAAATTTTTGCATTTATCCTAATCGATGGAAAGATGATGATTCTATCATTCTAGATGAGGCATTCAGTCATTTTCATGTTGCTCTCTTAGGATACTTTTGCTTTGAAGACTCTCCGGATGAAAGTTTTTCTCAATTGGGGGAGAATAACGAGGATTTTGTAGGGGATTGAATAGATATTTTAGATTAATCATGAGAATAATTTGGATATTTTTAGTTTTTATCTTTTAAGTAATTTATTTTAACTTTTGAAGGTTTATTTGTTTTAGGGTTTTAGTTTTCCTATATAAAGGGATGCATGTAAGGGTTTTATTGAGATTAGACTTTGATTATTATTGAGGGATGCATGTAAGGGTTTTATTGATATTAGACTTTGATTATTATCGAATACTGATATTACTTATTTCTCAAAATTCTTTCTCTTTTCTCATCATTTTCTTCTTATCCCTAATTCTTCATTTTCTAGTCTACATCAATTTGATATTAGAGCTAATACGATCTAACATCAAGGGGTCTACAAAGGAGTGTACGACCGACAATCTTTATGCCCCCTAGCCTTGACACGCCAAAGCAAGTTATGACCCTAAGAATTCTTGTCATGGATGTCGACAAGGTATGCAAAAGTTCAAAACTCGGGAAATGAGGGGCTGATGATCGGGGGGATCCATCGCCAGTGGAAGCACCATGCATGGCTAACGGAGGCATCATATGCATAGGCACAAACAAGACTTAGCCGTGTGGGCTAATAAGGATGGCGTGTGCACATCATGAGGTGGTTCTAAGTAGTTGATGGCTGAGTCATACGGGGGTTACGAAGCACAACTGCTCCAACCATGTTTAGTAACATTATGGGGGTGTGGCAAAACCATCCACATCCTTGAGGGCGAATTTGATTGGTGCCAGTGATCCTAACAGTTAGGGGTTGTCAACTACATAACTGAGTTGGCCAAAGATGGTTTGTGTTGTTAAGTGTAGAAGATTAACAATATTAGAGAGAAACAGAGATAGGTCAAACCCTTAACCTAGCCCTCATACATTACTTGTATTTATAGGTAACTCATAACAAGAATTACCCATACACTCCCTCTTGTATTTACACATAATACCCTAACACTATTAACAAATTACATAAACTACCTTAATACTCTTAAACTTCCCCTCAAGCTGGACTATATATATCATATAATCCAAGTTTGGAACAAATCTCTGTAAGACGTGTACGACTCAATGCTTTGGTAAACATATCTGCAAGCTGATCTTCAGATTTCATAAATGGAGTCGTAATCTCCCCAGCTACTATCTCGTCCCGAATAAAGTGACAATCAACCTTAATATGTTTAGTTCTCTCATGAAACACCGGATTGACAGCGATATGGATAGCTACCTGGTTGTCACAAAATAACTGTAAAAGAGGTTGAACTGGAAACCCAATTTCCTGGGGAAAGTGCAGTAGCCAAGTCAACTCACTCGTCATATGCGTCATTATCCTATACTCGGCCTCAGCACTGGATCTTGCTACCACGGATTGTTTCTTACTTTTCTATGAAACAACGTTACCTCCTAAGAAAGTACAATAACCAGTAGTTGATCTCCGATCAGAAGGAGAGCTAGCCCAATCAGCATCTGAGAAACCTTCCACTCTAAGATGTCTATTAGCTCGATATAACAGTTTAAGTCCAGGAGCTCGTTTAAGATATCGGAGAATACGAGTAACTGTCTCCCAATGTGATACTCTAGGACACCCCATGAACGGACTTACTATATTGACTGCATAAGAAATATCCGGTCGAGTAATAATGAGATAATTAAGCTTCCCAACCAATCTGCGATACCGACCTGGATTCTCAAACAGTGCACCATCATCCATCAATAGTTTCTGATTCGGATCTATAGGAACATCAATCGGTATGCCACCCAACAAATCTCCTTCCCCTAACATGTCAAATACATATTTCCTCTATGATAAACAAATATCCTATTTAGATCGAGTCATTTCAATTCCCAAAAAATACCTGAGTTTTTCCAAATTCTTAGTATGAAATCAATCTTGCAAGAAAATTTTTAACTTAGCAATCCTCTCAGAATCATTTCCAGTAATCACAATATCATCTACATAGACCACCAATAGAACATATCCAGTATCCGTCCGTCTATGGAACATAGAATGGTCTATCTGACATCGAAGAAGACCAAACTCTAAAACTGCATCTAAAAACTTACCAAACCATGCCCTCGGTGACTGCTTTAAATCATACAAAGATTTCTTTAACCGACATACACTTTTACCGTACTCTCCCTGAGCAGTTAACCCAAGTGGCTGCTCCATGTGTACCTCTTCAACCAAGTCACCATGGAGGAAGGCATTATTGACGTCTAGCTGAAACAAGGGCCAATAAAGATTAGCAGCCAAAGAAATCAAGATACGAACAGAGGAAATTTTGGCAATAGGAGAGAAAATCTCCTCATAATCAACACCATAGATTTGAGTAAAGCCCTTTGTAACAAGCTGGGCTTTGAGACGCTCCACAAAACCATCCGGATGAAATTTAACAGTATACACCCAACGACAATCAACAGTTCGTTTACCAGGGGGTAAAAGAACAAGATCTCAAGTCCCATTATGATGTAANTCAACAGTTCGTTTACCAGGGGGTAAAAGAACAAGATCTCAAGTCCCATTATGATGTAAGGCATCCATCTCATCCTCCNATCTGCGATACCGACCCGGATTCTCAAACAGTGCACCATCATCCATCAATAGTTTCTGATTCGGATCTATAGGAACATCAATCGGTCTGCCACCCAACAAATCTCCTTCCCCTAACATGTCAAATACATATTTTCTCTATGATAAACAAATATCCTATTTAGATCGAGCCNTGATTCGGATCTATAGGAACATCAATCGGTCTGCCACCCAACAAATCTCCTTCCCCTAACATGTCAAATACATATTTTCTCTATGATAAACAAATATCCTATTTAGATCGAGCCATTTCAATTCCCAAAAAATACCTGAGTTTTTCCAAATTCTTAGTATGAAATCAATCTTACAAGAAAATTTTTAACTTAGCAATCCCCTCAGAATCATTTCCAGTAATCACAATATCATCTACATAGACCACCAATAGAACATATCCAGTATCCGTCCGTCTATAGAACATAGAATGGTCTATCTGACATCGAAGAAGACCAAACTCTAAAACTGCATCTAAAAACTTACCAAACCATGCCCTCGGTGACTGCTTCAAATCATACAAAGATTTCTTTAACCGACATACACTTTTACCGTACTCTCCCTGAGCAGTAAACCCAAGTGGCTGCTCCATGTGTACCTCTTCAACCAAGTCACCATGGAGGAAGGCATTCTTGACGTCTAATTGAAACAAGGGCCAATAAAGATTAGCAGCCAAAGAAATCAAGATACGAACAGAGGAAATTTTGGCAATAGGAGAGAAAGTCTCGTCATAATCAACACCATAGATTTGAGTAAAGCCCTTTGTAACAAGCTGGGCTTTGAGACGCTCCACAAAACCATCCGGATGAAATTTAACAGTATACACCCAACGACAATCAACAGTTCGTTTACCAGGGGGTAAAAGAACAAGATCTCAAGTCCCATTATGATGTAAGGCATCCATCTCATCCTCCATAGCTTTCCTCTAACCCGGATTAGATAATGCATCCTGTAAATACTTAGGAATATATATAGTAGATAATTGAGAGGTAAAACAAGAGAAAATAGGAGATAAGGCATCATATGAAAAAAAATGAGTAATGGGATGATTAGTAACACACGAACGAGTACCTTTTCGAAGAGTAATAGGTAAAGAGTCTAGATTTCCTGATGGACCAGGATAAGAAGGCGGTAAGGAAGACGGTACGGACACCTCAGTTGATGATCGAGGACGACGAGAGTATACACGAAGAGGTAAAGTAGACGGTAGCACAGTAGGTAGCCGAATATCTAAAGATGAGGGAAGAGATGGTGATACAAGAGGTGACCTAAAGTCCAGATCCAAAGGCTGAGAAGGTGCTGAAAAATATAGAACAGATTCCTCAAATGAGACATTGGCACCAGTAAAGTATCGCCGCAGAGAAGGACTGTAATAACGATATCCCTTCTGTGTGCGGGAATAACTAAGAAATACATATTTGGTAGCTCAAGGATCAAGTTTATCAAACCCAGGATCCAAATTGTGAATATAACAAACACATCCAAAAACCTTAGGAAGTAGGGAAAATAAGGGTTTATTAGGAAAAAAGACAGAATATAGACTTTGCCCATTAAACACAGAAGATGATATACGATTAATAAGGTGACAAGCAGTGAGGACAGCATCACTTCAAAAACATCAGGGAATATTCATCTGGAATAACAGGGTACGGGTGACTTCCAACAAATGACGGTTTTTGCATTCAGCAACACCGTTCTGTGGAGATGTGTAAGCACAGGAAGTCTGATGAATAATGTCAATTTTACTAAGATAAGCAGAAAAAAGATTAGATTCATATTCCCGAGCATTATCAGAACGTAAAATACGTATACAACAACCATACTGAGTTTTTATTTCCTTACGAAAGGTCTCAAATATAGAGAATAATTCAGACCGAGCTTTCATAAAAAACAACCAAGTCACACGAGAATAGTCATCCACAAAAGACACAAACTAAGACTGGGAAATAACACACGGTGATGCTTACTAAGTTGACAAGCTTCACAAGACAAAGACGACACACAACTAAGACTGGGACTTGGTGCTTCAGATTCTGGAGAGAGGGATATCCAAGGCGACAATGCCATTGAAAAGGAGACAATGAGGTTGTAGAGCCCGAGTAGGTGAATCAAAATCAAAGTAATATAGGCTTCATGCCCCGTACCAATCTTCCTCTTTGTCTTAAGATCCTGAAAGACACAATAAGAGGGATAAAATGTTACTAGACAATTAAGAGAACAAGTAATCTTACTAATAGAAAGTAAACTAAAAAGAAATTGAGGAACAAATAACACGGATGATAGGGATACATCAGGACTCAAGTGAATAGTCCCTAGACCTGAAACTTTAGAACAGGTACCATTAGCAAGAGTAATACTACGTGTGGAAGTAGTAGACTGATAAGTAAAAAAGACATCAGACGCACCAGTCATGTGGTCAGAAGCGCTGGAGTTTATGATCCAGGGACTGCGAGTGGAGGATGATAAACAAGTGGAAGCAGTACTTGACTGGGCAAAAAAAGCAGTGGAGGGAGATGGAACAGCCTATTGCTGGGACAGGATCTGGGCATACTCCTCTCGACCCAGTGTAACAGGAACTGACCTAGTGTTTGGTGGAGTTGACTGAGGTATGGAAGCAACAATTGAGGTATCATCCTGATAAGAAGCTTGATTAGCAACACTAGAAGATTTTTCATGTAAATTCCAACAAAAGTCAATAGTGAGTCCTCCACAACCATAGTGAGTACAGGAACGGGATTCATTATGGCCCCCACGACCACTCGTACGACCTCCTGTACGACCACCACAACCACCACGTCCACCTCAATGACCATCACTGTGGCTACTAGGAACCACAAGAACTGAGCGATCAGTGGAGACACCATGATCAATGCTTGAAGGAGAAGACAATGTAGCACGCTCTAAACGAGAGAAAACCTTGAGTAGTGATGGAAGACTAGAACCACCCAAAATCTGAGAATGAATAGCCTCATATTCAGGTTTCAATCCTACCAAAAACTTAAACAACATTCAGGTCCTCATGTTGTTTCTGCCAAACTGCTGCATCAGTTGTAAAAGGATGATAATTCTTCATCTCCTCACAAACTCCCCAAACATGAGAGTAATAATCTGCAAGACTCAGAGTACCTTGCTCTAATCGAAAGTACTCCTTACACACCTCATACACACGGGTAAAATTACCTGAACTAGAATACATAGTGGGTAAGTGATCTCATATCTCTTTGGTTGTATCAAGATAGAGCAGAGAAGAGCTAATACTAGGTTCAATGCTATTCAACAATAAAGAGATAATCTGAGCATCCTCTTGTTCCCACTGATCATACCCAGGAGTGTCTTCCTTAGGTTTAGGATTCACCAAATATTTCTTAAATCTTTTACCTTGAAGAAAGACTTGAACTGATCGAGGCTATAGAGTGTAATTAGTCTCATTGAGTTTGACAGAGGTCATGGATCATTGATAAGAGTAGAATGAGACACAAATGGTGTAAGAGACGTGGTATTTTGCTTGGGTTCCATAATAGTGCAGCAAATAGCAAATAGCAAAGAAGAAATGTTGCAATGCTGAACCGGGACTGGAAATGAGGGTTGGACCACTGAGCCGGACTAGTTGGACCTGCTGGAGGGCTAAACCGGGCTAGAAATAGGGGCTGGACCACTGAACCGGGTTGGAAAAGAGTACTGGACCACTGAACCGGACCAGAAAAGAGTACTAGATCACTGAACCGGATAGGTTGAACCCTCTGGACCACTGAACTGGGTTGGAAAAGAGTACTGGACCTCTGAACCGGGCCGATTTGACTGGCTGGATCACTGAACCGGACCGGTTGGGCTCTTTGGACTACTGTACCGGCCTGAACCGTGGGGCTGGACCACTAAACCCGATTGACTAGGCTTTCAGGACTGCTGACCCGGCCTGAACCGTGGGCTGGACCCTGGTTTGACTCGATCTGATCCAGACCCAAGGAGTTCTCCTGGACTTCTTCTTCTTCGTTGATTAGGGTTTCAGTAAACCCTAATCTTTGACTGTGCCTCACCACCAAGACAGCCCACCACGCCAGACCACCACTACTCCTTCTTCTTCATTGATTGGGGTTTCAATAAACCCTAATCTGCGACTGCACCTCACCACCACTATAGCCCACCAAGACGGCCACACCACGACGACGACGAACTCCAAACAACTGCAAGAAGGCCACCACAACTAGCGACACAACACCACGAAAACAGCAACGACACCACCACCACCACCACAGCAATGACACCACCACAACAGTGGGTTTTACCAACAGTACCACCACCACCACAATGGAGAATTAATTTATTTAGAATATATTTAGGATCGTGAATGCTCTGATACTATGTTAAGTGTAGAAAATTAACAATATTAGAGAGAAACAAAGATAGGTTAAACCCTTAACCTAGCCCTCATACATCACTTGTATTTATAGATAACTCATAACAAGAATTACAGATACACTCCCTCTTGTATTTACCCATAATACCTTAACACCATTAACAAATTACATATATTACCCTAATACTCT
This sequence comes from Ilex paraguariensis, assembly GCA_963454935.2. Classification (NCBI taxonomy): domain Eukaryota; kingdom Viridiplantae; phylum Streptophyta; class Magnoliopsida; order Aquifoliales; family Aquifoliaceae; genus Ilex; species Ilex paraguariensis. Next base: position 528,165 of record CAUOFW020001325.1, read on the forward strand.
TAACAGGTGTCAACATTGCCTAGGTGGTTTTGTTATAACCGTCATGTATAGCTTTATATACACATGCTAGGGTCTACAGTAACCCAAGAGAGATTGAGCATGCTTTGTAAGTAGATCCTTGGCTGAAATTATTTGTTGGAATCCTTTGTGCTTGTTAAAAAGTAAAAGGTTGGGTCATTTTACCCGGTAATCTCGTATGTCTGTTGTGTGTTTGATTCTAGCCCATTACCTGTTTGATACTTTGTTTCTGTGAGCATTTCGTGTGTGTTTGACTGAGTGTAGGATCTCAGTGTCATTACAAGGCAAAAATTTGAGTATAATTTGACCCCTGGGACAATTGGTATTAGTGCAATAAGTTTCCAATCATCACAGNAAAAATTTGAGTATAATTTGACCCCTGGGACAATTGGTATTAAATGCAATAAGTTTCCAATCATCACAGGTGGAAACACTGTAGAGTTATGTGAACTTGTGTTCCGTCTAAAAGATTTTTTGCGTGAGCCTCAAAGGGATGATGCAACTAGTGTGACTATGTTGATGGAGCAACACACTATCCAGCTTGCAGATCTGAGGATGGCCTTTGACAAATACGTGATAGAAACCGATGTCAAGATTGTAGCGATTATGGAGGAGGTTATGTCTCTCACGGATGTTGTCAAGGTCAATATGAAGGATCTTGAAGACGAGATGACTACACACTGTGGTGGAGACATCTTCAAAGATCAAAGTCATTGAACCCAAGGTTTTCGGTGCTACACGAAGTGCTAAGGATCTGGAGAACTTTCTATGGAACATGGACCAGTACTTCAAGGCCGTTGATGTTCCGGTAGGAGAGATCTTGACCATTTCCAGCATGTATCTTTCTAGGGATCCCATACTTTGGTTGCAAATTCGGTTGCAAACTCAGAATGAGGCGATGCTAGTGCGGGATTGCCCAAAATCGAGACGTGGGATGCATTAAAAAAAGGAGTTGAAGGATCATTTCTTATCTAGCAAGAGTACATGAATTACTATGGAGTTGCTCAAGAAACTAAGGTATATAGACACCGTTCGGGATTATGTGAAGGATTTTAGTTCTTTGAGTTTGAAGAGGACAAACTCTTCAATTTTATGTTTGATTTGCAAGGATAGGCGCAAACCGAGTTGCGTAGGTAGGGAGTGCATGATTTGCCTACTACCATTGCTGTTGCAGATGGCCTTGCTGATTTCAAGATAGGCAATCCAGGTCTTTTTGAAAAAAAGAAAGATGGTGCCAGCAAGTAGTACAAGGCTGACACTTCCAAGAACGCAAAAAAAGCGAACTGGGAGAAGAAAAACAATGGTGACTCTAAAAAGTTAGACAACAACCGGAAGAAGAACTATGATTTTGGTTTCTTTCTTTGTGGTGGCTCTCATCGTGTTAAAAATTGCTCCAAGCGGGAAAAGTTAAGTGTCCTTGTTATTGAAAATGCTAATGGCAACGATGACATGTACGCTACTCGTGTTAACCCTCTGCAATTATGGAACGCAATTACTGTTGGAAAGATTCAACTTCAAACAGGCCTAATGTATGTGTAGGCTTGGGTGAATGGCAATAAAGTTCTGGCCGTGGTGGGCATTGGTGCCTTACATAACTTCATATTTAAAGGGAAGTGGGGACTTTTTGCCTATGGATGGTGGAGAATTTGAGCAAACTCAAGGCTGTCAATTTTTAAGCAATGCCAGCGTGTGGACGGGCAGAGATAAGCCTCAAGGTGGATCTATGGGAAGGCCGTGTGAGTCGGATGATTGTGCCTTTGAATGACTTCGACATCATCCTTGGGAATGAATTGGCGTTGATGCCACATTTGAACATGATGTTGATTTCTGATGAAGCATGACTTGTGCTTACAATGTTGGCAGACCAAAGCAAGAAAGAAGGAAAGTAGAAGCTTGAGATGTTGTCCGCTATGCAAATTAATTTTGGATTGCGAAAGGGAGAAATGGCATACCTTTCGGCTTTGGTGGAGATCAAAACTGACGTTAAGATTGAAGTGCCAGATGTTACGTTGGAAATTCTGATGTTATGCCCCCAAAACTCCCCAAGACCTTTCTGCCCAGACGTGTTTTTGACCACAAAATCAAGTTAAAGCCTGAACCATGAAACCCTCCAAGGCACCATACGAAACCCCATTGTTGCTCCAAAAGAAACTGGATGGTTCGCTGAGAATGTGCATTAACTATTGGGCCCTGAACAAAGTAACTATCAAGATCAAGTACTTTGTTTCGAATGTTGCTAATCTATCCGATAGGCTCTTCAAAGTGACTTTATACACAAAGATGGACTTGAGGACTGAGTATTGACCGGTTAGAATTGAAGAATGGGATGAACTCAAAACTGCTTGTGTAACTCATTATGGTTCTTTTGAATTCATTATAATACCGTTTGGGCTCACAAACGCCCCGGCTATTTGTTGTAATTTAATGAATTAAGTCTTTTACGATTACATAAATGTGTTTGTGGTTGTTTACTTAGATGATATTGTAGTCTATGGGGAGTTGTTGGAGGATCACTTGGACCATCTAAGGAAGGTGTTCTCACAGCTTAAAAAGCACCAGTTGTATGTCAAGATGGAAAAGTATGAATTATATCTCCAAAAAGTGATGTTCTTGATGCAAAGGCCAAATTCGGATGGATGATGAGAGGAAGGTGAAGGTAATTGTTGATTGGCCCGCACCAACCAAGGCTTCAGAACTATAGTCTTTTCTTGGTTTAGCCAACTACTATCACAAGTTCATTCAAGGCTATTCAAAGAAGTGCAACGCCTTTGACTGATTTGCTCAAGAAAGACCAAAAATAGGATTGAAATGATGCATGGTAGACTGTTTTTTAGAAGTTGGAGCATGTAGTGTCTTCTCTACCAGTGTTGAGACCAGTAGACTTGGATTTATCCTTCGAAGTGCATACTGATGCCTCTGATCTGGACATTGGAGGAGTTCTCATTCAGGAAGGACACCCTATTGCCTTTGAAAGCCTTAAAGATGTAGAGTAACGATACTTAGCACATGAGAAAGAGATTACTGCGGTGGTGCATTGCCAGGAAATTTGGAGGCACTACTTGCTAGAAACCAAGTTTATTGTTGTGACGGACAATGTGGCGAACACTTACTTCAAGTTCTAGAAGAAGCTGACTCTGAAGCAAGCCCGGTGGCAGGAGCTTCTTGCTGAGGTTGATTTTGTGTGGGTTCACACGCCTAGAAGGCAGAACCAAGTTGTTGATGTATTGAGCATGGAGGAGGTCTATGATTATGTTGCTGTACGTTCTACCATGCAGACCGACTTCCTTGAAAGAAGTAAAAAATAGGACCCGACTGATGTTGCCTACGACAAATTGAATGATGGGGATCGTGTAGGAATTGGATAAATATGATAGATTAATTATGATAAATTAGTGTCAATTCCTAATAGCACTAATTTTTTCTGGGTCAGCTGCAATACCTTGCGTAGAAATAATAAATCCAAGAAAAAACACTTGAGATTGCATAAAGGAGCACTTCTTAAGGTTTGCATAGAATCTTTCCACCCGTAATGTCTGCAAAACTTGTCGAAGATAATCCAAGTGCTCTTCTTTAGACCGACTATAGATCAAGATGTCATCAAAATAAATCATCACAAATTTTCCTAAGAAAGGATGCAATATTTGAGTCATAACCCTCATAAATATGCTTGGTGCATTAGACAATCTAAAAGACATGACCAGCCACTCATAAAGTCCATCCTGGGTTTTAAAGGCGGTTTTTCATTCATCTCCTAGTCTAATTCGAATTTGATGATAACCAGTGCACTGCGCATATCAATTTTGAAGAACCAAAGTGCACCGACCAAAAGGTCAAGCATATCTTCAGTCTTGGTATAGAAAATCGATACTTGACTGTAATTTTGTTAATGACACGGCTATCAACACACATTCTCCAAGAGCCATCTTTCTTAGGGTTCAACAAAGCAGGGACAGCACATGGACTAAGACTATGACGAACAGACCCCTTTTGCAACAGTCCATCTACTTGCCTTTGGAGTTCAGCACGCTTAGTGGGATTCATACGATAATGGGGAAAATTAGGCAATTGAGATCCTGGAACTAAGTTAATAGCATGTTGAACATCCCTCATTGGTGGCAACTCATCAAGTAGTTCCTCAGGGATCACATCATAGAACTCTGTCAATAGCATATCAACCTCAGGAAAAAGATTGTCTTTAGATGCCAAAGGACTTTGGACAACTAAAGCTACCACTATACCAGACTCTTTTCTCTTTTTTTTCAAATTCCCTATGAGTCAAGATGTGAAAGTCTTTCCCGTGAATTACAGGGGAAGATGACCTATGCTTTGAATTATTACCTTCTGAAGGTTTTGCAGGTTTTAACTTAATGGTTTTTCTCTTATGCTTAAAAACATAGGTATTTTCCCTCCCATAGTTTGTCACATCTAGATCAAAAAGTCACGGGCAATGTAACAAGACATGAGCGACATCCATGGGTAAGACATCACACCATATATGATCTAAATAGTCACCCATCTTAATAGGGACCAAACATCTCTGTGAGACTAGTAAGGAGGTCTTGTCAACCCATACAACCTTATAATATTGTGGGTGTGTCTTTGGCTTAAGCTGAGTTACGGCTGATTTAGAGATGACATTCAATAAACTTCCCCCATCAATGACGACCTTGCAAACTTGACCCTCACATCGGACTAGAGTATGGATAATGCTGGTGCGTTTCCATGCTTCTGTGCCTTAAGGGGTGGATAAGATGCATCGCATCACGTTGACACGGGTGTCGTTGTTCTGCCATTCTTCCTCACCTTCATCTAGTAACTCTAGGGGTTCCTCATCTAAAGGATCAATTTCTTGGTCAACATCCTCTCCATCAAATAAATTCCCTAACCCCTAGTCAATGGTCAAGGTACGCTGAGGGCACTGTGAAGTAATATGACCCTTGCCATGACAACAGTGACATTCTATGGAAGAGCTGCCCTGGCGAGAACCCGTGAGTGTAGAATCTCGACCTCTAGTGGTATTACCTCTCAAGTTGGGGTAATTGTTACCCTTGGATGCGACAGGCCTTGATGGTTGAGATTCTCCGATTTGAGAAGGCATGCGACATTGAAAGGGTGGCTTAAGGTATTGTTCAATCTCTAAGGCTTTATAATATACTTTCTCAACTGTTTCAGGAGAGTGTAAGTTAATCTCTCTCTTAATCTCAGATCTCAAGCCAGTAATGAATTTTGTAACTGTTACCGAAGGCTCTTCCTTTATGTCACATCTTATAAAGAGCTCTTAAAATCGAGTTAGGTAATCAGTCACACTTGAGGTCGATTAATGCAAGTTCATCCACTTGTCCAAGAGTTGACACTTACAGTAACTAGGGAGATATTTATCTCGCAATTTTTGTTTCATCTCAGCCCATAAAGTAATGGGTTATCCTTCTAAGCGCTCTTGATCTCGTTGGACTCCCTGCCAATATCTCTTAGCCAAACCAACAAGTTTCATTTTGGCAAAACGAACCTGATGGTCATTAGACATATCATACCAATCAAAATAGTCATCCATTTCATCCAACCAGTCTAAGAAAATAACAAGATCTAACCTATCATCAAAACTAGGAGCATCCACTTTGACTCTTTGTGTGATATCTCTAGATTCTTCGTGGACATGCTTATGTCGAGGATTATGTTAACACGGAGGGGGAGGCCTATGGTTTTGGACATGGGGTCGAAAGGGCTCTCGATAGCCATCCATATCACCATCTGCTAAATAGTCAGACATGACTACCTTAGCGGGATCCTCCTGAAAATTCTTACGACTTACGTTTCGTCCAAAAATGGTATGAGGAGGTGTCTTCTTATCTGGACGCTGAACTCGGCTCCCCTAAGCTACTTGCAGAGTGGGTAGGACACCTTAACATGAGTCAGTAGGATCTATCGGAAGAGGCAGGTGCCTAACATTGTGTACTTGTTTGGACTTAGGTGAAACTTGTGACTCACTCTGGTCATATTCTATTGGTCGTTTTTCCATAAACTTAGTCAATTGGGTTAGTTGAGTAGTAACTTGAGAAAGTTGTTACCCCATTCTTTTAATTTCCTCACGTAACAAGTCGACTGATTGTTTAGTATCGGTCATATCAATGGTGAGGGTCTCAAATTTTTGTTCTAGTGCAGCATGAGATTCTGAAAGCTCACGAAGGGTCATAGTGAATGTAATGTAAAATTTGGGCTAAGCTCTGATATCAAATTGATGTAGATTGTATTATCTCTGATACCAAATTGATGTAGATCGTATTAGGGAATAATTAAGGATGAGAAGAGAAGAAGAATGAGATGAGAATAGGGAGAGAATTGTAGGAAGAAGATTCAATATCAATAATCAATAATCAATAATCAGAGTTTAGTCTCACAACAAATATGTATTCCCTATATATATAAGGAGTTCACAAATCCTATATATATAAGGAGATCACAAACCTTAAAATAAACAAATAATCAAAATGACAACTAAATCCTTAAAAGTTAAAAGAAATTACTTAAACGATAAATATTAAAAGTATTTAAATAACTATCATAATTAATCTATCATATCTATTCAATTCCTATACGATCCCTATCATTCTCTTNAGTATTTAAATAACTATCATAATTAATCTATCATATCTATTCAATTCCTACACGATCCCTATCATTCTCTTTCGATTGAAAAAAACTCTCCTCCGGAGAGTCTTCAAAATAGAAGTACCTCAAAAGAACAGGATGAAGATGACATAATATCTCATCTAGAATAAAAAAATCATCAATATCTTTCCCTCGATCAGAATAAATACAAGAATCTCTATCTATAGCAATGTAAATCTGGTCACGTAACACATCATCTATGTGTCCCGAAATACGGGATGGAAGTGAAAAGATAAGAACTGGAGCTAATGCTAAGTTAGAAGCAATTCCATCTGTAAAAACACATGATAACAAAATAGGAGGCTCTGGAGTACCTCGATTAAGTAGCATATCCTCCAAATAAAAATCTGGACTAATACTAACATTCAATAGTAAATAAGCATTAGATCCAAATTCAAGAATAACAAAACAGTTCTCATTAAATTTGAACAAAAGGTATTTAGAGGGAGAAGACATCAATGACAAAGGAATAACTATAACACCCTAGTGCTGAAAATAAGAAAGTACAGACTCAATTAAACACTTGGCTGCAGGCAAAGAAACAAAGTTAACACTGTCAAGTGGGGCAGAATTCAGAACAATGTCAACAATCTCAGGTTGGAAAGAATTCGTAGCAAAGTCATGATGACTTGGACAAGTAGACACAGAATAGTCACTAGTAGATTTTACAATAAATGACTCGATTGACTTAATATCTTGCGTAGGAGTAGACTCAACAAACTTTTTCACAATTTTCAGGACCAATGATAGTTCAAGAATTGACACAAGCAAAGACTCACACACACTTTCTTTCGATATGAACTCTTGTGGGTGCAAAGGAGGAGGACTCTGATCTGATGAAATCCTTTGCCACATCTAAATCCTTTGCCACATTCGAATTAGGAAAGCATGCAGAAACAATATGGACATTATTCAAGTAATTATGATACTCATAAGTTGTGGAATTAAAATTAGAAGGTATCTTTTCACGCTGTTTAGCAGACAGTGATTGAGAACCCAACAAGCTATAGTTGGATTTCTTATGAAATCTCTCAACCTTTAGAGCATATTGATAGGCTGCAACTAACGTATTAGTCTCAATTCAAGAATAAACTGATCAATTGTCCAAAGTTCTTCAACAATGTCACAAAAGTACATGAGATAATCGAACTGGGCAAAGTAATCAGAGATACTAGAAGAATGTTGTCTAAGATTGAGTCATTGGTTTTGAAAATTGTGGAAAAGTCTATTGAGTCTACACCTACGCAAGATATTAAGCCAATCGAGTCATTTATTGCAGAATCTACTAGTAACTATTCTGTGTCTACTTGTCCAAGTCATCATGACTTTACTACAAATTCTTCCCAACCTAAGATTGTTAACATTGTTCTAGATTCTGCCCCACTTGACAGTGTTAACTTTGTTTTTTTGCCTACAGTCAAGTGTTCAACTGAGTCTGTACTTTCTTACTTTTAGCACCAGGGTGCAAGAAAAAAGGGGAGTTTCAATGGACTCTTGTTGCAACTAGAGCCTTTCAAGAAATTAAGCCCAGGATGACAGAGGCACCCGTCCTTCGACACCCAGATTTTTCTAAGGTGTTTGAGGTCGTCTGTGATGCATCTGATGTAGGGATAGGTGGAGTTTTGAGTCAAGAAGGTTATCCTATTGCTTACTTCAACGAAAAACTCAATGAAGCTAAACAACGATACTCTACATATGACAAAGAGTTTTACGCTGTGATACAAGCTCTTCGCCATTGGAGGTATTATCTATTGCCATCTGAGTTTGGGTTATATTCTGATTATCAGGTATTGAAATACCTTCATTCCCAGAGAAAATTGAGTGTTAGGCACGTTCGGTGGGTTGAGTTCCTTTAGGAGTATACTTTTGTTCTTCACCACCAAATGGGTATTGAAAACAAGCCTGTGGATGCTCTTAGCCATGTAGTTGCTGTTTTACAGACTATAAGTATTCATTTGCTCATCTTTGACAGGTTTAGAGATGAGTATGCCTCTTGTCTTGACTTTGATATCATTTTTCAGGATGTTCAAGCTGGTAATCGTCATGAGTACATTGACTTCCTCCTTAGAGATGGTTACTTGTTTAGAGGGTCGCGCTTATGTATTCTCCGTACTCCACTTAGGGATTTCCTGATTTGGAAATTACATGCGGGAGGTCTAACAAGCCACTTTGGTAAGGATAAGACATTTGTACTTGTTGAGGATAGGTTTTATTGGCCCACTTTAAGGCGTGACATTATTAGGATAGTGTCGCACTTGTCAGTTAGCAAAGGCTAGAAAATAAAACACTAGGTTGTACACACCATTACCAGTTCCACACACACCATAGCGAGACCTTAGTATAAACTTTGTCTTAGGATTGCCTAAAACAGCTCGTAGTCATGATTCCATTTTAGTTGTTGTGGATCGGTTTTTTAAGATTGCCCATTTCATTCTTTGCACTAAGTCTACTGATGCCTCACATGTAACAAAGTTATTTTTAAGAGAGATCGTCTGACTACATGGATTGCCTATTTCTATTGTGTTTGATAGGGATGTCAAATTTGTGAGTTATTTTTGGAAGATACTTTAGAAACTCTTTGGAACTACTCTAAAGTTTTTCTCTGCCTTTCATCCCCAAACTGATGGTCAAACTGAGGCTGTCAATTATAGCTTAGGAGATTTGCTTAGGTGTCTAGTGGGTGAGACGATAGGAAATTTGGATTTGTTGTTACCTACTGCTGAATTTGCCTATAACAACTCCGTCAACAAGTCGATTGGTAGATCCCCTTTTGAGATTGTTTATGGTCATTCCCTTTGACAACCTATTGACTTATTACCTCTACCTCCTGATTCTCGCCCTTCGCACTCAGTCGAAGCTTTTACCCAGCATATTCATGACTTGCATACCGACATAAGACAGAAAATTACATTAAGTAATGAAAATNTGGTAGATCCCCTTTTGAGATTGTTTATGGTCATTCCCTTTGACAACCTATTGACTTATTACCTCTACCTCCTGATTCTCGCCCTTCGCACTCAGTCGAAGCTTTTAGCTAGCATATTCATGACTTGCATACCGACATAAGACAGAAAATTACATTAAGTAATGAAAATTATAAATTGGCTGCAGATGTTCACCGTAGGAATAAAAAATTTACTGTAGGAGATTATGCATGGTTCATGTGCGTCCTGAACGTTACCCTAAAAATTCTTTTAAAAAGTTATATGCTCAAGCCACTGGCCCCCTTTTCGTATTCTTCGTAAGCTTGGCCCTAATGCATATCACTTTGACTTATCTTCGAATATGAGTATTAGTCATATTTTCAATCTGGAGGACTTGTTTCCTTATCATGGTACTTTTGAGCCTTCTACGTTGCCAGCAGGTGTTCCTACAGGTGGAGTTGTTTCGTCATCAGCATCATCTACAGTTCCTATTCTTTCACCTTTTTCACTATAGCTGCATGACCAGATTGCAAATGTATTTGACGATCAGATTGTGGGCTCCTTGGATGGAAGATATCGTCGTTATCTTGTTCGATGGAGAGATCGTCCACAGACTAATGATTCATGGATTACTGAAGAGGAGTTTCGTCGGCTTGACTCTGATCTTTTAGAGCATTATCATGATCGTATCTATCCGGAGGCGAGTTCTTTTCAGCCGGGGGAAAATGATAGGAATCGGATTATATTTCGTTATAGTAGGTGTAAACGTAGGGATTAGGAGTTATTTGTCATTTTTCTTTTCAGGAGCTTAGTTGTCATTATGACTATTTATTTCTTTTAGGATTAGGAGTTTTGGTAGACTTTGATTATTATTGATTATTGACATTGAATCATTCTTCCTTCAAATTCTCTCTGTTCTCATCCCCTCCTTCATTTTTTATCCCTGATTCTTTCTTAATACAATCTACATCAATTTAGTATCAGAGCTAATACAATCTACATCACTGAAGCAACAAGTCAGTGAAGGTTTGGTTTGTAGATATTGGCTAGAAGATAACCTGCTCTATGCCCAGACTGATGTCGCTCCAAAATTGTTTTGCAAGCACGTGGTGAAGTATTTTGGTTTATTAGAAGACATAGTTAGTAATCATGACACAAGGTTCATTGGTAGATTTTGGATAGTGTTGTTCAATCTCATAGGCTCTGAATTGAAGTTTTCTATAGCAAGTCACCTTTAAATTGATGGTCAGACTAAGGGATCAATGCTTTGGTGGAGAATTATCTACATCGTTATGTTAATGCAAGTTAGAAAAAATGAGTGGAGTTACTAGATACTACTCAATTTTTTTACAACTTACACAGATCTTCTGCNTGCTTTGGTGGAAAATTATCTACATCGTTATGTTAATGCAAGTTAGAAAAAATGAGTGGAGTTACTAGATACTGCTCAATTTTTTTACAACTTACGCAGATCGTCTGCTATAGAATGAGCCACTGTGAATTGGTAATAGGACAACAACCACTTACTCCTCATGAAGTGGTGAAATAGAGAACCGAAGGTTGATGTCCCACTGCGTATCAATTTGCTCGTTCTAAGTAAGAGTTGCTTGACGAAGTAAAGGACAATTTAGCCAAAGTTGACCGTCAAATGAAGAAATATCTAGACAAGGGTCTTAGGTTGTTGGATTTTCAAGTTGGTAATCAGATTTTGTTAAATTTGACTCCTGTAATTTGTAAAAGGATCAACAAAAAAATAGTGCACCATGGGATGGTTCTTAAATATGATGGTCCCTTCGAAGTGATAAAGAAAGTTGAGAACATTGCCCATCACTTGAAGCTACCTGATCAATTGAAAATTCACCAACTTTTCATGTGAGTTTTTTGAAGCCTTATCATGAAAGACTTGCTGGATGTTGGATAGACACAAGCATGAAGGGCTCCGCCTATAATCCGAAAACAGTTTGACAAATAGGCCAACAAGATTCTGTCTCACATGGTCATGGGTCAGAGTAGAAGAATCGTAGAATTGATATTTCGGTTCATTAGAAAGGTGGCACTAAGGCAGAAGCAAGTTGAGAAAGAGATGTTACTCTTTAGCAGTTTGAGAAACAGATCAAGGAGTATTGGGATAACCTCTCGACAAGGACGTCGAGTTCTTCTGGTGAGGGTGGTTTGTTAGCCCCTTAGCACGTTGGCAGAGCTATGACATATGGGTGACTTGCCCAATGATGGCCCATGCCTTAGCCAAGGTAGGGGTGTACTTGGCTAAGCACTCCCATTGTGCAAGATGGCTTTCTAAGGACTTGGTTTGGAGCTTCTGTGACTCAGGGATTTTTTTCCTTATTTTTGTTTTTTTGGGTTGGCAGAAGTGTGATAAACATAAAAATTGGCAAAGATATTCATTGAAAGTCTTATGATTTATTGAAACTATTTCACACAAATACCAATTTAACTTAAGTTAAATGCACCACTTGGCATGCCATGCCATATGTGGAGACTTGTTTTGTTGGTAGACTTGAGGATTTTTTGAATGATGTGTTTTGTCTGGATTTGCCAATTTATTTGTTCATGTGGCCCAAAATGGAGACCAGTGTGAACATCCTGGAAACGTTTTTTGATATTTCATAGGATGCATTGCTTCTGTGCGTGACACAGTTTTATTGGCCTATTTGGTGGTTGGAAACTTTTTGGCTGCAGAATTAAGTGGCACACAATCAGTGATGTTCTGGAAAGATATATTAGTGAGAAAAAAAGTCTTATCTTGGACTATCTGAACTGGAGAGAAAAGATACTATTGCACCCACATGTAGGAATGGTTCAAAATTTTGCTTGTTGATTTGTAATCTTGTTGACTTTTGATGAATGACAAGCTGTGCTTAATGCTTCCTTCTTTGTTTATTAATTTTTTTATTTATATGTTCACAGTGCTATGATAAATATTCACAACAGAATCTACGAAATGCTGCGAAAATACGCGGGCACTCCTTCTGGGCCAGAGGCCCTGATAATGCTGGTCATTACAATTCTAGGCCACATGAAACTGGATTTTTCTGTGAACGAGGAGATTATGACAGTTATTATGGTCGTTTCTTCCTTCACTGGTATGCCAAGTCCTTAATAGATCATGCTGATAGTGTGCTGTACCTTGCAAGCCTTGCATTTGAGGAAACACAGATAGTTGTTAAGGTACTTGGTGAATATATTTAAGTCATAAATACTGGTTTTTAGGATGCCTTGGATCATTTGCTTACCTTTAGCAGAGTACACAATTTTGGAGCAGTTGGGAACATTCCCTATTTAAATCAAATTATGCTATTATATCTACCATCACAACTCATTAGTGCCAAATGTGGGGCTCGCCCGGGTATCACATTGCATTTTTTTTATTGTTCAGCTTTGAAAATTCTAAGAATGAAAATGCCGAAAATTTTGAAGGCAGGCATTTTTGGTCATCTTGAATTTTTGAGTGACCTCAATTCTTACAAATGCTGAAAGCCTGAAAACTCTTTTAGAAACTATCCTGAAAGCAGTCCATTTTTCGCATGTTTTCCATTCGAAAACAGTGATCAGAAAGCCAGCATATGGAATCGATTGTTAGAAAGATCTCATTTTGTATGTAAGTGCACTAAATATTCAGAGTATTAACTATTATTCTAGAATGAAAACATTTAGCTTCAGATTATTGTCTCCGTCTATAGGTAAAATTCGGCACATAACGAGTACCTGTTGCATATGAAGCATATATGGGTTCATCGAATTAAGTGGTTACAGAAAACCGAAACTAAGACCTAAACTGAATTTCATAATGGGGGTCTGAACTTTGCCATACATGTGAACCTGGAGAAGGGAACCATTGAAAACTAAGACCTAAACTGAATTTCTTAATGGGGTCTGAACTTTGCCATACATGTGAACCTGGAGAAGGGAACCATTGAAATTTCTGGCCTTAATAAGATAGAGAGACTTCCCAAACTATCACAATGAACAAGCTTTGTGAAGTTTGAAGATGCAAGTTTAATTTCCTTATTTGGAGATACTGTTCGGTTTACAACAATTCAATTGTGCAGATTCCTGCAGTGTATTGGTGGTACAAAACTACAAGCCATGCAGCAGAACTCACGGCTGGATACTATAACTCTACAAACCAGGATGGATACAGTCCAGTTTTTGAGGTACTCAAGAAACACTCTGTGACGGTGAAGTTTGTCTGCTTAGGATTGCAAATGTCATGTCAGGACATCAGTGAAGCATTGGCTGATCCGGAAGGCTTGAGTTGGCAGGTAATGACCCTTTTTAGTTTCCCTTCGACTTCCCCTTTTAGTTTCCAGGCTGTATGGTTTTCTGTTAGGTTTAGTACTGCTTGCAGCTTTGGTTAAATGGGAATGGACGCTAAAGCTTTCTGGATTTTGAGAAACCCCAGGATCGGGTCAGCTGAGGACAAAATTGGCTGATTCTTTGCTGGCCTTTGTTTGGTAGTCATTTACGTCTTGACTAGTCCAAGTCTCGGTGGTGGTTTCTTGGTTCCTTGAAAGATAACGAAACAAAATCCATGCCTAACCAGTGCCATTTTTACAGATCCCAAAACAGCGACTTGAAGTTGTGCACAATCCTGTTACGTCAATACATTTTTATGTTTTCAAGAATGTATGATGGATTTTTGATGAATAATATGTTCTTCTTTCCTCCTTACAGGTTTTAAATTCATCCTGGGATCGAGGATTGGCTGTTGCCGGTCATAATTCCGTTCCAATTTACGATAGAGAAGGATTTATGAGAATAGCTGAGACTGCAAAGCCAAGAAATGATCCTGATCGCCGCCATTTTTCATTCTTTACATTTCAGCGGCCATCACCTTTGGTTCGGAGGACGATATGTTTCTCAGAATTGGAATACTTTATCAAATGTATGCATGGTATTGTTTTCTGAAAATTACTCATGTTTGCTTCACATTTCCAGTTTGAGTTTAATTTATAGCACAGCTGTAAAATGTCTCCTTTTCAAGCTTTAGACTACCTTTATGGATATCAAATTATAGAATTTATTAAAATCACAGATGTAATTATTTTAGTCAATATTTATAATGGATAATTTGGCTCTTTTTTTTGTCCTTTTTTGTACTTTAATTATTTTTCCAGCTAATTAATGGTTGCAGGAGAAAATATAAGTAATGTGGATTTTCAGTTTAAATCCAATTTTGCCCGCTACACCATCAGATTAACAGAGTGGTGTGGCGGACATACTTTGCTGGGTGGATGAGAAATGATATAGTGGTCGCAAGTGGGGTGATGGAGGATGTGCAGCGGTGTGGTGGCGGATATTGGATTGTTGTGGTGAAGTTGATTTTGAATTCTAAGGATTCAATCAGCCAATTTTGGTGGACAAGAAGAACAAAGAGAAGGGGGTAATAAGAACAATTAAATTCAACGGAGAGGAAAAAGAAAGAAAATGGGAAGAAGAATAAAGGTTTTAGCATCATTTTAACAACTTATGTAAGCGGAATAAGTCGTACAAATAAGACCACAAACCAAATGAGAGCCCCCTTGGGTTTTTGATGGACATACAATGGATCCATAAATATCATTAAAAAAAAAATGGTGAATGGTTTCAAGCATACAATGACCTCAAACAAATTCACATCACTTTTTAGCCTTAATTGGTTACTACAACAAACCAAGAAAACCCGCAGAGGTAGCCCAATAGTGCGGGATTGAACCTAGATGAAGCATAGACCTAGGCGTTAGGAGTTTGATATCTTCGCTAGTGTCTTCGAACTTAACTAATACCTGTTATGTGATTTGAGGGTGATTGTAGGCATCCAAAGTATACTCTCACAAGGATGGGTTCAAAGTGACTATGCCTTAACACAAAAAAAAAAACTACGAAACAAATAGGCAGGCATCCAGCTAGTTCATTAAATTTCAACGTCTAGGAATTTGCTATTATCTCATGCAAATTAAAAAAAAACCGTCCACGACAAGTCCAACGATCTTATTTTTGCAATTCTTTCCCCATCTTGAAGCCAGCTGATCACTTGCAAGAATTGGCTTTCTATTCCTTGATCACATTTTTGAGGACCCCTAGGCTTTGCAGAACCGTGCCATATCAACCATTCCGGTCAAACTTTCATCGCTCTCAAATCTGTACCTAAATCACAACAAAATTGTCCTTGTCCCCTTTTATCTCTGAGAATCACAGTATTGAGGAAATCTACATTGACAAGGTTCTTTCCTGACCTGCAACATGTGAAAATACAGAGTATTTATCTCATCATTTCAAAAAATTTAATAACATCAAATATGTCAAAGCTTTTCTATCAACGTGTGTAACGCATAGACATTGTTCATCTAGTTTAATAAACAGTTGTCGCCCATCATCTTGGATCTGTGCCAGACTAAACTATAAACTCCAAATGAATTCAGAGAATGTTTGATCAACACTATGAGATTGCTATTTCCTTTAATAGGTACAAATGATAAGTAAAAAACTTATTAATGCAACTTGCACACTATTTTATTTCTACATTACTTTACTGCATATGACCACACATACAGGTATCCAATGTGTCACAGTGGTCAGTTGCCTGCATTTTACTCACTCCATTGCAGCAAGCTTCTTTTATGGTGTACATTATTCTAGCATTACTGACGTTTCCACAATTCTTTCTTTTGTTGCATATGCATTAACAAGAATGCCCATATTCTGTTTGAAGCGGGAAGGTAAGAGTAAGCCATTTTGAGTTCACCAGCTGTTAAATTCCATATTCCTTTGAGTGGATGGGAAAAAGAGAGAGATTGATCAAATGGAAGAAAAGGAAGAGCAGATCCAACGATATTCGCAAGCTATATTTTCTTTACAATCTCGAGAGTGGAAATTTTTTTGGAGCATCTATCTGGTCATATTTCCAGCAGTCCACAGAAATACAGTAAGTTCGGGGGAAATATAGCTCCAATATTAGTCCAGGAGCCCTACATCCTTCGATGAGCATCATGTCTGATTGAATGGAAGTGTAGCTACACACACACGAATATATATACGTATAGAGGAATAACCAAAGTTTCAAAGACATTACATATGCATATTGAGAGTCAACCATACGAGACCCACCAAAGCCTTAAATTTTACATACCTTGCGAAATGTGAAAGATACTCTTCTCGACCCCCTCCTGATCACACTGTCCTTCACAACATCAACCTGTAGAACAAGCATGGATCAATATAAATATTTTGGAATGAGAACAAGACTTGCATAAAAATCAAAGATCACTGGGTGGGGGGAGAGAAGGATATGAAGCAAAAGCACTAATACTCCAACCTTTAACAACACTAACCAAAAGTAGGGAAGGACCCAAATCACACCAAACCAAGAAAGGACAATATGGTACAAATCCGAGGCCATCTAGGACTTGTACTATTAGTTTGATTCCTAACACCATTGCCATTGAAATCCTAACAGACAGTTTTGAATAACATTAAAAAAAAAAAAATCATCTCACTGAATCCTGATTCCTGTCAATGATTAGAAGGCCCAATCTTTGTATTATAATCATAAAAGCTTTAGTGTTCTTGCCTCTTAATCTTGATTGATATGATACCCTCAGTGACATGCTAATGCTCAGACTGTCTTTCTCCATTAGTTAGTCTGAAGCAGGTTCAGACCCAACAAGTTCTGTTAAGCCAGACAAGGTATTTCTTGTGCAAAGAACCTCACTAGCAAGCACAGTTTCACATCTAACTTTTGGATCCTCCTTAAATCTATAACTTAAAAGTTTCCTTAATGATATATTCCTGTACCCACACCTAACACACAAAGAAAATCAAGACACAATTAGAAAGATATAATCAAAGCTCTGTGGTTGTATTAAAGAAAAACTTAAACATGCAACTCTTCGCTTTTGTTTCTGGTAGGTGAATATTTGTTTTCTGTTAAATGTCGAGCATTGATGGAGGACTTATTGACATAACAAGGAACATGTTTCAAGTAACTGACAAAATCACAAAGTACAAAAAGTATAGACAATTAGTAAGGAATACCTTATGGTGTGGGATGTAATGGTGCCAGGCATATCTTGCCTCTCCAGATAACAAGAGCATTGATCGAGGTGGAAGATAAATAGCCTTCCCCAAGAAATTTGAGCCACTGCCCGAACCTTCAACCTCCCTGTCACTATTCGAGGCAGGTTTTGAAAGCCAACCACCTTCTGGATACTTTCTGAACTCCATTATGCAAGGCCCTGCTAATGAGAGGCTGAAAATTGATCCCTCAAATGCTGAATGGGTGTCTATATGAGGGGACAAGCCCACACCTAGTGGGTACTCATTAACCTATACAAAATAATAAAAAGTTGTCAGCTTTAAATGCCAAAACATGTAAATGTGGACTCTACCAGGAGAAAAATAGCAATCAGTAATTTATTAACATGTAAGCCGATAAGGGTAATAACAAATTGTCAGCACTAAATACAAAAACATGTAAATGTACATTAACCTTGAGGGGAGGAAAATAGCTATCACTTATCACTCAAAAAGAAATATGGCAAGTTATGGACAGAAAATCAAGTCAGAACATACCGTCAGTTGGTCCAAATCTATATTTGCATCATAATCAAGTTTCTTAAACAAAGAAACTCTTTCCATTATGAGGGAAACAAATGAAGGAAGTTCACCCAGATGCTGCTTTGTGTTAACACTTCTTGTCTGCCAAAAAAAAAGAGAGGAAAAATACAGCAGCATAGTCTTCAGTCTCCAGACATTCTTAGTCATGGATACATAATAAAGCAGGAAACCAGCAGAATTGACAAAGGGATCTGTGGGTGTCAGCAGGGCCCAGGCTGCAATATCAATGTAATGGACATACTTGGTACTCAAAAAATGAACATCTCAACAGAAAAGTGGAATTCAAAGGGAAACAAAAAGTAAATTGCAGGTCGCTAAAGTTTTAGATGAATCCTTTATAAGTATCAATACGCTAGTAATAACCCGTGCCTGAAGGCACAGTATAATATAAAAATTGACCATCCCAAAAAATCAATCATGGTAGATGTATTTTAGTTAGTCAATGACAAAAGTATAGCAGAAACAAGGCAGGACGCAAAAAACATGAACAATTTTGAAAGCAAGACATCTAAAAAAGAAAAGTTGGGAAACAGAAAAGGTTAAATAAAATATTTTGCTAATTTTAAGAGCTTTTAGAAAGGTTTTCAAAATTTTGTTTCTTAAATTTATATTTTAGGAGCTACTCATCGGGAAAAAAGTTATTGGCTATATTCTAAATGAATGATTATGGGTCAAAAATTGACTAGGATGTGCTAATGGGACAACATTATTGAATTGTAATCCCACTTAAATCTTGTAGCTATTTATTAAGTATTGTTACAACATTATACGATGGCCAATTTTGAAAGAAAGAAAAGTTGGAAAACGAAAAAAGCAAAATAAAATATTTTGCCAATGCCAAGAGCTATCAAAAATGTTTTTCAGATTTTGTTTCTTGAATTGAAATTTTGAACTTGAATCCATGATGCATAAGAAAATATGGAAATTTATGTTGTCAAACCAATGATGTAAATTCTTATAATTTATGAAACTACATGATTTCTAAGAATGTCAATTGATGAAAGCAATCAACTTGCTAAATTCCCAACTCTAAACTTATATCTTAGCAAAACCCAATAGTTTGAAATCATATACACAAAGTACAAACGTATAATTGAAATTTTCTAATAGCCCTCCATTGCAATAGTCCTTTATGCTCAAATCTGATAGTATGTGTCATTGGTTGACAAAGAATACGAAACAAAGGAATGCAAATGTTGATCTAAAAGAAATTAAGGAAATTTTAAGGCTAGAACATAGCCTGGAACATAGCATGCACACATGTATTCTACCCCCGCCCTTTCTACCTCTGCCGACAACTCAATTCCCATACCCAACAAAAAAAAAAAACAGGATTTAAACAATGGAAATTTTTCACCGGGATCAATAATTTAATTAAAACAGAGAATCAATAATCTAATCAAAATTGGTAAGGTCAGACCACAGAAAACAATTTACAACTCTTAAAAATATTTAAAAATATGCTCTTCCAAAATTTGATGACCATTCTACCATTGAACATTATATCTA
Organism: Ilex paraguariensis; assembly: GCA_963454935.2. NCBI lineage: Eukaryota > Viridiplantae > Streptophyta > Magnoliopsida > Aquifoliales > Aquifoliaceae > Ilex > Ilex paraguariensis. Next base: position 547,895 of record CAUOFW020001325.1, read on the forward strand.
AATTTCAATTTCAAAACCCATTTCAGATTTCTTAAGCATAAAAAGAATAATTTCAAATAGTTAAGGGTAATGTACGTGTGTTATGTGTTCTACTGTGCATTTATGTGAGTTTTGTGGCGTGTGTACTATTGTGTGTGTGGGTGGGTTGTGCAACGTGTGACGTGTGTGTTGTGCAAGCTATGTGTGTGCGTTGAGTGTTAGGGTCATTTGATCGAACACATTGTGTGCATTTGGTCGAACACCTTGCACACGAGGTAGCAGAGACTCGTATGGTTGCCGGCATCGGAGAGAGATGGAGATAAGAGAAATAGGGAGGGGAAGAAGAGAGAATGAGAGAATTAAGAAGAGATGAGCTATGAGGGTGGTTTGTGCAAAGAGAGGACGACAGAAATAAGGGAAGGGGAGGGGAGAGGAAAAAGAAAACTACCTCAGAGTGACGCCGGTGTTGCGGTGGTGGGGTTGAGCCTTCTCTTGGAAATCCAGTAATAACCAAAAGAATGTGATGTGTGCATTTGATCGAACACCTTGTGTGCATCGCCGTCGTTGTTGCTACAAGGTGGGGGTGGTTTGCTTCAACTGAGATGGGGTCAGAGAATAGAGAGGAGGGTCAGAGAGACGGAGGTAGATGAGCAAAGAAAGGGTGAGAGAATAGGCAAAGATGGAGAGAGATATGAGGGAGATGGAGCAAAGAGCCAGCTGGGCAAAGAGAGTTGAAGCTGAGAGGGGTGAGGGACGAGAGAGATGACACGTGAGAGAAGGATTGAGAGTGATATTAACCTTTGGATCAATTTTAGACCTTTGAGATTTGGGTTTGGATGTGACATATATGAGGGGGAAAATTTTGTGAGAGTAATTTTAGACCATTGGATCAATATTCTTAAGCAAATCTAAACCATCCTTGTGCTTTCCCAACTTAGAGATTCAAATTGGGATCTATCTTATTAGTATAGATATGCCAATCAATATTTTAGAGTCAAAAGATTCCAAATGAAATGGACAATTGCTAGTGATTGGTCAGATAGGAACCAAAAGTGCAAGCTCATAAGAAAATAAAGAATCTCAATCAATAACATATTTTTCTTGTTTGATCCATTTACGCCGATGCACATAAGCCAGCAATGGTGTGCGGCTGGGGTGGTTTCTAAATTCCTGACATCACAATTTTTTGTCATAGGGTGAAATCTATTCTGGTAAACACATGACCCTCAGCAAGTCCTATGAGGTCTCAGGTGTCTAAGTAATCCTAGGTAATCTATATAAGGGGCCACGGATATTAAATTAAATTACTCAATAAATGTATGGACACACTCCACTTTATCATGATCCAAGATCACAAAAAAAAAAAAAAAAAAGGCTGACAATAATCATCCATATCTTTGGTGGCACCCTTATGATAACAATAAGACATATAAAGCTTGGGATTCACTGTAAGTAGTTAACAATACTGATCACCCACAACCTTAGTGGGACAATTGCGTAAACCAGAAAACGGATAATTAAAGTAAGAAATGAAAGACAAGGGAAGGAATAGAAAGAGGAAGCATTTAAACAGGTCACCAAATTTCCATTAAATCACCCAAAAATGAACAGAGAATGACATATGTCAAGGATCTGCACCTGATTAAGTGCGTTGAAAGATCGACTATGACAGAACATTGGCAAAGTGAAAGCAGCTCTATTACCTCTAAATATGTGAAGAGATTGTTCACAACTAAGAAGACCAAAAGACTTTGACTGCAGGTTAACAGAGTTCCTTTCATTTGTTTAAAAGAATAACTAAAAAAGGTCCAAGAAAACCAACTTCCGATGTGCCCAGTGCTCTTCTGCTTGACACAACTTACTATATCTGTTCCTTATAATGAAGGAAAAAGGAAAAAATATACCAGATGAAGAGGAAAAAAGAAAAATATTCAATTCATGTTTATGCTATTTGGTGTATTACTGTCAATAAACAAACTGCGGGAGGCCAGTTCTGCACTATTTCATAACTTACTTCATAGCAAAACTCATACCCATAATGCTGAACCCTTCTTCTAGCGAGAGTTTGCCAAGGCATACCATCAACTGCTGCAAGCAGTTCCTGGAAAATACAAAGAAAATTATACAGGCAGAAGTCATACATCCATGCACACATAGCATGAATACATAAATACAGACATAAATATGTATGTATATACACACATATTTTTGTATAGGGAGCTAAGACTAATTCTGGCTGCAATTTTTCAATCATATGATGAAGAACAACAAACAGAACAAAAGCACATATTTCTTGCAAAAGCAAAGACCCCTGACCTCCTCTTCCTCAAAAGTGACAAAGTCGTGCATCAAGAAGATGCCAGGAATTCTCAACTCTGAAGCTGCCAAAAACACTGGAACTGAAACATTGGTCTGAACCCAAGAGAGGAAGCAAATAATTAAATCAGATACAACTTACACAGTACAAGTTCGAAAGACAAAAATACTCCTACCACTTTCTAAAGATCCCCCAATTTAGTGCGTGGACCATGAAAAATGGTAAATAGGTAATACAATTTAAAACTCTCAAATACAACATCTAACAAGCAAGGAAATAAAATTGAGCATAAAATGTAAGATGCTTAAGCAATGATCATCTAGTACCTGAGAAGGAGGTTGAAATACCGAATACCGTATGTGCAAAGACCTGCCTCCAAGGTCAGGACATGTTCGTCCATCCAATGTCTTCAAGGCTGTATGGGCAGAACTCTGTTCAAAATAAGAAACAATAACACGAGTGCCACTCTCGTCAGCAGCATAGACTCCTTTCACTTCTCCGTACGTGCCGAACACCGAAGCAATAGTGTCAAAAGAAAGTCCCACAGCGGGCCCACAATTGGCCACGTAAAGGTTAGGACTCGATTCACCTTCCCCTCCCTTGGGACGTATAAATCTTGGCACACCCATGTATCATAATCTAAAGTAAACAGCAAAGGACACGTGTCATGTGTGACTCATTTTTTCCCAATTTAAATAGCATTCAAGTAAGCACTATAGAAGAGACCTTATCAGAAAACACCACTATATGAAAATTAAATGGGACCAAAAGAAATAAAATTCAGCCAAAATCAAGATGCATAAAGGCCTTATTAAGTTTATCTTTTCATTAACTAAGAGTATTTTGGGTCTCTAAAAAATTTGGGTATGCAATTACGCACTATATTTGCACTAAAGAACCAGGTAGATAATAATTTATATAAAATGAAGCCACCGAAGCTAATAGAAGTTAACATCACAGTTAAGTGTAGTTAGGGAATACAATGGAATTGCGTCATTTAAGCTTCAAGAATTTACTAAACTAGTAAACTCTTAATGTTGGTGGGTTATTCTTATTATTTGTACTTTTTGGGTTTTGTGATGTTGGTCTTAAAACAATTTTATGTGCTAGTCCAACTTCTTGAGCAGCCAAGATATTGAACAACAAACATTTGATTGAATTCCTTGCCCCACCCTGATATGAGAGTAAAGGTCCTAGCGCCTCAGCTTGGTCACACTCCCAACCCGCACTATTCCTCCCCACTAAAAAGAACGATTCAGAACCAGATGTTGTTGATCAAGGGAGTGCAGATTTCCATGGCGGATTAGGTTAGCTCCGCGGTGGGGGAGGGGGGGTGCAATCATAGTAAATGTCCAATGCTTTCAGAAGATGTTGAGCATAATTCTGATCATTATTTGACTAATTGTCGGCATCATAGTTTTTCACACCAAAAGCCTCCAGCTAATCACAAAGATTCTTCATCTTAGTTCATTAATAAGAATGAGCCCCAAATTGTGTTTAAGCATGTTATATAACACACATATACAATATCTACAACCGCAGCGCATGCATTGACATGTGTATATATATCTTTTCAAGATTAACGAGTCAAATACAAAACAAACTCTTACAAATTTATATGTGCAGATTTAGCAATTTGGTATTTTAACTAGGAAATTAGATCTAAGGAGTGATAGAAAAAATACACTGACATATATAACGACATATGCAGAGTAGGGGAGAGAGAGAGAGAGAGAGAGTTTACATGTGATGGTTTCCTTCCAACAGAATCGAAACCTGAACCTTCCCTTCGTAGAAACAAGGAAGACAGACGGAGAGATATAGAGAGACCGCTAGTGCACAATCTCTCTATCGCATTGATTCTTGCCGAGAAAGAAAGAGAGAGAGAGAGGAGCAGTTAGGTTTAATTCTTAATTTCTTACTGTGATCGACAAAAAGCCCATAATAGTGCGAATTATGGTATAGTCCACCATGTTTGGGTTATAATGTTCATGCCCATTTGATAAACAAAGGATAAATTATACACTCTTTGTGAGATTTATCACTGAATTACTTATGACCTCTCATATTTGACATATTGCACACAGAACTTTCAAAATTTTGTATAATTATAGTATATATTATATCCGTTCTTATATATTTGTCGTTTAACATTTTTACACAAAAATTAAAGAAGTTATTAAATAACTCTAATATGAGTAAAAAATAATTACACAAGATTAAAATACACTTATTCAATACGTATTGGGAAAGAAAAAAATATGAAAGACACTTAATCTCCACCTAATCTAATGCATTAAAAAGTTAAAAGTAAATTTGAAAAAAAAATATTAATTACGCTTTGATTTCATTAAACAACAGATATTATGAAACAAAAAAAAATTGTGTAAAACGACAGATATCTAGGAAGGGGAAAAATTATTTTTTTATCATTGGATCATTGTCTATATAAAGACCAATGTTGCGCTATTAGAAGCCATACTCTTTGTATATCAAAGAGAAATTCTATAATGAGTAGTGTTTTCTATTTTTATTTGCTATCAATTTGTTAACAAATAGTGGAATAAAGAAACCAAAAAAGGGATGAAATAACACAAATAATTCAAAGAAAAACTCCGATATACAAGAACTTTGATAAGAACAAATATTTTAAAAAAAATAAACACTGATGTATAAGAACCCTAAAAAGAACAAAGAAAAAACTTATATACCATAACTCGTGTTATGTCACATTATATATTCAAATTAACATCAAATAATCAAACAAATAACCAATTTATTTTAACAATGCCCTAATCAATATCTTCTAACAAGTCATAAATAACCAAAAATATACTATTAAATTATGAGTTATTTTCTTAAAATCCCAAAAAAAAAAAATTCAATAGAGATTGGCAAATTTTTAATTACTACCTTAATGCAAATTGGTGATTAGGAGTTATATATGACATACGCACAAAACTCAAAGGTTTAGGTGTAATATGTCAAATGTGAGAGCATTTATTGACTAAATGACAATGTCAAGAGGTTTAGGTGTAATTTATCCATAATATATATTTGGGTCTAAAAATATATGTTATGTATCCAATTATCAAAATTTGACAAGATTTACACTTTTAACAAGACTCAACGTAACAATAACTCATGTACAATATAGTCTTAAAATAAAACTTTGTTAACTTGATACAAAATTAATAAAAAAGAGTTTAGAGCTTAAATTATACTTAACTTGTTCCTCCAAACCCTTTTAATTAAATTATCTTATATTGATTGAACCAATTTTACACCACATAATTTGACTAATACCCCAAAACTGCAATATATATATATATATATATATATATATATATATACACACATTTGGATTAAATTTGTACAATTTTATAGTTTATTGCATAATGAAAGTCAAAACTCACACTTAATGCATTATTCAATAGATGTGTATAGAATAATGCTTTAAGTCCAAACATCCTCGTTTGGGTATGTTTGCGACTTATCGACTGTTATCGTCCTAAGTCAGTGCACCATTGCAGTACACTGCACAAGGCAAGATGATGTGATATCAAATTAAATCGATCTAACTCTTATTGTTTTAATTATTTTGGGGTTGAATATGTGAGTTCGTCTTTATCATTTACTTTGATCATGCACTATACGCTCATTTAAATTAAATATTTTTATATATTTTCTTATTTTTTTATTCAATATTATTTTAGCTTTACTCCTACTTCTAGTTCCATTAAGAGAGATTATTTCACTTTTTCGAACCGGTGTCTCTATCGGCCTCCGTTGAAAATGATCAAACCATCTTAATCTATTTTTTTAACTTATCCCTGATTATCCTTCTACATCTATATATAAAAGAATACATAAGAAACAACACACTTCGAATTGTTGATTAATTGCCAGAAATGGCTTAGGCTCGCTTGTTAATAGATTCAACTCTCGTATAATTTTATAAGAATTGAAAATTCTTTTAAAATATATTTTTTCATTAGTTAGTATTTAAACATATCAAGAGATTTAATTGATTTCAAATTTAAAAAAATTAAAATACTTTTGAATCAATTTAATCTAAATTTTTGGCGGTGATTCAATGGTCAAGTTCAAGTATATCCTCTTAGTGAAAGTCTCAAGTTTAGTACTTTTTAAATATCATAAATATCAATTATTTTTATTATTCAAGTCATATTTTTAAACTAATTTAAACTACGAGGATCGATTTTAAAATTTAACAGAGTAATCGATGTAAACTATTTATAACAAAAGTTAAACAAAAAAATCATTTGAATATAGACTATGATGTGTATAAGTGTGGGCCATTACAAAGACAATTGGAGCCGGCTTCAACAAAGCACATCGCTTCCTTGCCAGTGGAGCTCCACGTAAAGCCTCCCGCGTTCCACAACTTGTTGTAGGCATGTACAAGGACGAAACTACCCCTCCTTCGGGGCCTCCTGTTTCTTGAACAAATAGAGTGAACTACAGCTGCGAAGACACGCCCTCAAACCAATCCTTAGCACAACACACGACAGGTAATTCTCTGACTGCGTTTATAT